>CP116447.1:29457605-29983123 GCA_028216015.1 Quercus dentata
AATATGAGTTGCTTATAGGCTTAAAGTTTCAAATAGCAACGTAGATTTGCGTTAATAGAGCAATAGCGCAGGCATTTACATCAATAGGGAAGAAGCTATTAGGATGTAAAAAAGTAACACAGTCAAGCAATAGTTTGTTTCTCAAAAAAAAAAAAAAAAAAAAAGTTTATGTCTATCTTGATTATCATGCATACTCTCATTGTAATTTCTGCCCTTATAGTTCTAACCTTACTTGTAACTCAATTAATAGTTTTTTTATATTTTTAACAGAAACATTCAGAATTTAAATCTCAATATGTCATCATAACTATTGAATTACTAATAAACCATTTAAAAATAGTTCTCATCCTTCCTTTTGAACATATCATTACTTTGGAGTCACAATATGGTTTTCTTTGTAAATTGTCAAAAGTAATGAAACTTTCATTACTTTTTTTTAATATATATATATATATATATATATATTCATACACATCTCTCTCTCTCTCTCTCTAAACGTTTGCTATATCATATATCAAAATAATAACCGTGAACTATCGCACTATGATGCTAATCATATCTTCCTTTACTAAGAAAGTGTTTTCATTGGAAGTTTTGAAATGCTTCATTGAATGTGCTGGAAATTTCTTAAAATTCATATTTGCACTTTGCATTTTATCAGTTTGGAAGAAAAATCTACTCCTTATCTAAAAAGTAATAGATATTACCTGCCAAAAAGGTATGTTAAGTGGGGTGATTCTCATTTTTTTCATAGGCTCCTTAAGTCCAAGGAATCTCCAACTCTATGTTTCCAACTTAGTGCTATTAGAAATGCCTTATCCATATCCAAGTGTTTTTGTTTATTTTGTTTTCGATTCAGGAAAAAGAGGTAATGTTATCACCAAAAATTAGGTATTGAATACTCCAAATTATATAGAGGACAACAATAACAAACTACTCCAAATTCTTAAAAGATTTTATGGACTAAACCCTAACCACGGTTTGGTAACAATGAACAATATTTAGCAATAAATAAATAAATAATTTCACTATCCATGAGAAGATAAAAAAAAAAAAATATGATGGTTACTAAGAAAAACATATGAAAGTAATAAAAAAAAAAAAAAAAAAAAAAAAAAAAACTAATATTACCCCTTTGTCCTTTATGGGGAAAAAAACTCAAAACCACTGACCAATTAAATTTGAATCCAAACTTGACCCTTATCCATTTAAAAAGGCTTAACTCTTAATATTAGAATTGGGCGGGGTTGGGGGGAACTTTTTCTACCACAACTTGTGCATAAATTTGATGAAGTGGTTGACTATGTGAAATGTACAATCATTTGTATATGGATCCATAATTTTTTCTCCACTACTCACAATTATTGTTTCGAAATTGTGAAAAATGTTGTGCAAAAGTTGTCTATAAATTTTCTAAAAAGAAAAAAGCCTACCCATTGTCATTGCTATACAAATCATGAAAGATGAATAGGAAATTCTAGTTTTAATGAAGAGTGTTGTCACATTTTTTTATTAACTATGACCAAGAAGCATCCCAAATTTTGTTTCTATCTTATTAAAGAATGGTTTAATTAGCTTTTAATTGTGTGGTTTGTATGTAGTTTTTCTCATGAAAGTATATGGTATTTCCACTCATATAGTATCACATTCACAATGCATGGGCCCAAAGTATATTATATTTTCGCTCCATACAACATCACACTCACAGTGTGTGGGCCCCACCCACCCAGCAAAAATATATTATGTTTCCGTTCCATACAACATCACACTCATAACATGTGGGCCCCACCTAATAGCAAAAGCATATTATGTTTCTATTCTATATAACATCACACTCATAGCATGTGGTCCCCACCCAACAGTGAAAGTACATTATGTTTTTGCTCCATACAACATCATAGTCACAATGTGTGGTCCCCACTTAGCAATGAAAGTACATTATGTTTCCCCTCCATATAACATCACACTCACAAAGATGTGGTCTCTACTCAACAATGAAAGAATATTATATTTCCACTTTATACAACATCACACTCACAGTATGTGGGCCCCACCCAGTAGTGAAGTATATTATGTTTCCACTCCATACAACATCACACTTATAGTGTGTGTGCCCCACCTAAACATAAAACCCACACACTATGTGTGTGATGCTATATGGAACAGAAACACCATATACCTTTTTGTTTTTCTCCCCTTACTAGAGTAGTAGAAGTATGTTGAGGACAAAATTTTCACGCCATATGACTTTATTTTATTGGCAACCCGCACCACATCAAAATATTATGGATCTTGGGAAAATATCTTTTAAAATCCAAAAGAGCCCATATTTACATAAACAATGCCAAAGCCCATGGTCCAAAACTCATGGTAATATTATCTCATCAAAGCCCATGGTTCAAGCTTATGGCACATTTTCTCATTTTTAGCTCATGATCCAAACTCATGAGTTTCATCGGGGGAATTTTGGGATTCGTGGTTTAGAGGGCCAAGAAATATGTTTAGTAAAGTTCCAGTGGTTCAAAGTTAATAAAGGAAACATGTTGCTTGGCATGTCTTCCCCAATTCCCTGAACTCTGACGGCACAGTGTGCAATAACTAACATCTAGTAAGCCTATAATATCACATAAACACTTAGAATGATAAAACTCTCCATTACCTTAGACTTAATATTCATCATATAATCTAATTACATTATTTCATATAAATTATACTATTATTTTCATCTAAATACAACCCAAACACATGCCTAAATCTTATTGGCTATCTCTAAATATAAAAAAAATCTATTTAATATCTCATCTAGCATTAAATGCCCTCCTTGCTCTCCAAGATTTGGTCATAATATAAAGAGACCATAAACTAAATCTCAAAAGCTTCATCAAATATAAACCAATTAGTTTGTTACTTACTAAAATTATATTATAATAAAACCATGGACTAAATATATAATTTTCCAAAAGATGAAACTTAGCCAAAAGGTATTAGCGAAGTTCCAAGAAATGATACATGTCCAAAATGACATCATCAGCCCATTAATGCTTAACCCCAACGACTTGCGCTATACCCAAAGAAGCAAAGATCACATAAAAAGATATCATACTATTTTCAGTCAAACCATGAATTAAATGCTAAATATTTTACTCCAAAGAAAAGATATCATTCAACTAACATCATCTGCTATGTTAGTTGTGACAGACAACCGTATAGCTTTTTTAGCAACCTTGGCATTTCAAATTTTCCTCTTATAGCTTAAAACCAAAAACCAACTAAGGACATCGCTTACTTTGCCAAATACTTTTCCTTATTTGTTGATTATTCCTTTAACTAAATCTCATTTAATTACATACTTGGCTCTATATAAAGAGGACTAAGCCACAACTCTTCTAACACACTAGAACACCACTATCCATCTCTCCCACACTCTCTTATTCTAAAACACAACACACCATTACTCATCTTATACTCATTTTCCATATTTAGAAAATACATCTATTTTGCTACCCATATCTCTAAACATCTACTTCTCCATTTCTCTTGCAAAAATCTCATAGTAAACAAACATTACAACTCTTTACCTTGCAAATCATTTTTCCCACAAAATATCTATACATATTTCCTATACATATTGCAAATACCATATCTCATAAAACATATATATTTCTTACCATCTTCATACATCTTAAAAAATATCAAACACTCTTTCAAGAACATGTTAACATGTTACAACAGCCCTTCTCATGGAAGACATACAATTATAATGCTAAAAGCCCTTCTTATGAAAGACACGAACTTATAATACTAAAAGCCCCTCTCATGGAAGACAATATCACCCATATTTAACTAAAAACTAAAAGAGCATTACATGAGAAAAATTATTTAAGTGCATGATAAAGGGGATAAACTTAACCAACCTATGTACACGGCTAAACATATTCTCCCTCCCTCCAATTGCACCCATTTTTCCCCTTCAATCATGAAGTCACCATGAATGGACTCATAATATCATACTTTGTCTTCTTTGGACTCATTTTATTATGTTGTTGAAATGTTATTAGTCCATTGATGTTATATGGCTAGAGCCACAAACTATGAAGTGGAATGTTATTAGCTCATTGAAGCTATACGACTGGAGTTATAAGCCATATAAAGTGATGCTATAGTTTGAACCCCAAACCATATCAAGATAAGTCATTATGTCTCAATTTATAAACTTACATTGTTGAGTACATATTGTTTTATTATCACTATACCGCCAAATGCAAGTTACTCTGATAATATCTTACTATTTAACAAAAATGGATTCACTAATATTTCTATAATGAATATAAAAACATTGACAAATTGAGCTCATTCCACTACTGGACATATATTACTTAGACATAAACCATCATGGACATGTATATTATTTGGACATAAACCACTGTTGGATATATATTATTTGGATATAAATCACTGTTGGACATATATTATTTAAACATAAACCACAACTGGATATGGACTATTTTGGACTCATCCCATTATTGGACATTGACACTTAACTAATTATTCTCTAATATTGGATATCACTTAATATAAATAATTATGATATTCAACTCATCATTTAATCAAAGCTATTATACTAAACATATTATTTATTTATTTTAACTATTATCACGATTCTTATATTTTGGGATTTGTCTACTTGGTAGGCTTAAAAATACATTGGAAGTCATTGGTCTATGCGGCCTAGTGTCAAGTTCCGGATTGAACTCCCAAAAACAAATTTGGGTCTAACAAAGTCACCCCTCCAATGGAAGACACGTGTCTACGTACAAAAATGGCCTTCAACAGTTTGTTTGCTTAAGCAGATTTTATTCCTCATTCAAATTTGACTAAAATTAATTTCTTCCTTTATTTTTTTTATTTAATTTCCAAAAAAAGCCCCCAAGAAATCAACATCCAAATTATTATGTCTAATGGATCTTTTATATGCTTGCAGAGCATATGCTAATGAATGATTGAAGATCTCCACATTCACACGTTTAGCATTATTAGACCCAAAAAAAAAAAAAAAAAAAAAATATATCTCCTACAAGTGCAACAACGAAATGTTAATATTCGTTCCATTTGACATGGCGCACACTCTCTACACACCAGTAAATATTAATTCGCGCAGAAAAAAAAAACCCTATTTTTTTTTTCTCTTCAGAATTTAAAAAAAAAAAAAAAAAAAAAAAAAAGAGAAAACCTTATAGCATTTACAATGGAAAATGTCATCCTATCCCATTTTACCATTCTAAAAAGTTACTTTATCAATTATATTATACCATTTTATAATACACCCAACATCCCAAAACTCTATTATTTTACCATTTTATTAAAATATTATTTTTTAATCTTTCTTTATTATTTCTTTCCAACCGTAATTTTTTTTTCAAATTCAACAACTATTCCAACGGTCACTAAAATATCAATGAGAGACCTCGGACCAAATATCAATGAGAACTTCAGCGCTAATTAAAATATTATTATTTTGTTTCGACACGATGCTAGAGTACCATCATACATTTACGATGGTACTGTAGTACTATGTCAAAAAAATTTACATTTTTCCATGTTTAGCCTTCCGGCTGTTGAGACAAATTAGATCTGATTGCTAAATTTTGGTTACATTTGGCGTATCCTTGACCCATTGCAAATGCTCTTAATGTCACTAGTTACCCATACAAAATAAAAACAAAAACTCATACTACAAATTAGCACGTGTAAATATTCCCATTTCCAATAGGAAAAAAAAAAAAAAAAAATCCAGACAATACTAGTTAAAAATCAATTAAAAATCCAAAAGTGTGAATTATGTTCGAGAACAAGTCCACATACGTGTGCCATGATACTCCCAAGTCCCAACTGGTAGGTCCCAAAAAAAACAAAACAAAAGCCGTACTTTCCTTTTTATCTCTTATATTAAATTATGTAGGTAAATTACTAAACACACAGTTTCGAACTCAAAAAACCTATAAATACCCACTACACAAATCCGTGTCCCAAAACGATCCAACCATAATTTAGATACAAACAACAAAAAGTCTTCTCTCTCTCTCTCTCTCTCTCTGTTTCTTCAGCCATGGGACGAAGCAAAGGAAGCAACAGAAATTCAAGGATTTCTTCTTATTCTTCTTCTTCTTCTACTACTGCTCCTTATAATACGACGTCGTCTTCAACGTCCTCGTCTTCGTCTACGTGGTGGTCTAATTTCTGCTCCTCGGCGCTCAGAACAAAGCCGCAGGTTTCTCCGTCGGAAAACTCCGTTCGTGTTGTCGGCGACGGACTCGTCCGGCGACTCGGCTTGCTCGACCTCGTTCTCATCGGCGTCGGAGCTTCTATCGGCGCCGGCATCTTCGTCGTCACCGGCACCGTCGCTCGCGACGTTGGCCCTGGTTCGTCTTTTTTCTATTGCTTCCCATTTTGTTGGATGAATTTTTTTTTTTTTTGTTGTTGTTGGGGTTCTTAGCATTTGGATTGGGTTTTACGGGTCTCTTTTTTAGCTTACAATTCCAGCTTATTTTTCATCATTAGCTTGCAAATGACTTTTTAAAGCTTTCACTTTTTAGCTTAGGTAGCTTATTTGTTAATCATCATAGAAGTCAATGAAGATAGCCTCATTCAAATACACTTCAAATATATGTTTAAAGTTGAAGAAATTTTGAACAATTTATTTGACATGGGACGAATAGGATAGTAAGGACACTATGGTCAAATTACTTGGTATTAGGGAAGAGGCACTATATGTAAGAATGGGAATGGGGTAGAGTGTGAGGTTGCAATAATTATATCATGTGTTGGTTATATGTATAGTCAAGATTGTCAGTCTCCTAGCGTGTGGGCCCAAAGCCGTGTGGGCCCATAGCCATGTGGGGTCTACACGCTAAGAGAGGAATGATGCATATATCTGATGCATGAGATAAGACATCTTTTGCTGGGTGAATAGTGTGACTTCGCAATGAAAAAAAAAAAAATTATGGAAGAAGCATAGAAAATAACATGGTAAGAATAATTCAAAAAGCATATCCTCACCAAAATAATTAAGGGGTCGAGCGTGAGGTCATACCTTCCGATTGCACAGACTCTAAAAAAAAATTTCGAACTTTGTTATTTCTAAAGGAAATTCTTGCTTTTTACTCAAATATTCAATTGCCTTTGATTTTTGGGAAATTGCCTTGATTGAATTGATTATGAACTTTACCATAGTTTGTTTGTTGGGATTCTACTTTGGATTTTGGCTGTCTATACTTTTCATCATTTCAAGGTGATTTTAGGATTGAAGATAACCACGAGCCTTATCGTTGCGTACTTTTTGTTAAGACAATTAAAATGAATCTGTGAACAAAATGTAGTGATGAAATGCTGCATCTGAATAAGGAGTAATGTAATTATCTTTTGTACCTTAGAACATCATTTATATGCTTTAATAAAATCTAAAATATTGTTTTAATATGTTTGCTGGCACTTGTACTTTTTGGTGTGTATCTCATGTGATTGGTCTTGGTTGTGACCTTACTCTTTATTTGTTTTTAAAAATGCAGGAGTTACAGTTAGTTTTGCACTAGCTGGAGCAGTGTGTGTGTTAAATGCGCTCTGTTATGCTGAGTTAGCTTCTCGTTTTCCTGCTCTTGTTGGGGGAGCATACATGTATACCTACACAGCCTTCAATGAACTTACTGCTTTTCTTGTATTTGCACAACTAATGCTTGACTATCATATTGGGGCAGCTAGCATAGCTCGAAGCTTAGCAAGCTATGTAGTTACAATTCTAGAACTTTTTCCCATTTTCAAAGGTATGCCAAACTGGATTGGAAATGGTGAAGAGTTTCTAGGAGGAACTCTATCTATCAACGTATTAGCTCCAATTCTGCTAGTGCTGCTTACTATAATTCTTTGCCGGGGTGTTGGAGAATCCTCTGCTTTGAACTCATTTATGACTGCACTAAAGGTGCGCTTCCCATCCTACTATTCTTTAAAAGCAAGTGTATGTTTATAAACTCAAACAAGAATATTTATTCTACCCCAACTTTGCTGCAGATCATCATTGTTATTATTGTTGTCTTTGTCGGTGCTTTTGAGGTGGATGTTTCAAATTGGTCTCCTTTTGCTCCAAATGGTGTTAAATCAATTCTGACTGGAGCTACTGTAGTATTCTTTGCATATGTTGGATTTGATGCAGTTGCTAATTCAGCTGAAGAATCAAAGAGACCACAGGTCTATCACATTGATATTGATTTGATGCCTTCTGGAATTAGTACTCTAGAAATTTGAATTTATATTTTTTGATATGTCGGTTTAAAAATTTATAAATTGCTTAACATTTTTCTTTTCCTCTTTACTTTGATCCTTCAGCGGGATTTGCCAATAGGCATCATGGGAAGCCTTCTCATATGTATTGCATTATATATTGGTGTCTGTTTAGTGATAACTGGAATGGTACCTTACAAGTTCCTCGGGGAAGATGCTCCTTTGGCTGAAGCTTTTACATCCAAGGGCTTGAAATATGTTTCAGTTCTGATCAGCATAGGTGCCATTGCTGGACTTACAACAACCCTTCTAGTCGGTCTTTATGTTCAGGTGAGACACTTCAGACTTTTGACATAATTGATGTGCCCTCATCCTGTAGTGTGTGGCAATGTAAATGATGGGATGTTTCTCGTGATCAGTCTCGGTTATATCTTGGGCTTGGAAGGGATGGCTTACTACCTGCATTATTCGCTAAAGTACACCCAAAGCGCCACACTCCTATTCATTCTCAGGTCTGGGTTGGTATTGTTGCTAGTGTTTTGGCAGGGCTATTTAATGTGCATGTGCTCTCACACATTCTTTCAGTTGGCACATTGGTAAGTCAGTTTACAATTCTTGTTTGCAACATGTTAAGGTTGTTTATTGATTAGATTTTATCTATATTGGCTTGAGGCTAGTTTTTATTTTCCCAAACTAACATGCAGTTCATGCAAGTACTATTTACATCGTTGCATTATCCTCAGTTCATGCATAAGATGGAACTGTTCAAAGTACAATGAGTGACATTCTGTAATGGGCGATTGCAATATTTTTATGAAACTAGATCTCACTATTATTAGGGCTAATATGCTTGCGTATTTTCTGCCGTTAGAAAAATTGCTCTATTTGCATCTCACAGTATACATTGGCTCATTTCAGACAGGCTATTCTGTTGTCTCAGCATGCGTTATAACTCTTCGCTGGAATGATAAGACAGCAAGTCAAGTGTTATCTTCATCTTGGCTGGAAGGTGTCATCTGCCTCATCACAGTTGCCTGTTGTGGTTTTGGTGCTGGACTATTCTACCGTGTCAGTGCTTCGTTTATCTTTCTGATTGTAGCTGTAATTGTAGCAAGTATTGCTTCTTTTGCTCTCATTTTCCACCAAGTGAGTATTGATCTTTAATTTAAATTGAATATTCCATTTTACTAATTGCATGGTGCCTGCACTATAATATTAAAATGCTTCCAAAATGGAGAGAAAATGGAATTACAGACTAAAGAAGTATGACAAGGTGAACACAATAAAAATAAAAATGGCAACAACATGAAAACTCTATAATTTCCAAAATTGTATATCTGTAATTTTGAAAAGTATCATTATGAACCTCATAATCTTTTTTGGTGTTATAACTTATAAGTACATATTAGAGGCAAGGTCTAGGGCATTTATGTTCATATAGATGTGCAGAAGTAGTTGCTTCACCATCATGAGAGAGAGAGAGAGAGAGAGAGAGAGATGGGAAGTCTCATAGTTTTCCAGTGATTGATGCTGTCACTACTCACTGCTTATAGGATGGTAGGCTTTGTCTTCCAGCTTTATTTATTATTGTTAATTTGATTACGTGTAACAACTCCTGTATAACTTGCATTGAATATAGTTCTCTCTGTCTAAACCCTTTTTATTTGTTCTTCTTCTCAGGATTATGCAGTTCCGCCAGGGTTTTCTTGTCCTTGGGTTCCTACTTTGCCAGCTCTTTGCATCTTCTTGAACATGTTTTTATTTGCTCAGGTATGCTCATAAATGACATCTTATAAAAACTGTGCTAGGGAAGATATCAATGAAGGAAATGAAATCGTACCTTTTATATTAAATTTATATCTGTTTTCTTTTCTTTGGGCAGTTACACTATGAAGGATGGGTGAGATTCGTCATCCTTAGCATTATTACAATTGGTGTTTATGCATTTTATGGGCAGTATCATGCTGATCCGAGGACAGAAGAAACATTTGTCTATCAAAGGGCCCCTTTAGAACCTGTAGAAGAGGCTTGATTATTTCTTTAGGAAATTTTTGTGCATCTTGTACGAGTTGTCATCTGTTGTAGCATTGGTTGTCTTGTATTAAGTGTGTATTTGAGTAGGTTGTAGCCAAATGTATTATAATAGACATTTGTTAGAACAATCTATGGGAAATTACAATATTCATCTATATAGCGATCATTCACAGTGGAACCATGTCTATGGATTGATTCTTTAAAAAAAAAAAAAAAACGAAAAAGAAAAAAAGGTCCATGGATTGTTATCGTGAGGACATCATGTTAATTATCTGGCTACAAGCTACAAAAATTGTGTTAGATCAAGGGGCACTCCTTTCCATATTCCATGCAAAGTGGATTACTCAGTTAAGCGTTACTTTGGATATGTCTGGTTTTTCGAGCTGTAGGAATGGTTCTCTTCTTTATTGATATTTAGGATTCAAGAAACAGCATGTTCTAGCAATGAAGTAAATCACTGGTAAACGGGGACATGACTAGGTGATCATCGAGTAGTGTGACTTTCATAAGATCAATTTTCCAAATGAATTTTTATATATTCCCTAGTGTAAGTAGCTGTTGAATGCCTCCGCAATTCTCATGTCTCTTCTTTTATGGGGGGTATAGCAACATGAGCAACATGTTAGTGTCTTCTGTATTTCCTCTGTAATGGTACTTTTCTGTCTTATGAGCAAAAATTTAGCCAATTTTGCTAGAATTGCTTGGTCCCTGTGTTTAGATATGGGCAAAAATCGAGTAGGCTTTTTGGTTCAAAGGTTTCACCACCTATGTTAGGTGCCAGCTTTTTGGTTCAAAGGTTTCACTGCCCATGTTTGGTGCCTCTTTTGCAGCTATTTTTTTTTTCTTTGAAAAGCATTAGTAAATTATTCCATAGTTAACTGCTAACCAAACACCGCCATTAGATGGGCTTGGTTGCCCACCACTTGACAAGGACAACAAATTTGTTATAGTTGGCAGCTATCATCAACATAGTGCCATTGAGCCACTGTTTTTCCACTGGTGTAGCAGGCTAGCAGCCATTTGCCAAGCTTGACACTATTTTCTTTGAATGGTCATATTTCAGATCTTAAAAAAGTAGTGGCATACCTTTTAATATTTTGTAGCATCAAATGTATAAAAACAAGTGAAGCTCATCTTCATTCAATTTTCTACATTAGTGCAACTTATCTTCATTCAATTTTCAACATAATATTTCAGTTTACAAAAAGAAGTTTCTGATTTCGTTGCCATTTATATACCAATTACCAAATGAGAACTTAAGGATTTACCTGCACGTGTTGCAGAGGACATTTCTTCATTCAAAAACTTATCAATTACCCAAAAAAAAAATGGTGAGATATGCAGGACTCAAATGGGCACAATATAGCTTCATCACTTAATTGCACACAAAATCAGAGTAAAAAGCTATGGTCCTCCTTTGACAGGTCTGAATGCTAAGCAGCTCAACATCAAAAACTTCAAACTGTTTTGCGCTGAAAAAGGTGGAAGGTCCAACCTGAGAAAACAAGATATTCTTATCAACCAAGTTACTTTGTTATAATATAGTTGGAAAATTTGCATATGGTATCATAATTCATAAACTCACTAGTTTGGCATTCATTCCTTAAAAATTCAGTACCAACACAAGTAATATGACATTTCAACTCCCAACTAAAAAATAGTATGCATTAATTTTATCTACAGAGGAGCCTACACTGGAGGGGGTGTCAAAATTCTTGGAGGAACATTCCATCAAAATTTTAGTTACTAGGTTGTGCATGAAGAGAAACTTAAGAAATCAATTCTTGGTCAGGCAATATGATTATGTTGTGCCCCAACTGCCTGTCATGACCCAAGTTGGATCCCTAACACCAACAATTATATTTTGTCCAAACCTCCATAATTGTCCAGAGTTTCTTAAAAATTGAATCAAAGGATTTGATTCTTCATTTGTTTATATACATATAACTCATAGATAAACATAAAGACTAGCAAGTTGGAATTGTTGACGCAACTGCTAATTCCCCTGAAAAAGGCCAATTTACACAAAAGAGAGCATAAGTCAGAGATTTGAGAAACTGACCGGTGGTCCAAGTTCTGGTGGAATGATTATTCTTCTTTTTCCCCCAGGTCTCATGTCTCGAATACCTTCCTCAAATCCTGCATAAACTTCTGCAGCTTAGCTACTCCCATATTTTTTTAACCTTGGGGTAAAGGAGATACCTCAACATATGGTTACAAAGAAATCAGACAAGACTATCATGTTATTCAGAATTATTTCTTTCCACACCTGGTACCAATGCATTATTGCCCAAGCGGATTTTGGCAGGGGAACCCTGTAGGTATGTGCTGTCAATACGGCGGCCTGACTCATTATAGCCAACATAGTGAAAAGTCACCTGCAAAGTACCTCACATCAGGTTTGAGGTTAGGATTGGAAGAGAGAAAATTTTCAAACCATATATAAATCCCCAAACTCAGAGATTGCAGGAAAATTTTCTTCTTCCCTTATATCAGCACATTACTTATTTTATTTGGTTCTACAGTTTAAAGTATGTACATTAATTCTAGTACTTAACATCATATAACAAATTTTGGAATGTTTCTTCTATGAAAATATCAAAATCTAAAGTTCAGGAAACTAAACCATAGCTATCAAAGACAATGAAAGTAAAACCTGCTGACCATCCTTTGGGCAATCACCTTTACCAACTTCAAAGTCCCGATATATAAGCCCAGAATCACATTTTATGTAGTTTTCTGGTGTTACTACATTAACTTGAAAACCTGAAAAATTTATTCAAACATGAATCTTGATTAAAGAGAATTTTTGAGGTAATCAATCACAAAGATATTACATAGCAAGCAGAGAGAGAGAGAGAAACAAGTGTAATTGCACTTTTAATATGACCATGATCTCAAGATCAGAGTCAGAGGACACAATATTTAGCCTGAAAAGGTAGTTTTTACTAGATGAATTATTGGTTACACCATAGTTTATATTCAAAGTAATGCCTTTGCATCATAGACATCTACGATTCAAATTCCCACACCCCCAACTATTGAATTTTAATTTTTTTTTTTTAAAAAAAAAAAGAAAGAGAGAGAAGAGTAATGGCTTTGCAACAACAGCATGACACAAACCTTCTCTGACAAAACTTGGAAAGTCTTCAGGTGCATTGTTTTCTTTCTGTACCCGCTTATTTTGTTCTAGCAAGCGTTTTTCATCATATGGATTCTTACTCTTTGTCTTTTCCAGAAGAAGATAGAGTTGGAAACAAGGCTGTTGTGACCAAACCAAATAAAAGCCTCCGCCTTATTGTCTCATCAACATGTGATGTGTAACCACTCTGTCTGAAAATGATTTTGTTTCATAAGCAACAATTTTTTATTGTTAACCAAAAAAAAAAAAAAAAAAAAACTCAGCAATTAATAACAGCATAAAATCCATCAACCAATTCATCAAAATCTAACCTTTCATCTTTCAAGTTGAGAATTGGGCAGCTACGAGTTATTTGCTTTTTCTGAGTATCAAAACTTCCTAGCATAGTACATACTGAAACAATTCTGTCTGCCATACAGTGTAGATAAGATATATTGATAAAAGAAGAAATTAGAATTATTTCCCTTCATTTTGGAAGATAAAGATGGTTGAAGATGGAAAATATGATTATGCTCATGCTTCCTTTTGTTACTGAGTAAAAAGGAAATTTTAGAATCTCACAACCACAGTAACCCCAAAATGTTGTAGGGATCCAATAATTTCTTATTAAAGATTATAGTGTGTATTGATTCTGCAAAGAGAGAACAGGTATATGGTGACCTCTGGTTGTCATATAATTCAAGAATAGAGTAGGTAAAATATGTGATGATTATTGAGAAATATCAGAGGGGAATTACTGTGATCACTAAGAGAACTATATAAGCTGGGAGGTCAGAACCTTGCTGGACCTTTTTGGTTCAAATCAACCATTAAAAAAAGGATTTATTTGAATTTTAAAAAAATTTCTTGTTATTGAAACAACAACAATCATAATAGACTATTTTCAGCAATACTCTTGCTTTATAAGTAAAAAAATTTCATAAAAGAACTATAACAAGAGTTTCCAAAATATGAATTTTTGTAAATTATAAATATACTGTTTCCCAAATTATGAGTTTTTGCAAGAGATCAGTCATTAATAATTATAGAATTTTCTTTCATTTTAAGACTAATAATTTACTCACCCTATCCCAATTTTCTTATGTGTCAAGAAAATATTGAGAATCTGAATTGGAGAAGACAAAAACTTTGCAATCTCCATCACTTAGTGCCCAGTTAATATATCCTTATCATAAATATTATACAACTCATGAAATCAAACGGTGAGGCAGTCACTGTTAAACACTGCATGTTCTGGTAGAAATTTAACCTTAGAAAGTATTGTTGCTATATGACCATGCATCATTTGAATGCAAATGACAGTGATGCATATATATTCTTTAATAAGTATCTTAAGCACAGTGAACAGATGCTTTTTGTTTAAGTGGCTTATTTTTACAAAAAGGAAAAGACCCTAAAACACCATTTTCCTTCATTTGCAAAAATAAGAAAAAATTGCTCTTACCAAAAAGACATCATTTTTTTAAGCTGCAAACAATATAGTGGAGGCAATTTTTCAAAACACACTAAAAGCTGCAATACCCACAAAATGCTGAGAAGTTCCACACCCCAAATTCTGATATTAAATTAGACAGTAAATGAGTGTGTTTCTAGAGGGTATGTGTGTGTGTGTGTGTGTGTGTAAGAGAGAGAGAGAAGACTTACAAGGAAAAGGTGGGTTGGATATGAAAGAGGGAGCTGATGAGTAAGTTAGCAACATGGTTTCTTTGGGAATTTGAGGTTCGCAGCATATGTTACTGTGTTTACCAGAAAAAGAAAGAAGAAGAGAGACCCAACACGGTTAGCCGTTTCCTGTTTACTGTGTCATGTTATCCTCAGTTTGCTGGAAATGGGAAAATATCATACTACACCCTGTGGTTTCTTGTATTATCATTTATGCCCCTTTGTTGTATAAAATATTTCTAGGATCACGGGAGGGAGAATGAATTCTCTCTCTCTTCTCTCTCTCTCTTTCTTCATTTTACTTCCTTTTTCCTATATGGTTGGATGAAAAATATTTACCGCCTGTAAAATATGTTTCAAGTAATAATATTTTCGGAAAATAAATTATTTTCTAGTATTTTGTTATGTTCTTAAAAATACTCTAGAAAATATTTCCAATATTTGGTTGTGTACCTAAAAATATTATGAAAGACATGTTTTTTTACTACTTCTCACATTTTCTCATCTCTCAAGCACATATATAATAGTAATAACAAAAAAGAAAAATTTTAGATTAAAAATTTGTGATTGAGGATCGACAGCCTTTTGTTTAATCATGGTTGGCCATTGGAGACCGATTAGTGGGGGTAGTGGTTGGGTGGCGAGATTCCATAAGTTTTGGGTGAGATGGAAAATGGTTTACGATAAATAAAAGTATAAACCAATTTTCGCCATAAAACATTTACATCCAACCTTTTCTGATTGACTATCATTTTTCACCGCTTAAAAAAATAAATGCAGAAAAATAATTTCCGGAAATCACTTTTTGTTGAACCAAACATAGCCTAAAAATTGAAGATTTTCTAGAGTTGGTTGAATAACTCCATATAAAGTGTTTGATCATAACTATTCATAGATAATTAGTTCAAATTTTTAACAACACAATGGACAAACTCCAATTTCACAACATGTTGATGCGGTAAATCACTCACTATTTTCAACAATTCCATTAACACGTCCGCTTTGGCTATGAGTAATCGACCAAGTTGGGGTATATTTAAACAAGAGTGAGTAGAAAGCGTCCATAACGTGACTAAGATTAAATTAATACAAAAATTAAACTACTCAATGTTTATTTAAATATCAATTATAAAATAAATAAAAATTATTTTAGTGATTGAAGTCTTCATGGCTATCTACTTTCTAGCACTAGGTATCCGGGATTCACGCTTAGTGTTAGAACACCTTGTGATTTGGAGGACATTAAGACTTTTTGATCAAGCCAAAAAAGATTACAGAAAAAATACTCTACCCCACCATGCTTTACCCTTTAAACTTATCTTAAGAAGAAAGAAATTGGGGCCATGAAGCGTGGGAAACAATGCAAGAAGCAAAGCATTCATTGACAATAATATATATATATATATATATATATATATATATATATATATATATATAATCTTAAAACTTTATGGTGTTATGTTAGGAACTCAACATATTTTAATCTAGAACAGGAGATTGCTGTTTTGAATGTAAAATGAGTTTTTATTATAAATATTATAAATATCACTCTTTTATGGGTTCAAGGATGTCAATAGGTGGGTTGGTTTGGCCACCGATGAATACCGGTCAATACCGTGTACCGAGTATGTATGTGTCTGTATATATATATATATTATAATAAATATAAAGTTTACCATAAAACATTTCCTCAATTCAGAACTAATTATTCATGGTTTTAGACTTTAGTATCAATTAAAAGGAAAAAAATAAAAAATAAAATAGAAAGCTTAAAAGTTACCATTGCATACTAAGAAAACAAATAATACTAACTAGTCGCTAACTTACTGTGGTTAAACAAAATTATACACATTCACTTTTATTGGTACAATCATTTGAAAACAATTCTAACTAATACCCAAATGTAAGAGACACATTGACTTACTATTTAAAGTAACTTTCTGAAAAATTTACACATATTGTGCAATTGAGCCTTAATTTCTCATCAACGGTTAGAAATATAAACTGCAAATATATAAATAAAGACCATGACTTGAGAAGGACGCATTAAACTTCAAATTAAAGTAGTAATGTTACTTTCTCAATCTTTGCTCAATTGTAATAATAATATAGAGGAAATTCAAAACATGGAAAGAAAATAAAAATTACAATAATTAATTCCATTATCTTTCATGCTATACTTTGTAATCGTATTTAGAATTAAGTCAACTCAATTTAAGTAGTTGTAATAAAATTGGCTTCTACTATCTCTATTCTATAGAGATATGAACATATTGGATTTCTCAAACAATTACCGGTATTGCAATAAAATGATTTATTATTGAAAATAAGAAACAATTAAGCTCATCCCTTAAAGATTTACCTCTTGTACTTGGTAATTTCCATTCAAACTTTAAAATAGATTATTTGCCTTACCTAGATGTTTTCCTTGTGGTGAGGACAAATAAAATGAGACAAGTGCTGCATGACCTTCAAAGCAAAAAAGCTTTCTTCTAGTAAAAAACAAAACTCGTCAAGAGGAGTAAAAGAGAAAGAAATTACTCAATGAAAAACTATGGTGAATGTAGAAAAGATTTTTGAACTTCCAAATATCCACACAAATTTTAGCCATAGGTGCAAAATGCCAAGTTAAGAAATATAAATATTGATCTACAAGTGCAATTTTTAAATAGAAAATAGCAATTTCATGAACAAAAACCCTAGCAACCAAATAGAAAAACTATAACCTTGATTTGATTTCTCATCTATCAATGATGGTGACAGAAGAATAAGTTTATTTAGTCCATAAGAGTGGACAAAATATAATAGATAATAAAATTAAAGAGAGAAAATTTTCGGAGGACAAAATATTATAGATAATTTAAAAGAATTTTGGTTTAATTCCTGAACACGCAACTCCATAAAATTCATACTAATAATAATATTTTATGATTGCACAGACTATTTTTTTAGAGTGGTTGATCTCAACATTGGCATGCATTTAATGTTTCACTAAAAGCAAAGGGAAGTAGATCATGTACATACATCTTTATGAGCAATTTTTGCAAGTCAGGCGTAACAAACGTTTAACCATTTTGTCCTATTCCTACCATCTAAGAACATATCCTCTCTTATAAGTTGATGATGCCAAGTTTTAGCATATCCTCTCCTTTTTTTTTCCCCCAAAGAAATAAAAGGACTTTAAAGACATGTCCAATTTGTTAAAATGCAAGTGCTTCAAGCCATAGAACGATTTAATGAAAATTGCAACTCCATGAATTGAGTTTGCAAATGGTATTAACTATTGGCTATTAATGCGATTATTAAGTTGTACCACATTAAACATGTTTTTCTATCAAAATATATAAACAAACTAACCTTACAAAAGCTGAACTTTATAAGCTAAAATCTATACCGTGCATTGTAGATCTTGAATGCTATACCGTGCGTTTAGGGCTTCCTACATCCGGAGAAAGAGAGTTTGCAAAAACCAAAGAAAATCTTTCTATAGCTTAAGAAACACAATATACTAAAATTAAAGAGATAAAATTTTTGGAGGACAAAATATTTTAAATAATTTAAAAGAATTTTGGTTTAATTCCTGAACACCGCAACTCCATTAAATTCATACTAATAATAATATTTTATGATAGCGCAGTTAGAATTTTGGTTCTTGAACACCGAATTGGAAATTGATTATATGAGTATTCAATGGTGAACAAAGTACTATGTATTAATTAATATATAAACAAAACTAACCTTGAATGCTATACCGTGCGTTTAAGGCTTCCCCGTGTCATGGAGAGAGAGAGAGTTTGCGTTAGTGGTTTTATATTTCTTAACTTGAAAGAGGGGTAAGGTTGCTAGGGTTTTGAGAAGTTATAATGTTTTTATTTTTATTTTTTATTTTTTAACTATTGTGCTGACGTGGAAAATTGTGTTAGAGAGAGAGAGTTTGCAGAAACCGTGGTTTTATATTTCTTAACTTGAGAGAGGGGTAAGGTTGCTAGGGTTTTGAGGAGTTATAATGTTTTTTTTTTTTTTTTATTTTTTTAAATATTGTGCTGACGTGGAAAATTGTGGTGCCAACAGAGGCTTTGGTTTTATATATATATATATATATATATATAGAGAGAGAGAGAGATAAGTTAATACAAATAAGTTACCATTTTGTCCTAACAAAAATTCAAAAATTACAAAACTTCAAAAAAAAAAAAAAAAAAAAAAAAATTTATTGCCCAATGCCGGATTGCCCTCAAATTGGCCGATATGGCGTCTGAGGCCTGTCACGCCCAGATATTTTTTTCCGTGGAGGGGGTCGAGTGTATTTGGCGATACGGCCGGTACCGTCTGATAACCTTAGTATTTTGGAGTTATACTAACCAAATTAAAAAAAAAAATTAAAGAGCACTTATCCTTTTGGCCCCCCAATACCCCAGCAGATAATATATAAAAGAAATTCTAAAATTACATTACATATAACTTTCATTTCTATAGGATACAATCCAATTAGTGATAATAAATGTCAAAAATTACTACAATAATTATACATTTAGCATATTAATATGAACACATACTTATTTTAAAAAATTATCTCAACAAATATAAGGTAAAAAAAAATCTATAATTTTAACACTTCCAGCCTCTAGGGCTTACTTGCACCACGGCAACAGCAGATAGATTGAAGGCGCAGCTGTAGGTCCACAGGTGACACTCTCTCTCTCTCCCCCCATTTGCCTCTTTTTCTTTCTTTTCTGTATTTCTAGTTCTTCATCGTCATTTACAATGTATGTAACAATACATTGATACAAGTAAATAATAATTGCAGTCCCCATCAATCCTTATTCTCCTCCACTAGAGAATTACGTGTGTGGTTAAGATTCTTTTTACAAAAAGTAGTGTGTAGCTGTGTAATTAAAATATACTACTTTTTATTATTTAATTTATAGATAAAATAATATAACATGTATTTGGTTGTAGTTTATTAGATATTTTTTTTTTTTAGAGATGTTATGTCTACAACATTTTTACAACAAATCACAAGTGGTTAGTTGTTATTGATTCAAATTTGAAACTAACACTAAGATTACTTTTTTATCTTAACAATAACAACCAAGAACAACCCCGCCACTTAGAATTTGTTGTAAAAATATTATAGACATATCATTTTTTTTTTTTTATACATTGAAATTTGAATTATTGTTTGTCTTTTATTTAGCAATTATTAAATTATTAGTATTTTTTAAAAATTTTAGCTATTATACTTAACGGATGATAATTTAATTTAAAAAATTTAGTTTCATAGGCAAGTTTTAGACTATTGACTTATTCTTCAAAAAAAAAAAAGGGAAGACAAACTCAATTCAGACACTAGTACATTACTATTTTAGACCAAAAAAAAATTAGTTATCTATTTTTATATTTAACACACTAAAGATAAATTCTTGACCACGCCACTAAGGATACCCAAATATTTCAACACCATCCGCAAAAAATGACTAATCTAAGCCTCTTTGCCATCTCCCACATCTTTGCATTGTGCTTTTGCTTGGTTAGTATCATAACAATTACCAAAACAAATGACATTAAGTTGCCTCGAATTCAAATTAAAAATGAAATATCGAAAAGAAACGAAAGCGCATCGGTCAAGGTTCAAATTGCTTGGTAAACCCGAGATTTCGCTCAAATTCAATGATGTTTACAAGTGGAATGTTACAAGAAACGAAAAACTTTTAACAAAGATCATAACATTTTGGCCCCTCTGTTTGTAAAATGGTATGCCTTCGATCCCAATTGCAATAAATTACCACGCGATTACATCGTTTGGTATCTATCAAAGCTTTGACAACAAAACTTATGAGTTAAAAGCTGAATGGGGTATAAATATTTGATGCGCTGATTGGCATTTTAGATTAGTGCAGCACAACATTGTTGGAATAATAATGGAATAAAGGAAACTGGTTGACAAAAGTCTTGTATCTCAATTAGTTGACATCTTTTGTGATTTTCAATAAAGAAATCTCTAGAGTTCAAATCTCTCTTATCTTACTTATCTTATTGTATTGTTGAATTATCAATATAAATAAAAATTAAAAGATATATATCTATATACATATAGGGTTAACCATACATACAATTCTATTCTTCTCATTTTTACTTTTGTATGTGTTTAAATAAGTCTTATATATTATTAGATAGAAAAGTTTCTTTTTTATTAGTATTTTGTGTAGGCTCTTTTATTTTGTGGTTGAATTTGATTTATATATATATAATTATAATGTCGGGTGGTTTTTCCCTCAATAATATAATGCCCTGTGTGCAAATTAATTGAGTTAGATGTTAGTCAAAATCTAGATCTATCATCATCCCAGTCAAATTAGGTAACATTTTTATCCAATTTGGCACTTTTCTTGCTAGATTGGGTAGCATTCTTGTAAACCTTGTTCTTCTTATTATTTTCCTCTTTCTAATTTTATTTGCAGTGGTATCAAGCCATTAGGATCCATCCATCACGCCCATCATGCATGTTATGGGTAATTTTTTTAAAATAAAATGAAATTTTCATTTTTAAAATTGATTTGATTTTTTGGAATGTTGTATGAGAATTTCTTGAGGTTGCCATTTGAAGCATGTACTTTATTGCTTAAAAAAATTAAAAAATAAAAACAATGAGACTCCGTGCACATGTTTAGACAAAAAGTCTTATTAAAGTGTTCTCAAACAAATAAAAAAGTAACGTCTAATATAAAACATTATAGGTTTTAATATTAAGGTATATTTCATTAGAAATGTTGCTACAATTAAGATATATTTCATTAGAAATGTTGCTACAATTAAAATCATTCAGTTGCTCATGCACTAGCTCATCGAACAATTTTATGCCCCTATTTGTTAGTTTGGATGAAAGATGTTCTATCAAATCTAGAATATGTTCTTCAACACTTTATAATATAAATTGTCTTTCTTCTAAAAAAAAAAACTTTTTTCTGTACACACCACATGCCCTGGATTGCTGTTTTGAATGTAAAATGAGTTTTTATTATAAATATCAGTGTTTTATGGGTTCCAGACTATTTTGGAGTTAAACTAACCAAATTAAAAAAATTTTAAAGAGCACTTATCCTTTTGGCCCCCCAATACCCCAGCAGATAATATATAAAAGAAATTCTATAATTACATTACATATAACTTTCATTTCTATAGGATACAATCCAATTAGTGATAATAAATGTCAAAAAATTACTACAATAATTATACATTTAGCATATTAATATGAACACATACTTATTTTAAAAAATTATCTCAACAAATAAAAGGTAAAAAAAAAAAAAATCTATAATTTTAACACTTCCAGCCTCTAGGGCTTACTTGCACCACGGCAACAGCAGATAGATTGAAGGCGCAGCTGTAGGTCCACAGGTGACTCTCTCTCTCTCTCTCCCCCCATTTGCCTCTTTTTCTTTCTTTTCTGTATTTCTAGTTCTTCATCGTCATTTACAATGTATGTAACAATACATTGATACAAGTAAATAATAATTGCAGTCCCCATCAATCCTTATTCTCCTCCACTAGAGAATTACGTGTGTGGTTAAGATTCTTTTTACAAAAAGTAGTGTGTAGCTGTGTAATTAAAATATACTACTTTTTATTATTTAATTTATAGATAAAATAATATAACATGTATTTGGTTGTAGTTTATTAGATTTTTTTTTTTAGAGATGTTATGTTTATAACATTTTTACAACAAATTACAGATGATTAGTTGTTATTGATTCAAATTTGAAACTAACACTAAGATTACTTTTTTGTCCTAATAATAACAACCAATAACAACCTGCCACTTAAGATTTGTTGTAAAAATATTGTAAACATATCATTTTTTTTTTTTTTTTATACATTGAAATTTGAATGATTGTTTGTCTTTTATTTAGCAATTATTAAATTATTAGTATTTTTAAAAAATTTTAGCTATTATACTTAACGGATGATAATTTAATTTAAAAAGTTTAGTTTCATAGGCAAGTTTTAGACTATTGACTTATTCTTCAAAAAAAAAAAAAAAAAAAAAAAAAGGGAAGACAGTAATTCAGACACTAGTACATTACTATTTTAGACCAAAAAAAAAATTAGTTATCTATTTTTATATTTAACACCCTAAAGATAAATTCTTGACCATGCCACTGGGAAGGATACCCAAAGATTTCAACACCATCTGCTTGCAAAAATGACTAATCAAAGCCTCTTTGCCATCTCCCACATCTTTGCATTGTGCTTTTGCTTGGTTAGTATCATAACAATTGCCGAAACAGCTGACATTAAGTTGCCTGAGATTCAAATTAAAAATGTCTTATCGAAAAGAAACGAAAGCGCCGCATCGGTCAAGGTTCAAATTGCTGGTAAACCTGAGATTTCGCTCAAATTCAATGATGTTTACAAGTGGAATGTTACAAGAAACGAAAAACTTAACAGCACTGCGTCATTTGGCCCCTACGCTGTAAAATGGTATGCCTTCGATCCCAGCAGTGATGCAGGCCATGCAATAAATTACCACGCGATTACATCGTTTGGTATCTATCAAAGCTTTGACAACAAAAATTATGAGTTAAAAGCTGAATGGGGTTTAAATAATTGATGCGCTGATTGGCATTTTAGATTAGTGCAGCACAACATTGTTGGAATAATAATGGAATAAAGGAAATTGGTTGACAAAAGTCTTGTATCTCAATTAGTTGACATCTTTTGTGATTTTCAATAAAGAAATCTCTAGAGTTCAAATCTCTCTTATCTTACTTATCTTACTGTATTGTTGAATTATCAATATAAATAAAAATTAAAAGATATATATCTATATACATATAGGGTTAACCATACATACAATTCTATTCTTCTCATTTTTACTTTTGTATGTGTTTAAATAAGTCTTATATATTATTAGATAGAAAAGTTTCTTTTTTATTAGTATTTTGTGTAGGCTCTTTTATTTTGTGGTTGAATTTGATTTATATATATATATATATATATATATATATAATTATAATGTCGGGTGGTTTTTCCCTCAATAATATAATGCCCTGTGTGCAAATTAATTGAGTTAGATGTTAGTCAAAATCTAGATCTATCATCATCCCAGTCAAATTAGGTAACATTTTTATCCAATTTGGCACTTTTCTTGCTAGATTGGGTAGCATTCTTATCAGTCCTTGTTCTTCTTATTCTTTTCCTCTTTCTAATTTTATTTTCAGTGGTATCAAGCCATTAGGACTTCCAGTTAGTTTAATTAATAAAATTTCGAATTGTTGAATAAGAAATCTGAGTTCAATTCCCATTTATATCATAAATTAATTGGTATCTTAGTTTGATAATAAAGAATACAATTATCAAAAGCGAATTGAAATCTTAAGGGAGTTAATTACACACACACACACATATATATATATATATATATATATATATATATGCATGTCACATAATTAAATTCATTAAACTTTAACTAAAAACATTGACAAAAGTTTTGATTTGATACAAACTTAACATCCATGAAGTTAACTGTTCAAATCCAAAGTCCAGTGACCAAAGTAGACACTAATGTCAATGTCAAAAGATGAGATTTGAAAAAATCCTTATGAAAAGTCCTATCTTTCAAAAACAATTTCCTTTAATAACGCTTCTACTAATAAGACAGTACTTAAAACTAAAATGTGTGGGGGCGTGCACATGTGTGTGTCGAAAACTATGATAAGGCAATTGCCAATCAAAATTGATGAAGCCATATACTTTATTTATATAATAAGGAAATTTTATTGCATTTTACCATCAACATCTCTTATATGCAAAATAATTGATCATAAATTTAATAGTTATTTTTACTAGAAAACAAAGGTTATTTATTTTGTTCAATAAAAGTAGAGATATATTCAAGTAGAAATGGAAAATTATATATCTTCTTCTTTTATAAATTTGTATAAAAGATTTAAATCTATAAATATTATAAGTATTTCTAAATAGAAAGATAATAAATGTATCAACTTTTTATGAGGTTTCATCTTGATTTATATATTTTGAATCAATAAAATTATCGTCCTCTTTATTTCTGTGATTCTTGCCATGCGGTCAATTTCAAGTTTCAACCATGACTCATAAGGTTATTTGTTACTACAATATCTTCTCAACAAAGGAGAAGTTGTGCCTACTATAAATTTTACTATAAAAACTTTATAAATTGATGTCAACTTTAAAAGTAACCTAGAGAATTATTTGTCATGTTGTTGATGTGACACTAATTACATTCATTATCAAGTTTAGTAAGCCTTTTATAGTAAAATTAATAATAGCTTCAACATTTTCCCATTAGCAATGATCCTAGTGAAATTTTGAGTAAGGTCTCCTTTGGTCAAAAAATTGGACATTTGAATAACAGATCTAAAAGACAAAGCAATCTCAATGCTTGTCTTGAATGTAAGAATCACGGTAGGGACTAGCAGGAGCTTGACAACTTGATTGTTGATTGGTAATAGTGGTGGTGTATCTGCTACTCACCAACTTAGAGACAGAGAGACAGAGAGAGCAAATTGAAATCTTTTTATGGGACAACTGCATAATTGATCCTTGTACATATACAATCTTAGTGAGAACAATTCACATTACATTTTGGACTCAACACACATTTCCTCCACCTCCCCAACCAGTAAAGAAAAACACAAGTGCAAAGAACTTTCATAATATTCAGTAAGGAACTGCAAGTAATGATGGGAGTTTCTAGGAGTTGCATTTGCCTTCATTCACATGGTCAATATCTTATTGACTTTTCTCCTAATGCATTTGCATTGAAAAAAGCCTCAATGCATCCTCACCCTGCATTTGGAAGTTTCACGCAACCTCAACAAAGAGGGAAACTCTGAGCAAATGTGCTAAATTGGTTAGGCAAGAGATACAAATAAGGTAAGGGGCATCCCCACCCCCTGGTTCCACCAAAGGGTACTTATTATGCAACTAAGGTTTCAAATCTATTTGATGATCCTGAGGGCCTTTAAAAGTCATTCTCAAAAACAGAAACAAAAACAAAAACAAAAAATGACCAGATCTGTGCAGGACAAATATGTAATACCTTGTATCAAGGATCCCAAAACTGAACATTGGGCCAGCATTTGGCAGCTTAAGATTATGACATTCACCACTAGTAAAGCATGTAGAAGCAAAAATTAGTTCTATAAGATAGTCATCAAAGGAGATTGGATATAATCAACAGGAAAACATTGAGTACAACTTCTTTTACAGTACAAACAACTCATTTTAGAGACTTTGCAATACAATTTAAGATGCTACATAAAATAAATGCTTCAATTTATTTAGGCTCCCCATTTTCACGAACATGATAAGGTGTCCAATATAATCTCATAGATGTAATTTTTGAGCTAGTTCTCAATAATGTTTTCATGCAAGTATAACATTCCAATGGAAGCCTGCAAAAGGCAAACAAAATTCAGTGCAGCATGATTTAAAGGCATGACAATTCTATTATGAAAATGAAAGAATTACAACAATTCGTCCCATGAAAAGTTTCTGGATTTAAGGATATTGAACCTCTATTACATAATTAAATTGTAAATTCATGAGTACCCAAGTGTAATCCAACAAAAAAGCATATATTACCCAAAGACCATGATAAAAAGAAGATTAGATGAAGAATCATCAACTTCATATGATCATGACCATCTTGTTAGAAATATATATATATATATACAGCATATATATATATATAACAGCATATATATATCATCTAAAATGGTTTCCGCTCATGCCTACCCCTCTTGATCTTCCAATCGATGCCATCTTCTGAAGCCTAATCTGCTCCCTAAACTTAGCTATAAACTCACCAGCTTTCTTATCTACCTCATCAGAGTATGGTCCTGCATCAGCAACAGAGCCAGGCACAGCATCTTCTTCAGAGCTTACTTGAAAGCTTTCAGCCTCACTCTCTGAGTCTTGATCAGACCCTAGAGCAGCATTCTCAGAAAATTCCCCCTTCTTGTGATACTTTGCATTTGTTCCATTTGGCATAGGGTAGGGATTATCAAGATTTTGTTTACTAGTGCCAATCATCAGACTTTCGACTGCAACTTTTGCTTTATCTTTCCTCATATATGCTTCCTCCAAATTTTCACGTCTCTTTTCATCCTTATGGTCAATTTGATTTTGACAAATCTCTCCATTTTTCATTGCCCCTGCAGGCAGTCTACTAGCCCTAATTGTTCTAACTGATTTTCCCCTTGAGGGAGCTTTTGTGAGGCTTGTTGGGCTCATGTTCAATTTCGAAGAATCCGGACTGGACTCTTTGCTATCCCGTGGATCCTCCCTTCTACTCCTACTCCATTCCTTTAACTCATCTTTAGGGCTTCTCGAAATATCTCTGTCAGATGCAGAACTGATGCTATCCCGTGGATCCTCTCTTCTACTCCTACTCCATTCCTTTAAATCATCCTTGGAGCTTCTTGAAACATCTCTGTCAGATGCAGAACCGATGCTATCCCGTGGATCCTCTCTTCTACTCCTACTCCATTCCTTCAACTCATCTTCAGAGCTTCTCGAAACATCTCTTCCAGATGCAGAACCGATACTATAATGCCGGGAATGCAATACATTCAATGAACCCTTGTCATTTTTTGGTATTCTTGGTGATAGTGAAGCCTCCAAAAAAGCCCCTTGACTACTCTTCTGTTTTCCCAAAGCTTCTGTACTCGAGTTTTGTGACTCTGAGGAAATAGACTGTGAGGAAGAGACTGAACTAGCATGGGATGAGAAAGATGCTGTCGACGTGAAGGACTGTGATTTGAATGACTCAAATTGAGTTTCATCAACAGAATGAGGCCTAAAATGCGCAGAGCGATTACCATTCCCCACTCTATTTCTCATTTCATTCCTCATAGATCTCGAGCGCCACGGAATTGAGGAAGCCACAGCAGCAGCTGCTGCTGCTGCAGCTTCATCAAACTCCTGCTCCAATTTCATAGGACCCAAATCCCCAAAATTCCCTCCTCTTCTTCTACTATCAGAACTCCTAGATGTAGATGAACCCCTTGAACCTGAGCTAGATTCACTCCCACTAGTAAACTCAGCACCATCCCTCTTTCTCACCTTAGACTTTAAACTCCTAACTGGTAATCCCAGAGGCTTATAATCGATAAACGATCCGGGTTTAACACATTCATCAAGACCATAGCTTGGCTGAGCCACTACAACCACAGATTCACCTTGAAAATACTGAGAATTCCAAGCTTGTACCACATTGTTCTGATCACACCCATATGGATTTTCAAATCCATTCTTATACATTGCAAAATGGGGTTCACACTGTTCCTCAACAACAGCACTACCATTAGAGCACACAGGCAAACCCATATGCTCACTATCAAAAATCACTCTCTTCTCATCAGACCCACATGGATTTTCGAACCCATCTTCGAAAATCGATGTGACATTCAACATCCTAGACACATAAGACACTGAATTATCGAAATTTGAGTGAGTTTCTTCCATGCCCATTTGGGCATTTCTTCTACTGAACAAACCATAGGACACAGCAATGCCTATAAAGAGGAGGTGAATAAGCTCCCAGAACTTGGTGAGAATGGTTTGGTTGATAAATTCAGGAGCTTGTGAAGGGAAAAGTGGAAGAACAAGGAGGAAGATTGCAAAGAATAGAGCTTTGAAGAAAAAATTTGTAAAGGACATACCTTTGCATTTGGGGTTTGTTGTGTTAAGCTCTGAAAATGGGAAATGGGTCTTGGTGTAAGGACTTGAATCCGCCATTGGTGAAACAGGTGAGGTTCCTGTGCAGAAGTTAGATTTAGGTGAGAAAAAGAGAAAATGTGCATTAGGGGGTGGTGGTGAAGAAAGGAAGACTTTGTGGCCAAGGAAAAGTGTACATTGCAGACAGAGAGAGAGAGAGAAGAGGAAAAAAGTGTGTGAGGAGGGAGCTAGATTTCAAAAAGTGTCATTATTGTTATGACCGTTCTATTTCAATGACGGAATTGACCTTGGTTATTTGTACTTGTAATTTGCAGTTTCGGCCGGGTCTTTAAGGTAATTCTGCTGGATTATATAATGAATTTTACTAAAGTAAGCTTTTGAGGCGATATTTTTTGACGTAATAAGTTACACCAGAATTTCACTTCTTCTTGCATGAGCAGGCACCCCCACCCCCAAAAAAAAAAAAAAAAAGAAGCTATTTTGACTCATCAAAATACTGTCAACAATATTTATTATTTATTATAAAGTTGTGAGGGTGAAAGACCAGAGAGCCCATACTTATGTCTATATTGGGCCAAGGGCCCAATCCGAGGAAGAACTACTCCTCGGCCAGGCAAGGCCAAGGACAAAGGGAACGGTCCGCCATTGAGAATGACACTTCGAACCATTCCATGAAAGATGATAAGTATTAAGAAAGAACAGGACAAAGGAAGGCATGTAAATATCTAAGAGAAAGTCACATTATATTGCAATAAATACTCGCAACTAATCAACCATATTTTTCAGCCTTTACAACTACTCCCAAAGACTTTGGGGAGAGGCTAATGGGACAAGTATCAGCACTATCAATCTAAATCTATACGTGGACGGTGGAAATGAGAGGAAGATAGTATAAAATAGAAAAGAAGGGAAAAAGAGGGGGAAAGCAAATCTGGAGACTAGACTTGTAACAAAGTATTATGAACAATATTTAAGAATCAACCTCCTCGGGTAAAATCCGAGGACGTCTCTCCCTAGTAAACCTATGTTATTTTTCTTTCTTTATCATCAAGACCTATTAGTCAATCATCCGATTCGCTAAGGTCCAAGTTTCCAACCCATTCTCTACAAATTCATTGTATTTGGCTCATTGAACCAAGACTCCATACATTTTGGGCTTGAGTCCCAAATTGTGACCCTATAATTGGCGCCATCTGTGGGAACCTGGTGTTTTAGTGGGTTGAACGCTCAACATACCGAGGCGATGCAACGATATATCGACCATTGGTGGAGGAGACCATTTTGGCTGTGGTGCATGCTACGCAGAGGATTGCTCCGTGCGAAACTATATTAGGGGCTTTTAATATCAAATATATATCTCGTTCCTCTGTCAAGGGACAGGTTCTCACGGACTTGTGGCCGAGATCGCTGAACCCTCACCGGATGAAATGATAGAAGCACAGCACAAAAATGGAAAATTAGTTGACACGGCCTCGCTGTGTGGGATCCTTTGTCCAGAATGATACATGTTGATGGCACTACAAATCAAAGGTGATCCGAAGTGGGGCTAGTTCTAACATCTCTTTAAAGTGCTTAAATAGAACCTAAGGCATGCATGAGTCCTTGGACCAAATGCTTGGAGGAAATTAACACTATACCATCTCTTTAAAGTGCTTAAACAGAACCTAACGCATGCTTAAGTCTTTAGACCAAATGCTTGGGGGAAATTAACACTATGATATCTCTTTAAAGTGCTTAAACAGAACCTAACGCATGCCCGAGTCCTTGAACTAGATGCTTGGGGGAAATTAACACTAGGCCATCTCTTTAAAGTGCTTAAACAGAACCTAAGACATGTTTAAGTCCTTAGACCAGATGCTTGGGGGAAATTAACACTAGGCCATCTCTTTAAAGTGCTTAAACAGAACTTAAGGCATGCTTGAGTCCTCGGACCGGATGCTTGGGAGAAATTAACACTATACCATCTCTTTAAAGTGCTCAAACAGAACCCAACGCATGCCTGAGTTCTCGAACCAAATGCTTGGGGGAAATTAACACTATGATATCTCTTTAAAGTGCTTAAACAGAACCTAAAGCATGCCTGAGTTCTCGGACCAGATGCCTGGGGGAAATTAACACTATACCATCTCTTTAAAGTGCTTAAACAGAACTTAAGGCATGCTTGAGTCTTGAGACACTGGATGCTTGGGGGAAATTAACACTATACCATCTCTTTAAAGTGCTTAAATAGAACCCAACGCATGCCCGAGTCCTCGAACTAAATGCTTAGAGGAAATTAACATTATGATATCTCTTTAAAGTGCTTGAACAAAACCTAAGGCATACCCGAGTCCTCGGACCGGATGTTTGGGGGAAATTAATACTAGGTCATCTCTTTAAAGTGCTTAAACAGAACCTAAGGCATGCCTGAGTTCTCGGACTAGATGCTTGGGGGAAATTAACACTATACCATCTCTTTAAAGTGCTTAAACAAAACCCAACGCATGCCCGAGTCCTCGGACCAGATGCTTGGGGGAAATTAACACTAGGTCATCTCTTTAAAGTGCTTAAATAGAACCTAAGGCATGCCTGAGTCCTCAGACCAGATACTTAGGGGAAATTAACACTATACCATCTCTTTAAAATGCTTAAACAGAACTTAAGGCATACTTGAGTCCTCGGACTAGATGCTTGGGGGAAATTAACATTAAGTCATCTCTTTAAAGTGCTTAAATAGAACCTAAGGCATGCTTGAGTCCTTGGACCAGATGCTTGGGGGAAATTAACACTATACCATTTCATTAAAGTGCTTAAACAAGACCCAACGCATGCTTGAGTCCTCAAACCAGATGCTTGGGGGAAATTAACACTATGATATCTCTTTAAAGTGCTTAAACAGAACCTAAGACATGCATGAGTCTTCAAATCAGATGATTAGGGGAAATTAACACTATACCATCTCTTTAAATTGCTTAAACAGAATATAAGGCATGCCCGAGTCCCTGGATCGATGATGGGGGGGAAATTAACACTAGGTCATCACTTTAAAGTGCTTAAACAGAACCTAAGGCATGCCTGAGTCCTCGAACCAGGATGCTTGTGGGAAATTAACACTATAACATCTCTTTAAAGTGCTTAAACAGAACCTAAGGCATGCTTGAGTCCTCGGACTAGATGCTTGGGGAAAATTAACACTATGATATCTCTTTAAAATGCTTAAACGGAACCCAAGGCATGCCTGGGTCTTCTGACCAGATGCTTAGGGAAAATTAACGCTATGACATCATCATAAATGTTGAAATGAACCTTAGCACACGATGGTCCCCTAGATCACTTACTTTAAATTCCACATTTTTTTATGCTTGCACTATTTGCGGTATAGAGCACATGATTATTTTCCTGATTATTTCTACATAGTTAACTTATTTATAGTTAGCGGTCAGGTGCCACTGTTGGTTTTGATAAAGTTAGGATGACAACTTTTTGTTACCATCAACAAAGATCAATTCTAAGTCCCATTTGAGGGAAAAATACTTACACACTCATTTATGAAATAATTATTGCAGAAAAGGAAAGATTCATAAAGTAAAAGCCCTTTTTTTTATTAAATAAAAGAAAAGTACATCATATACAAAGTGGTTTAGGCAGGCTTGTTTCAAAAGCTAGCTATAAAAGAGAAAGTTCATAGGAATGGTAGATCCATAATCTTGTTCTAGCAGCAATCGAGCTAGTATGGATGGTACCGGCGATGAGAAAGAAGAAGAAGCGGAAATGCTTGATCTACAATCTTGTTCTAGTAGCAATCGAGCCAATATGGATGGTACTAACGATGAGAAAGAAGAAGAGGCGGAAACGCTTGATGGACCCCACTTTTCCTAACTACAAGATGTTCTGCTATCAAGGCCGAGAAACAGGAAACCCGTCTATTCTTGTCCTTGTTGGTTTGCTTGATCAACCTTGGGTCGTTTTTACATCTGTGCACACATGATATATGTCGCCAGGTGAGACCCGGACTTTGTCACACCAAAATTCTGATGCGATCTACACCTGCTTTGGGTCTTGGCTCAAGGAGGAGGGACTTCTTTCTTGCTCGATTGAAAGGATGGAATGTCTTTGGCCTTTGCTTCCCTTGCCTTAATCAAGTCATCCTGGATCTTGGCGGCATCCTTGGTTTTTGACGAGAGCTTGGTTTCCTTGCCCTCACCTTTATCCTTGGCCACCTCATTCCCTAGACTTTGATCACCATCTTAGCAGGGTCCCTAGGAATGCCTGAAGGGTTAAGAACTTGAGATTCCCGCAAAGCTCAAGAATCAGTAAATGAGGAAGAACGATTCCCCCAAAAGTGTCTTATATAGAAGGCAAAATCTAGTGGAAATTAATTCACCCAAATTTCAAAGAAAGAGTTACGAGCGAGATAAATTGCGCTCAATTTCTAAAGAAATCCTCAACTGTTGGATCTGCGTCACTTCATAAAGACATTAATGAAGGCGCGCCTCGTGTCCCGAAACGTCGAGAACGCGACTTGGATAAACTAAAAGATATCTTGCAATTAGAAGTGGTGTAAATGGGCGCGAAGGGGCTACTATCACATCGAGATCCTTTTTTCCTCCCATGGAGAAGAAAAGGAGAATCCCGAAGGGGCTATTGTGGGGGTGAAAGATCAGGGAGCCCATACCTATGTATATATTGGGCCAAGGGCCCAGTTTGAGGAAGAACTCCTCCTCAACCAAACAAGGCCGAGGACAAAGGGAACGGTCCGCCATTGAGAATGACACTCCAGACCATTCCATGAAAGATGATAAGTATTAAGAAAGAATAGGACAAAGGAAGGCATGGAAATATCCAAGAGAAAACTGCTACTATTGCATTAAATGTTCTCGCAACTAATCAACCATACTTTTCAGCCTTTACAACCACTCCCAAAGACTTTAGGGAGGGGTTGATGGGACAAGTATCAGCACTATCAATCTAAATTTACACGTGGACGGTAGAAATGAGAGAAAGATAGTATAAATAAGAAGAGAAGGGAAAAAAGAGGGGGAAAGCAAATCTGGAGACCGGACTTGTAACAAAGTATTACAAACAATATTTAAGAATCAACCTCCTCGAGTAAAATCCGAGAATGTCTCTCCCTAGTAAACCTATGTTATCTTTCTTTTTTTTTCATCAAGATCTATTGGTCGATCATCCGATTTGCTAAGGTCAAAGTTTCCAACCCATTCTCTACAAATTCATTGTATTGGACTCATTGGACCAAGACTCCATACATTTTGGGCTTGGGCCCCAAATTGTGACCCTACAAAGGGTATTGGTTAATATTTCCTTAAAAAAATAAACAAATATTTATATCATTTCTCACCATATTGTGCTAGTATTAGAATTGCACTATAGTTTGTGTCAAATTATTTGGACATTTGGCACATCTCATGGAAGTGGGTTTTTAGTATTTAGCATTTGACACACCCGATGTTAGTGCTCTAAACCTCTAATATTATTCTCTGGCTATATTTGCTTAATAATAATATTTTAAAAATTATTCTTTAATTATAATTTTCAATGATGAAATTTTCTGAAATAAAATTTAAATATTTTTATTCTGTTAAATATTTGTCTTAAAAAATATTATTTAGAGAAAATTGCCTTATTCTTTGGGATTGCAATTATTTAAAAAGAAAAAAGAAAAGAAAACGATAATTTGCAATTGAATAAAATTAAAAAATATAGCTAATATATAAAGGTTTTTAATGAGTAAAAAAATAGTAGTTGTCTGTTGAAGACATTTTTTTTATCATAGAATATAGATTTAATAAATTAGATTTTTGATTACATAGTATTTTGTTAAAGGCTTCTAAAGAAGTTTATAATATATTGCTTTGTGAATTGGATGCAATGAGTTAAAGAAAATAAGAAGTTTCAATTTTTATTTAATAGGAATAAAATTTTTGAAATGTCAAGTGAAAGTTTTGTTTGAGTGGTTAGTAACTTAGTATCAACTACTGCTAAGTGATTGAGAACTTCTCTATGTACAACGAGATTGTTCTCATTGAAATGATCCTTGCTTTAAGCAAAAGCAATAGAGCATTGATTGTAATTAGTATTCATTCCGACCTCTGCCATCCAAAATCATGAAATTTATAATGCATGAAAATCTCCTAAAAGTGAGAGATCAGAAGGCTTAACCTCTTTTAACGAGTAATATTTTGTCAAAGATGTTTGTTGTATAATGATAGAAGTAGCGGCATCTAAGCATGAAAATCTCCTAAAAGTGAGAGATCGGAAGGCTTAACTTCTTTTAATGAGTAATATTTTGTCAAAGATGTTTGTTGTATAATGATAGAAGTAGCGGCATCTAAGAGGAATTGTAATTCAATAGGTTAACTCTCACGATAAGCCAATCTAAGTAGTAATGATTAAGAATTTATGATTGTAACTTTTAAGTCCAATAAACTCATCAATCATGAGGTAGCAAATTAGTAATAGCATCCAAAGTTCAAGTTTTCTAACCTCTTGGGGGCAAAAAAGACTAATTTAGGGTACAATATACAAAAGGGTAGTTGCATCATGAGTCTCACACAATATTAAAAATAAAAATGTATTATTGCCATGGCATCATACCCAGCGCAATTTGTGACCGATCAAAAGCTATGACACTATCCAAAAAAACAAAAAAAAAAAAAAATAAATAAAAAGAAAAGAAAGAGGCTATGACACTATAAATGAATTAGTCATAAAATAGTACAACTCTTGTATGCAGCATTCAAGGTCGTTAGGTTTCTCATATAATAACAAGACATGTCCCCACAAACAATTATTGCTCTAAACACAGACAAATACAGTGGAAGAGATATTCCAAATACACAGAATCTTGTTACATAGGATATTTGGCATTGCTTTACAGTTGTTATAAGCTATTGTACAAATTCTTGATTTGTCTAACTACAGCTTCCTCTGATAGTATATTGCTGCTGATAGTGATATATACTCTAGTGTGTAATATATTGCAGCAACCCACATTTTCAGCTGATACGAATTGTCAATAGCTCTAAATCCTCCGATCTTCAAGCTTCTAAGGTCCCATTAGAGACATTCTGACCAAGAGGAACCAATCTGATGAATGTCACACAATGCCAGCAACTGAGACCAGATCCTACTAGTAAAAGGACAATAAAAAAATTGATGGTCTCGAGTCTCAATTGTGCTTCTACAAAAAAAACACACAACACATCACCAACATAACCACATTTCAAGAGTCTTTTCCGACTTGATAGCCTATTTAAAATTATAAATGTTATGTTCACAATATTTTTATAACATTTTAACAATAAGTCTTTAGTGACATGTTGTTATTGGTTGGTCCGGGTGAACAAAAAAGTAAATTTAAGTTGTGGATTCAAATTAGAACTAATAACAACTTACCACCTATGATTTATTGTGAAAATTTAACTCTTCTCATTTAAAATAGCTAACCAGAAATGAATGCATGCTCGGGAATGGAAGAGTTATGCCAGGCTAATTTCCACCAAGGTGCTTCTTCATGTTTAACTCTAATCTCATTCCAAGCAGAATAACAAATATAGGAACCTAATTTGAAAATTACCTACTGCACAGCACAGAATCAGTTTCAGCCAACTATATCCTTGATAAAATTTTCTTGGGAGAGCACCATTTCTTTGGATCTAGCAGGAGGACACATCCATTAATTTTTGTCAACCAGACTAATTTCCACCAAGGTGCTTGTTAACACCCAACTTTATGTCGAAATTTTTGTCAGCCACCTAACTTTATGTCAGTATTTTGTCAATTTTATAGACTTTAGGGTCAACTTTATGCAATTTCTCTAATTTGTCCAATTTTTTTATTAAGTAGGACCTATATTATTTTAACCTTAACAAGCACCGATGCATATATATTGTTAACACCCAACTTTATGTCGAACTTTTTGTCACTACCTAACTTTATGTCAAGTTTTTGTCAACTTTATAGACTTTAGGGTCAACTTTATGCAATTTCTCTAATTTGTCCAATTTTTTTATTAAGTAGGACCTATATTATTTTAACCTTAACAAGCACCAATGCATATATATTGTTAACACCCAACTTTATGTCAGAACTTTTTGTCAGCTACCTAACTTTATGTCAGTATTTTGTCAACTTTATAGACTTTAGGGTCAACTTTATGCAATTTCTCTAATTTGTCCAATTTTTTTATTAAGTAGGACCTATATTATTTTAACCTTAACAAGCACCGATGCATATATATATATATATATATACATCTGTGTGTATTTAATTATATTAAAGTATTAGTTCATAGAATTAGCTGATGGAATAAATGCATATATTTATAAAAAAATTTTCATTAATTATTTATATTGAATGAATTTATATAATTATATAAGAAACTATTTTTATTTGTAATAATAATAAAAATTTTAGAATATGACATTCTTTCTCATATTTAGTTGCTTTGACTTGTTTCTAAAAATAAATAAAAAGTTTCTTTGACAACAATTGACACAAAAGCTATCAAAAAATGACTATTTGTGAATTCACTAAAATGAATCTTAAGTATTTAGATTTCCTAATTTCTTTAAGCGACATGTACTATATATATGGTACCAATATTGTAGTATTTATGCTATGTAATTAAAAAAATTACTAATATGATAATACTTTTATTTTGTTATATTTATTATTTTAATTGGTGCATTAATTATTTAAGTATAATGAAATTTAGATATCATTTTTCTAAGATTTATATGAGAAACAATTGATTTGAAATATAATAATCTTGCTTGAATTTAGTTGCTTTTCCAACATTAAAACAAAGTCCAAAAAAAGATATAAAAAAAAAAATTAATGACACACAATCAATGATGCAAAATAATAATAATAATAATAATTGAAGGATATTTACATTTTCATTTAATCAAAACAATATTTGCATTCCTGAATAGGTGTGAAACATGCCTATATATCAATCACTATCTCATGCATCAATTTTCAAATTTATAAACACATATATAGTATGATTAAAACAATGCACCACTCTTATTGTTTTTTATTTTGTCAAAAAATTACTTAGAACACTAAAGATTACAATTTTTTACCAAAAAGATTTATTAAAATATTGGAGAAAACTAATACTGAATGCACTACAAATTGTGTAAGAACTCAAACTTGGGCAAGAAATAGGGCTATCTAATCGGACCTGGCACCCGACAAATCGCTTTAACCCAAAGCCACCTAAATCAGAACCAACTTGATTCGAGCAAGGAGGCGGTTAGCGATAGGTCGACATCTTCAACACTTGAGGGAGGCGAGTCAAACTTCAACAATACCAAACTTAGGCAATAAACCAACTTTAAGATGGCAGCTTTCTACTAGCAACTTCAACAATATCAAACTTAGGCAATAAAACACCTTTAGGATGCCAATTTTCAAGTCAAGTTTTTTGTGTTGATCCATGTGCTCGAAAAATTCCCATAATAAAGAATTTTCTCCAATTCCCAACTACTACAAATATTGGATTTGAGGTGATCACAGTTTGCTTATTAGGGTCTATTTTAACAATACCCATCATTTAATCACTTTGACCTAATTTTTAAGAACTCAACAATCTTCTATTGGATGAAAATAACATGATTGAATGTGTAGTATTTGGACCTCCTACTCATCCCGCCTCATCTGGTCTATTAGGTTCGGGAAGCTTGATCAACCCTTGCTCGATACGTGATGTGAAGATGAACAACATTGAGTAGTAGTTACACACCAAAAATTACTCTTAAGGCTTGTTTGTAAAAGGATTTAAATGCAATTTTCTGTTTTGGAAACTAGAAGATGGTGGGTTCCACATTTGAATCTATTGTGTTTTAGAAAATTGTTTTCTATTTTTCCTATTCAAAATAGAATTTTTAAAACAATTGAAAGGATATTTCAAAATACCAAAAATGTTTTTAATGGCATAGTAATAAATAAATTGAAAACAATAGACCCCACAAAAAAATTCTCACTCTTCAAATTTGAATCTTATTATTAAAAAAAAAAAGGGATAATTACAAAGAAACCCACCGAGGTATGGCCCGATTACACTTTGCCTACCCGTGGTTTAAAACTTATCACTTTGCCCACCTGTACATCAATCCGTTACCCCCCGTTACCCACCTCACCCTCGGGACGTTAGAAAAACACCCTTTTCCCCAAATTAGAACATTACACGGATCAAACAACACGAACTCACTCTCTTTTCCCCACGAGCCCTACAAGCGAAAAAATCCATTCTGCATCCGAGGTATTGATTTTTCTGAACGTGCTTGGTGAGGTTCTGACTTTGGGTTGTCCGGAGTCGTTGAATATTCGAAAATAGATCATCACTAGGTATGACATTTCTGCTTTATGGTTCTCGAGTCGGTTTCAAGTTTTGATGATAGCGTTGATTCACGGGGAGTTGATAATCGATGTCTTCTTCGAGTGGAAATTACTCAGGTTCATGTGGGCATTTGTGTACATATGAGACTTGTGTCTTTGAGAACAAGTCCGATAAAGGATAATTTTGGGAGAAGGTTTCTGGGTTGTAGCCGATATAAGATAAGTATACTTTTTACTTATTCTAGCTGATTCACATGAGATTGGAATGTGATGTGTTCAATTCAATTTATGAACAGATTGGTCCCAAGTGCCCTTTCTTTAGATGGATTGATAATCCCACTTGTGTGCGTGGGAATGAAGCTGCCCATTTGGTGCAACAAAAGCTGGATTTACTACGGAGTGAGCTGCAACTTGCATGTGAAAGGGAAAGAGAAGCTACCCAGTGCAAAGAAGAGGCTACCCAAATGGCGTAAATTGCTCAAGGCAGGGCAGCAAAAGCCATTGAGAGGAAGAGAAAGTTTCGAGCTTCCTCTGTTCAAGCCAAGGAGATAGCAAAGAGAGCTTTAAAGCAAGAGAGAAAGTGCACTGCACTAATTCTCATCATGGTTTTTTTTTTGTTTTGGTTATGTTGTTTTCATGTTTTGGCTCAAGTGAAAATGTTGGAATGATGAGATTGAGTCTCACTTTGATGGGTTGTAATATAAGTGGTCCTCAATTGTATTGTAATAGAACTATGAAAGAATATTTTGAGAATGAGAACTATGTAATATAAGCTTGAAGCCACTTAATAATATAAGCCTTTTAAGATAAAGTATCTTTGTTGGTATTTTTGTTTAAAGTGAATTGGCTACTTGTGAGTTGTGAGTCATTGTTGGTGTTGGTGTTTTGTTGGATGTTGTGAGTGTGTTGGTTTGTGCATAAAGTACATTGTGTCAAGACAATTGTGTTGAAAGTGAATTTAAAGTGCATGACAATCAAACTTGCAAGAAAAGACAACAAATTCAACACATACACCGCTATTCAACACATACACCCCCGCACACATAAACAAACTCATATAATAATAACGCATATGAATAATCGCAATAATCGAACAATAATAATTCTGAACACCTGTCATTAAGTTGGGAAATTGTATACATATTTGAAGGTGGCATTGAATAGTCTTTCATCAACCACCAAGAAATATAAGGCATTTGGTACAACAACCAAAACAGATTCAAACCGCCAATGTTTACAAAACTTACAAAAATACAAAAAGTGTTTGAACAAACTATATCAAAAAGTGTTTGCACTGTCATTGTCTCCGCCGCCTAACCCTAACACTACATAACCCTAATACATAGCAACAAAAGTGACTTGCCATTGTCTCCGCCCTGCCTAACCCTAACACTATATAACCCTAATACATATCAACAAAAGTGTCTTGACTTAGTCTTCATTTACTTTACCTTTCGCCCCGCCCGCCTCTCTCACACCACAAACTGGCCTTTCCACCTCTTGTTCTACATTTCGAGGTCTAGCCGCATCACCCCTTCCTCTCAAAGCAGCTCCTGCAGTAACAGGTGGTCTTGTAGGCTACAAAGTACAAGGATTCACATGTTAGCTACCAGCCTTCACGAGTTTTATGAATAAAACATCAAACCTAACACTACAAAGATTCTGTGATGATTGTGGTCTCTCTTGTCCCATGTTTCTGCAGGAGTGTGTGGTGTTGGCTGGCTTGAAGAGAACCAAGGAGCTCCTCTAATCGTGTACCTAAAGTCCAAAGAGTACCATTGACTTGGGTTCTGTGACCATGGAGCTTGTGGTCGTGGAGCCGGAGCTTGTGGTGGAGCCGGAGCTTGTGGTCGTGGAGCCGGAGCTTGTGGTCGTGACCTGCTGCCTGGTTGGATGAGGCCATAGTGTAAGGCTGATGTGTTGGTGGGGCCGAGCCGAGGATTGGGTCTGTGATGAAGATGGGGCCTGGGATCCTTGCCTCTGTGTAGAAGGCCTTCCACTTCCCCGCAACCAAATATGAGCATGTTTTTACAAAGTGTCGATTATTGGAATTTTGCATTTGAATAAAATTTTTTTGTAAAAACATACTGATTTCACTTTCTCGCAATCTCGCCTCCTCTCCCATGTTTGTCTCACCAAAGTGACATTGGCCTTGCATCCCCTTGCATTGTGCCCTTCCTGTTAACACCTTCCACACCTCACCGGCTTGTTTCCTCTAGACACCTTATAAGGGTTTGGCTCATCAGCATCTCTTTTCCTCTTCATGGGTGGCCTGCTGGGTGGCTTATAGACAGTTGGTGCAACAGGCTTGGGTTGGCCACTTGACATCCACTCAGGACGGCCCAGGCATGGGAGGTATGGGTGTCTTGTATGTCTCCACATAAGCATCCTTGTAGTAGCATGGATGGGTGTAGTCTTCTGGTCTCTCACGATTCACAAAAATGGCTGCAACTCCATGCTTGCAAGGGATTCCTGTCAAGTCCCATACTCTACAACTACATGTCCTATTTACCAAGTCCACCACATGCCTTTCCCTCCCATTGTCAACCTCATACACAAACCTCCCGGAAGGAACTGCACTTTGAAACTCTTACACTCTAATTTTAATCTGCTCCAACTTCTTTTGTATGCTTGGACACAAATTGCCATCATACTTTTCTATGCCACCTTCTTTATATACAGCTGCTCATAAGCCTAACTCGATCCACTCCAAAGATTGATAAGATGGGCTTGTCTCTACCCTTCGAGAATCATAGAGTTAAAACTCTCACTCGGATTGTTTACCATACAATCTGTCAAAGCTCTTGAAGAAAAGTGGGATCGGTCCACTTGTGCGGGCTCTATATCGGCCAGTCTTGCCAAGCTTCTTCATTCAAACTCTTAAGATGGTCCATCCCTCTCTCAAATTCCCTGGCCGATGTTGTGCCAAAGACACCTCCACAGACACTCTTCAACTCCATGCCCTTGTGGTTAACCTTGAAGTTGTTGTATATGTGCTTCACACAATACCGTGCTCCACGATTAGGAATAGAGTCTCCATTGCGGGTAAAAGGCCCCGCAATCAAGTAAGCATTCAATGTTAGCAATATAAACTAGTAAAAAGGTAAGCATGTAATGAAGTCATGAACATGAGCTAGATGATAATACCTTCTGCACATCACAGATGAATACCAGTTGAGCTCATCCGGCTGCCAATGTCATCAAAGAAACCGCTCCAAGAACCAGGTCCAGCTATCCTTGTTCTCTTGCTCAACCACACCATTGCCACTGGGAATATATTGTCATTTCCATCCTTGGCGTTGGCATAATAATTGCCCACCAAACCTACCCTTCAAGTGGCAGCCATCCAGCCCAACAAAGGGTCTCTGACCACCTACCTAAAAGCCAACCTTCGAGCATTGTACCTAATGTACATCCTTTTAAACTTGGGCTCTGCATTCTCATTTTCCATCTCTGTCTGCAGAATCACCCTACTTCCTACATCTGTCCTTAATATCATTTCTCGCATAATCTCTAAGTAGGCCATACTGAGCCTCTTCATCCCCGATGTCAGCCCCCTAGTCGCCTTCCTTGATCTATACACCGACTAAGACTTAAATCAACCGAAATCTTCTCGCATCACATGGTGCTTAATACCAGAGGCCTCCCAATTAGGATTCTTACCAAAATCCTCCAAATACCTCTTTGCCACATAGGCTGATGTAACTTGCCCATTTTTAAATGATAGGGGCAGTACACTCAAGATAAAGTGTCTTGATCTCAAATGTGCACTCTCCGAGTCACCATTGAGGCATAACACCTCCATCCACAATTGTTCTTGCAATGTACGAAATCTTCTTCTTCTCATTCAACTTCCACTTGACATCAATGTGATTCTGAATCACATACTCCCTCAAAGCCTTCCTAAACACCTGGGAGTTTGGGAACTTCATCCCTTTTGCCAACCTAACATTTTCCATATCGGTCCTCTCATTGAACTCCAAATTGCCAGGCCCCCGCTCATCATCGAACTATCCACACTTGCCATATCATCCTCTAAAGTCGGTTCAGCCCACTCTTCATCTAAATCTATGTTTGGAGGAGGAACATTGCTTGGGCCAGTGCATATGTGTTTGGCTGAGGTGTATCGTTGTTTGGATGAGGTGTATCGATGGTTGGAACAGTGTTAGGCTCATCTGGCATCAGTGTGAGGTGGAGAAGACTCACCAAAAATGTCATCAAGAAAGTCTTCTCCTTCCAGGCCCTCATTCAACCAATCAAACTCCTCCTCCACACCATCACCCTCTGTGCGTGCTCCTACACCACCCCCTACACCAGCCCCTGCATCAACCCCCGTGCATCAACCCCTGCATCAGCCCCTGCACCCCCTATAGCAGCCCCCGCACCAGCTCCTACACCAACCCCTGCACCATCGGGGACTTCAACCGCAAGTGGAGCATTACCACTCTCCACATACGTATGATGGTGGTGTCTCTTGGCCCTCCTCACTAGGGTTCCACAAGGGTTCCACATCTTGATCATCTTCTATGAGCCTTAAGTCTTGCTCCAAGTTGCCTCCAGGACCTAAATAATGAACCCTCCACGGTTCATCAACCCCCAATTCCTCACATATACTTTTTATTTCAAAATAACCAAGCAAATCAAAGATCCCTATACACTATTTCTACTTTCCCACCAAAGTACTCTAAACTAGGGTTCCACACAAAAGCACCCCCATAATGTACCTCCAATTTCACTTCAACATCCATCTGTAATAACAAATTACAAGTTGACACGTATACAATTAACAATTAAAGAATTGTAAACAACAAAAGAGGCAAAAGAGAAAACAGTTGCATTTTTTTGGTTGTGCTTTTGGGATGCAACGCACACGGAGGGACCACATTTTCTGCTTTTCTTTTGATTTTGATTCTGTTTTACTAAATAGCACATGCAAACACTAAAAATTTCAACCCAATGGAAACTTAGGTCCACCGTGAGACACAATAACCACGACAGACAAAGTGCCCACAAACAAAAATGCCCATAAACAAACACAAATCCAAAGAACAGGTGGTCACAATTTTCATAAATATCAACAAACACAACCAATATTCTCATTCCATTACATGTAAAATTGACCATTCATTGATTACTCACAAAAAAATAAAACAACCGCAAGCCCAAAGTAAAAACCCAAAGAGTGACTGATTTCTTACCAGGATTTTAGTCACTCAAACAACCCGTTGCTCGTCTAGGTTTTACACTTTGGCGTAAAAATCAACACCTCGGATGCAGAATGGATTTTTCGCGTTTGTAGGGCTCGTGGGGAAAAGAGAGTGAGTTCGTGTTGTTTGATCCGTGTAATGTTCTAATTTGGGGAAAAGGGTGTTTTTTCTAACGTCCGAGGGTGAGGTGGGTAACGGGGGGGTAACGGATTGATGTACAGGTGGGTAAAGTGATAAGTTTTAAACCACGGGTAGGCAAAGTGTAATCGGGCCATATCTCAGGTGGGTTTACTGTAATTATCCCTAAAAAAAAAAATCTATCTTTACTTTATGTGAAATTTAAATAATATAAAATAAAAAATCAATAGTAAAAATGGTCTCTCAAACATCATTTTTTTTCATTATTTTGAAAATTATTCTTAAAGGAGAGAGCCAAACACATATAATATAAAAATTATTATCTAAAAACCAGTTTCAAATTCAACTATTTGAAAATTGTTTTTATAAACAGAAATCCTCCTACCAGACATGTTCTTACACCTTAAAAAGTACATATGAACCTAAAGCAACCCATTATGAACCAGCCTAGGTGAAAGGGTTCCAATTTTTTTTAATAACAGCAGTTTTGTTCCAGTCTTGAGGTCTCTCCAGGCCCAAGCCCTCTTATGACTCTGGATAGCATACTTTGTCCCAAGTATGAACACATTAGACCAAAAGACCTATATGCCATAATAGATGAGTTCAATTGCAGTCTGCCAGCAAATGACAATTTGTGGCAAACCTTTTGGTGGAGATCTTGTATGTTAATGGTTTGCAGTCATTGCTTGAAAGCTTACGATATCAGTGGGAAGCCTATATATCAAGTAGTTGCCCTTGTATAAACTCTAATACACAAAAGACTTGAGCTTCTATATCTGCTAAAAGCTTAAAACCCAAAAAAGAGTACTCTTGCTGCAGTTAGCTTGTAGAGTTAGAGCTTTTATTTTTGCTGAAAGCCTAAAAGCCTAACAAAAAAGACTTTTTAACTCTTGTAGCAATTAGCTTGTAGAGTTGATAGGGCCTTAAATTCCTCTAGTATACTCTTGACACTCTTGATGGAGGGCTAAGTCAGCATTTGTAAACACCATAAGATCATTAGCATAGCATAAATGATTCAATTTAAGCTTCTCAAGCTTCGAGTGGAACTTAAAGCCATGCTCCTTGTTAGCTGTCGCAATTTTAAGTCTAGAGAATGACTCTGTTGCAAAGACAAAAGAGGTAGGATGACAATCTGCCTCAATTCAAGCCTTTGCATCCACTAAAATAGCCTACAAGACTACTATTAAATGCAATAAATTCTTAGGTGAAGTTATGCATACCTCCACCCAATTTAAGAACTTATTAGGATTACTACAAGTTGCCAAACATTTGATTATGAATCTCCAATCAATTGAGTCATATGCTTTCATTTAATCAATGTTAATAGTACACCTAGTCATCCTACTCATGATAATCCCTTACCATTTTTTAAGTCAATAATATATTCTCAGCTATGTTTCTCCCAAGAATAAAAGTTGTTTGAGTAGGACAAATCACATCAACGAGACACAACTTTGAACTATTGGCTAGGATTTTGATGATACACTTATAATATGAAATGGATCTAAATCTAAAATCACCCATTTTAGAGGGATTTTGCACTTTTTGGGATAAGAGTGATGATTGTAGATCCCACTTTGCTCAATAGTTTACCTAAAGTGAAAAAAGTAACCTATGGTCCTTAAGGCATCATCTTGCACTATAATCCAAGATTCCCTAAAAAAATAAGTTGAATATCATCCGATCCAAGAGCCTTATCCCCTTTGTAGAAAACTCTTTATCTCCTATTTGCCACCTCACATTGAGGCAAAGCATGTTTTTTTTAGGGGAACCTTAGGAGAATATCTGATTCCATAAGCTTATCCAAGCTATTGAAACTTTCACATCAATATGAGTTGGGGTACCCAACAACCTCTGATACAATCCAATTGTCATTTTCTTCAGCTGATTGTGATCCTCAACATTTAGTCATCAAACAGGCAACTGATCTGGTTATTTTTTATTCTAAATTTGACAAACCTAGGAAAGAAAGCATCTCTTATCACACAATGTTTAGCCTATTGTTCTTAGATTTCTGCTTCATTTAGGCTCTCTTCAGCATAGCTCAAAACCATAAAGCAATTAATTTTTTTGGTTCCCTTCACTTTGTCAATTCTGAGATTTTAGTTTTACTCTTTTTTATAATAATGAAAAATTATCATTAGTATGATAAACAGATATATTAATGATTGTTGTACACGATTAGTTACACATGGTCCCGTAAAATCATGTTTTGAAAACATAATTTCAATCATAAATTATAATATGAAATGGTCAACAGTGTGTCCCGTATACACGGTGTATAACTATCACTACTCATACAAATTATCAGCGACAAATTGTGTGTTTTTGTTTCCTGTTTTGATCAATAAGAAATTGTACTTGCATATCAATTTACGAAAGGAGGGAAATATGGGCCAGAAGGCCTAGAACCCTTTAGGCTTTATTCAAGCCCATCCCACAAAAGGTGAACTTATTTTCCTAATCAACAAAGTGACACCGTTTTGAAAACCAATATGAAAATGAATCACTTTCTCGGGAAAATATTTTCCCAGAGGTGAGAAAATCCAATAGAGAGAGAGAGAGAGAGAATGGCATCAACGGAGGGATTTGTGGAAGCAGACAATGCGGAGGCGATAATCACGAGAATCGAGCACAAATCTCGAAAGATCGAAAGCCTACTCAAACAGTAATCATTTTGTAAAACCCTCTTTTTGTTTCTTTGATTTTACACTCTGAATTGCGAAATCCCAAAAAAGTAAGAAACTTTGATTTCTGATCCATGGCAGGTCTAAACCAGTCGAAGCTTTGAAAACTGCTCTCGAAGGCTCGCCTCCCAAGACCCGAGACGAACGTTGCAAGGTTTTCACTCTCTCTCTCTAGAAATAATTTTCTTTATTTTTTCTTATGCCGCGTTTGGTTCCTGAGAAAATTGTATAAAGAAAACTCAACAGTAACTTAAACAGTGTTGTTAGGGTCAATTCAATGTGTGAAAAAAGTTTCACAATTCTTCTGTTGAGCTGAGTTCAGTGTTGAATTGGAAATATATAAGCCTCAAATTTTGATTTGAACATTAAAAAAAAAGGTGTGATTTTTTGGGTGTGTGTAGTGAAAATGAAGAGAGATTGATGTGATTTTCGGGGGATTTTGCAGTCGGCGAATTGGATAGTAGTGCATAGAGCTCTAATGGCAATAAAGGATGTGGAAGGATTGCTTTCTTCTTTGGATGCTGAGTACTATGATATCCTCATGAAGTGAGTGCTCACTCAAATACTGATTTTACTTCATTTCTTGATGATAGCATGTGAACTTGTCTTACATTCTTTTCGATTTTTTTGTATTGATAATATGTTGCGGCTCAAATCTTCTACTTTTTTTTTTGATTTACTTGATTGTATGAATTTCAGATTGTAATTTTGGATCCATGATTGCCCTTGAATTGGGAACTCTACAGTCTGCCTAGATATGAAACCTACCATAATTTGAACTTAAACACTAAAGAATTGGCCTCAAGAGCCAATTGAATGAACTTGATATAACTTAACATAGATGGTGGATTGGCACGATTGTTAGTGAGGATTGGTATCAGCTGGGGGAACATGTGTTTGACTCGAGCATCCTAAGATTTTCCCCTAGTTTGAGGGAATTCTTTGTAAGTTTAGAAGTAAAATTAGGCTGCTGCATGGCATTCCATACAGTATTGGTAAAACTGCGCTTTAAGTGCGAAGCACCAAAGCTCCTGCACTTTTCGCCTCTAAAGTGAGGCGCATTCAAAGATGTGCGCTTTTTTATATTTTTCAAAAATCTAAGCTAAACTGAATTGTAGTCATAGGTTCTTAACACTATTGATATAAACCATTGATTTGGTATTTATGAAATTCAATGTTATGGTGTGCTGCTATACGCTTCTATAAGACCCATTTGGGACCGCAATCACTCCACAATCCATCATTGATCTTACATTGACTAATTCTTATAGACTTAAACTTATTAAATTATTAACTAATATTAGTAACTAGTCAATGTGCATTATGGCTGCTGGATGTTCAAGAAAGGATATTGACAGAAGTACTCATATCTAGTCAATCCAAAAAATAAAAATGACTTGAAAAATTGCAAAACAAGGGACCTATATGAATTATATGTACTCTTTTATTTCAACTTATATGATTTTTTGATCACTTGATTGTTTTATTGCCTATTAATAATTATTTTCAAATTTATCAATTCTAAAAATTAAAAAAAATTAAAAAATGTGCAGTTTACTTCAATCAGGTGCACACTTTTGCTTTGCACTTGGCGCCTAGGCTCCAGGAGGCCTTTGCACTTAAGTGTACCCGGCACTTTTACCAACACTGATTCCATCTATGCGTAAGACCTAGACATTGTTGTGATTGTTATGCAACAGGAAATGGAGACCCTGAACAATCACCATTACCTCGCCTAAGAGGAAATGGATGCATTCAATTATGTTGAAGTTCCTTGAATAAGTAATGTTGGAAAACGTAGAAATGAGATTCACAATGTCATCTGCAGAATGGAAGGTGATGAGTTTCAGTGTAAATATGTAATAGCCAGTTTCACCCTTGCAAGACCTTGGCCTTGAGATTTTCCTGATGCTACATTTGGATCTTCAGCAATCAAGATAGACAAGAATTGAATTTGAGCATCCTTGTTGGTACCAGGGCTACTAATCATAAGTATCAATCAATAGACAAAGTAACACGTGCATTCAGATACATTATCATCATGTGAAAAATTTTTCCTTCATATCATAGTTGATGTGACATGTGACGCACTTCATGTTCTAGTATTAATTCTATCATTTGCATTTCACACCATGCTTATGTTGGGATCGGTATTTGCTGTGACAAAAACAATTGCACGTTTGGCTGATTAAGTATTGGCTCATTAGAAGATGGTGAAGGCTGCAAAAGTTAGCATTGTTTGTAGCAGTTCTTGTATTAGTTGGATATATTTAGCATTTGTAATATAATTGGATATTTAAAAATTCATCCTTCCCTGGCCATATGTGCAACATTGGTCATGCATGAGCTTTTTGTCCCTTACTGATATTTTTAGAAGATTTATAATGAATAATAGTATAATAGATTCATTGATTGTAGATAAAATATCAAATGGGGAGAAAAAGAATATTGCACAATTCCTTGAAGAAATGGAATCTTTATTTCAGTCTAACTCAATTTGAAGACTATTTTAAGTTCTTTTATCTATAGATTCACCCATACACTTTTCTTTTACTATATGTGGCTAATTTTTGCCATAAATTGAAAAGAATATATCAAGTTAGTTTTGTTAGTACTAGTTTCAATAGCTATTTTATCATTGTCATTATTTCTCTTCCTCCCCCCCCCCCAAAAAACCACCACCACCACCAAGAATGGTCATCCATTGTAACCTGGTATATAACATGTTTGGCAATTTTAACAATTTGAGATTTTTGGTATCACTTTCAGGTACTTGTATAGAGGGTTGTCTACTGGAGATCGTCCCACATGTGACCAATGCCTTCGGATCCATGAAAAACTGACAGAGAGAGCTGGTTTGGGATGCATACTACGTTGCCTTGCTGACACTGTGAATACAGTTTAATTTTCCCACACCTTACATCAATAAAGTTAATGTTGTGAAGAATTTGTCTGTTCTCATTTGTTCTTATCCTCTCACACATGTATGCCAAACTGCAGCTTACGATGCTATGTTACACTGGTAGTTATGCTGTCAAAGTATAAATCTTTGGACTTTAATTGTTAGAGTTTATGGAAAATCATGCAGAATCAATTCTATCTCTGGCGTAAAATATGTACCCGTTTCAAAGATTCTGTGACTAAAGTTTATCATTTGATTTATTTTGTTGTGTTCTTACTTTTTTTTATTCCTCCTGTCTTTTTGTTTCTCTTATTTCTTGGCTGCTTCAGTTTCTAGCTTTTCATGGTTGCTTCAGTTTCCCAAAACTGCATAATATTGATATGAGAGAGAATGATAAAGACTTGACTTACAAATTTACTTCTAACTTTTAAGCTTTTTTGGCTTTTAACTTGAGGGAACGCATTTTTTTGAACTCCATGTCATAGAACCTAAGTGCATGTAGTCAGTGATCAAAATTGTGTTCAGAAGTTTATTTACTTATAATAAAAAATTGTGTGCAGAAGTTTTCATGGTGTTTGTGATGTTTCTAATAAAGACATCCATAATTCAAATTTTTTATCCTCCATTGTAACTATAGAATTTCTTTTATATATATATATATATATATATATGAAAAAAATGTGAAAAAGTTCATTGTAGCTTTAAAAGTTATAATGGCAAATTTTTTCTAGAGTTTGTGTTATGATAACTATTGATACAATTAAATTGTTATTCCAGATGCATGAAAAAAATGTTAGTGATAAGTCCAAATGAAGAAAATGTTAGTGATAAGACTAGATAACAGATGCTTTATAAGTTTAATGTCCAAGGGGGAGAGGGGGCATGGCCCTCTGAAAATTCATGATTTTTTTTTTAAAAAAATACATATATACATACACACATATGTGTTTAAAAATAATTTTTTGTTTATATATATAAAATAGATGGCTTTTGGATCTCATGGTCATGTTACCCCAAATTACCTCTTTAAGACTTCTTCTATAATGGTAGAATCAACAGGGGTTATAGGCTTTTTGTGATTGAAATAACATTAATTTTAATTGGGTTCACCACTTAACACTACTTTTATTATTTACCAATCACAATAGTCCAGAAAAATTTTGTATCTCAAGGTTTATTGTTTCCAGGCTTTCCTTAAAATTTGCCATTTTGAATGTTCTGAAATATTTGTCTATGAACCATGAAAATGTAATTTGCATTGCAGCCATTGGGATATGCATATGCAGGTCGCAGCTGGAGAAGTTAAAAAAAAAAAAAAAAAAAAAAAAAAAAAAAAAAAAAAGTTACTGTGGACCACATGAAGGTTTCAGTTTTGGACCACATTAAAATTCCCTGACACCACCCAAATTACAGTTTAAATGTTTCTAAATTAGTATGCATGCCCCCTGTGAAGGACGATGTGCAACAAGAGCCAAAAATGCTAGAATGATCCAAATCTCCCCTTGAGTTCTTTAGAAGTAATTATTTGTGAAGAGTATCAAATGCAAAATTCCAATATTTAGTGAATAAAAGCTAATGGTGTTTTAATAAGAGATAAATCAAAATGCCAAAAACAAAAATGTAGATAAATGCATAAAAACACAAGTTTGAAATTTCGACCCACAATCAACGAAAAGAGGATATTGAGAGAGGTCGTAAGAAAGAAAAGAAAGGTTCCTTTGTACCCATATTTCCACTTCCAAGCTTCAAAATTGTGAGAATGTTAGATGGCTGAATGAGATTTTATTCTAAAGTTTTAGTTATATGGGTAAAACATGATTGACCTATTTTTTAGTTGAATAGAGAGTTTTATATTGAGTTTGGGGTGTTATTAATGACTAATTGTTAGGTAGTAGAAGAGACTTTTATCCCCCATGACACTAATAATTTGATGTCTTAGCTTGGATTGCTGTTGTTCAAGAGTTTGACATACTTTTAGCATGATTTGGAAAATAAAATGACCCTCACTCAAGAGCTAGTGTTTCCCAAACTCTTGGCAGCTATAATAGACTAGGCTAATTAGTTTTTACAGTCAACTATGCTTTTGTGTGAAAAATGGAGCTGAGTCAAAAATTAGGGACACTGTCAACTAGAGCATGGAGCCCTTTCTTGGATGGAAATTTCGGGTACAAAACCTCCTCCATGAGCTTAAGGTGCTATCAATGTCCCTCACCCATTTGGTAGCATGCCTGGATTGGGTTCATGCAAAAGGTCTAAAAGAAACTGACTCATATCCTTCAAATCACACTCCCTCAATTTCTCCAATATGTTGCATGGGCTTGGGTCTTGTTTAAAAGAATAAAATATAATATAATACATGAATTGGATCCACAAGAAGGTTGGGCTTGTAAAAAATGTGTTGCAAAAATGGGTATCAACACCCCCTTAATTAGAAGATTTTTTTGAGAAGGAAAGACTTGCTCCATAAATATATATTTTTCAATATTAGTCATTATATAAAGCCATTTATCACCCAAAAAAATGATTTTTTTTAATCAAATGTAAAAGTTAAAATAACTTGTACGCAATTGATTTCAACTTTATCCTTAATTTAATTCTCTTACATAGATAGAACCTCTGTTTTTTAATATAAATTTTGATGCGTAATATATTTTGTAATTGTCATTCCCAATTTCCCATAGGCCATAAGTAACGATGAAGAATCGTGAGCCACTTTTTTTTTTTTTTTTTTTTTGAGACAAAATCGTGAGCCACTTATTTTCAATAAAAACAGGTTGTATCAAAATAAATAAATAAATAAATAAATAAAACAGATAACCCATTATATCATTACTCTTGATAATATATTTATGGTCAAGATGAAATGTCTATTTTAAAAATAGATATATCATATATAGTATTATCTGTTATACTAGGATACCTATAATTTTTCCCCACGATAAATAAATTGGATTTAGACAGATAATAATTTGACACTCTTGGTATGATGTACGATGAACTAAAAAGTAGCCACCGATAGTGGATATCAAAATTCGTTGGTCTGTAATTCATGGATAAAGGAGCCAATTCCCATATTATAATGTTGACAAAGGAAACCCGGAATCTAATCCACCGGAATTGACAACCATTTGCCAATTTGCCACAAAATGCCATCCATCAATTTAAGGTCAACAAAATCACCTTGTTTGACATCACTATTTCTTTCTTAATTTCTTTTTCTTTTTTTTTTTTTTGAAATATTTCTTTTTTAATTTCAAACTTAATATTGTTCTTCTTTCCCCTTTACCACACAATTCCATGTTTCTAATCATACCAAGATAACATTAATAATAGGACAAAGTTTCGCTAGCACCAAGGTTGTAGGCATTTTTTTTTTTTTTTTTTTTTTTTTTTTTTAATTAGAAAGTTTCAATTTATGACGTCCATTTTTAAATAACTATTTATCATTAAACCAAGACACAATTAGTTTTTGGTGTAGGCGGGGATTGAATCTCGGATCTCTTATTCAACTATTAAAAACTTTACTAGTTAAGCTAAATCAAACTCACCATCAAGGTTGTAGCCTAATGTTACAATTTTCATTAAAAAAATTAAGGTGATTACGCTCTCCTCCCTTGAAGTTTAAGGAAATGAGACTTCATCCTAAATTTGAAGGGAAAAAAAACTTTCTCCCAATTAACATCTGACTAACCAACTTTTATTAAATTAATATTTAAAATGTTGTAAATCAACATGCTCTCTACTTAAGGGCAAATTTTTGAAATCATCTTATTTCATAATTAAAATTCATTGTTTTGAATTTTTAATTATTAAAGTGCATTTTAAAATATTAAGTGTGAGATTTGCTTAATTATTTTTTTCAATGGATTTTGGAGAGATTTGTCATTGCAAATATTTTAGTGCTTGATAAATTTTGCATTTTTATTCTAAATTTATCAGTTTTTTTTTTTTTTTTTATTGACTATTGTTATTTGTAAAGAGATTCTTATAAAAATTTAAAACATTTCATTACTAATGTAAACAAAAAAAAAGGAGTGTTAATTTCTTCAAAACTCAAGAGAGGGGAGTGTTTTTTCCTTTCAGATTTGGGGTGGAATGTCATTCTCCTAAATCTCAAGAAATAGGAGTGTAATTACCCCCATATTAATATAGTTACATATTTTGAAAATTTGATCGTTGAATTACATTTTATTTATATTATTAATGCACATATCAATATTATTCACTGTTCAATTCATAAACTTATTTTTATGCATAATTTTACTTTGTCCTTAATAATAATAATAATCAAAAAAGGAGATTCAGATTCTCTTTGTTATATCATTCAAGTCATCCTAGTCGCCATATATGAGCACAAAAAAAGTTCTTTTCTTGTCTAATATCCACCCTTTACAACCTCTATCAAGACTTAACTCTCAAAATAAAATTAGATATGCTCAAGGCTTTGACTTAATGAAATCATATCCTAACAACCCTTAACATGAATTATCATGTCCTCTTAAATCTTTAACAATTCTCTTCACTTCCGTACACATTATACCCCATTTCCTCCTAATGACCACAATGCCCTTACTTGAGTAAACAAATTACGATCGCGATGTGGGGGCATCCAACGGTCGATGATGGATGGGTAATGTTGCCCATGGGTTAATGGGTATAGGCCTTTGGACATTAGGGCCCTGCGGGTGACGGGTAGGGCCCGTTGGAGCAACCATGGAGGATGAGGAGGAAGATGAGACATTCACACGCTCACATGAAGGGCACATTGTGAGGGTGGTTGGAGGGTTCATGTGCATGTAAAGCTGTGGAGATAGTTTCAATGCTCTAAGCTCTTGCACCTCCTTCTGCAATCGCCGGTTCTCCTCCGTTAGATTCTCACAACACCTCTTCAAGTACTCGCAATCCACCTCAGTTTGCTTCAACTTGGTCCTGCATCCATCAATTTAACAATAAGGCATTTAGTTTGCACACCTTCATTCATAGCACATGTGATATTCATGTTATACATAAATAGATGACATTACATACGGATGTTGAAATCATAAAACCTAACTTTGAAATGAATGTGACATCACAACAAACAAGTACTCAAGTATTTATTTTCATACACGAGTTTTGAATGTTAAGATCTCAACAAATAATAGTCATCATATACGAGTATTAAATTCTACATATTAATTTTGTCAAAAATAGACCCCAAATGCCCAACCATATGTAATAAACAAAGTTGTCTTTTGTCCAAATAAATTTAATCTACCAATAGTAGCCTAAGTATCTCAAGCGTCCGAATATGCAATATTCCTTTCATGCATAGTTTGTGATGTGTGGACCTAACTCACACCATGAAAGGAGAGATGAATATATCCAATACATAATATACTTTCAAATGTTCAAATGTGAGTTTGCCTACTATGAAAGGAAAAATATATATATCAAATGCATGAAATATCTTAATAAAATGACAAATACATCATTAATTTTGTGGGATCTACAAAAAGATGCATATAATGCATGAGATAACTTCTCAGATATTCAAATTAATTCTGTGGGAGTTGTTGCTAGAGTTGTATTCATTACCATCACTACTACCAACAGTTAAAAAGAATACCATTGATGAAAACAACCAAAACTTTTGACTCATCTCATTCAATGCTCACACATGATAATTGTGAAGGCAAAGAGAAAAAAATATGTTACAATTTACAAACACCCCTTTCTAGGTAAAATACTGAAACAGACAATTCCACCCCTACCCCAAGAGATTAATACCAATAATACCCCTAAATCATTAGAGAAATATCTCACCTTGCCCTCCTGTTCTGAAACCACACCTCCACTTGTCTTGGGCTGAGATTCAGCTGCTTTGCCAGAGCCAGCTTTTGCTTCTGATAATAAAAAATAAAAACCCCACTTTCAGAACTCACCCTTATTTCAAATCAAAATAACCAAATTGCCCCAACACATAAAGATTAAAAAAATAAAAAAATTTAATCAACTTCTGTTGAGATTTATTTTTAGAAAATGAAAACATTTTTCAATCATTAATTAAATTTTTAATAAGAAAAAAATTAAAAATTTATATAACTAACTGCAACATTTAACGAAAATTAACGAAAATATCTAAATTGAATAAATTTAAAAGCAGTTTCAAAAACTGAAATTAACGAAAACGAAATTAGAGTACTGAAATAAGTTTTGCATTTTAGCTTTTAAAAATTCACCCTTTACCCACAAAAAAATAACGAAAATGCCACTGACCGGGTTGAGAGTATTGTGCTCTTTGAAAGTCTCTTCCAACAGCATAGACTGTTCCTTTGACAGCCTGAGCTTCTTCCTAGAAGTGTCACCGCCACCTCCATCTTCATCATCGCTCCCACGAGAGCAAGAAGCTCTCTCTGCATCGTTTTCATCTCCATTGTTAGCCTCTCTCTCACTCCTCTTCCCGCTTATGCTCGATGATATTGTGCTATTCGGTGAAGAAACCCCATTTTCATCTTCACAATTGTAATCCACTGTTGATGATGCTGGTAACCTGTTCACATCGATTCCTCGCAAAAACGACCTTGTGTCCTGGTTTCTCTCTGTTTTCAAACATGTTTTTTCATGTCAAAATCTTTAAACCATGTTTGTAAAATTTACGTGAAATAGCACTTCTGTGATTAAGGACATGATAACGGTCGTTTTCGAAAATGGGTTTAAAAGTTTTAGGATTAATTTTCACACCCAAAAATAAAAATAAAAAATTTTAAAAAAAAAACCCAGAAATTTAATATAGCTATAAGCCTATAAGTGAAAAGTTTTGAACAAGCTTCAAAGGAAAAATAAAAAGCACATATTGGATAAAGGGGTACGTAAAAAGATAAAAAGAATGGCTCAAATCACGGATCTGTATTGTAACTTATTTTTTTGGATGTGCAATTTGCATCTAAAAGGAAAATGTGAAAGTTCATATTCATATAATCATAGAGTAATAAAGGCCAAGATCAACCTTGAAATCTTTTGGATTTCTTAACTTCAAAAATAGAGACAAAAAAAAAAAAATCAAAATCAAAATTTCCAAAACTTACCAGCTGAGAACTGAAACATTTCATTCCAAGGAGTTTTCTGATTATGATTTTGCACCAACTGTGGAGGAGGCTTGTGCATGAGATTCATCTTAGAAGAAGGCTGATTATGATTGTTGTTATTATTATTATTATTATTACTACTACTACTATTACCTCCACATCCTAAGCTCAAACTCAACCCCAAACCCAACTCCAAGCTAGAACCTTTCTCACCCATTTTCTCTCTCTCCATCTCCAACAAAAAAACCCACCAAGGTTCTCACTTTTCTCTCCTAAATGGGATTGATTTTTTGATTTGAGAAAGCAAAATGGAAAAAAGAAAAGAAAGACAGAAGAAAATGACTGAATTTGGCAGGTGTGGGTGGTGTGTCACAGCCTTTTTGTTATTGCAGTACAGTGGAGAGGGATGGGATGGGACTATATATAGATACAGAGAGAAAAGAAAGAAAGAAAAAGAGGGTGTGTGGGGGTTATAGTCTTATAGATTTAATGATGACTTGTGTCAGATAGGCTATTGGCTCAATGATGATATAATTGGCTTTTCCATAGCTTTAGCTTGCTGTCTTTGGTTAAATAAAATAAAAAAAAATTTAACCGTGGTTAAAATTAGACACACAACACAACATGTAGAGACTAGAGACAGAGAAAGGGACAAGTAATTATATGTTTATCTTTTTCTTTTGTGTGTAACTGAGAGTTTCTTTTATTGTCGATGGCTTTCTTGTAACCATAGGTTAAAAAGTCTCTTTGTCTTTAAAGGGGGCTTTTATTACTGTCTGTTAAAGAAAGCGGCTTTCTCGCTAGTTGACCGTTGACTAAAGACTGCCCAAATTGCAAAATATACTCCCCACGCGCGTGTGCTCACTCGCTACAAATCATGATAATATAACCTATGTGTCAAATCTTATTTTAGAGAAAATACTGGCCGTACATAATATTTTTTATAACAAATTTTAAATGTTGGGTTGTTATGGGTTATTATTAGTGGGTAAGAAAGTAAATTTTAGTGGTAGATTTAAGTCAAAAACCTGTAATAATCTGCTAAGTATAATTTATTGTAAAAGTATTGTGAAAATGTTATGAACGTAACATTTCTCGTTTTATTGACATACTTGATGCTTGTGCAAGTATCAATCATATTCAAGAATTTTCAAAACTGTTAAAACAGTTGAGAAAAACTACTAACAAACATATCTAAATCAGCTTTTAAAAACCTAATAAGTCAGTTTCAAAAAACCTCCAACTTGGTTGACATTTACCTAAATATCAAAGGATTTTACTAATGTGTGTCTTAAGGGCACACATTAATTTTCATTTTTGGAAAAAATTTTTCAAAAATTGAAAAAATATTGACAATTTTTTCAATTTCTAAAAATATTCCTAAAAATAAATAGCTTAAGGGCACACATAAACCGGACCTAATATCAAAATACATTATTGAAATTTAATTTCAATCTAATCATTTTAATATGATGATGATGATGATGATGATAAGAAGGAAGGAGATTGAGAGATTCATGTGCCATCATTCAAGTAGGACCCATGTTTCCCACGAGGGTCATGTGGAACCCACTTGACATGGTGGGGGCTTTTTTTACCAGAAAAGCCAGCATCAAATCACGAAGCAAACGAGTGTCATTAAAAAAAAAAAAAAAGTGGGACCCGCGCGTGTGTTTTGGAGGGTAAAAAATTGTTTTTACTTTTTATGTTTTTTTTTTTTTTTTTTTTTGTTGTTTCAGAGAGGAAATTTATTACTCCATTACTCTTATTTATTGTTATGTTGAAAAGAAATGATAGTAGTAGGTTACATTGTTTGGTCAAGTAGGTGTTTGGGGAAACTGAATTGGAGTTACACCTGTAAAGGGAACACGCAAATGGTACTAGTATTTTTTTTTTTGACTTTAATGCACATCAAAACACCATTTAATTTTCTCTGTTTTCCTAGACTTTATAGTTAATTAAAACTAAAGAAACTTCAAAGACTTATTAAGTATTTTCTATTTTTTGAGATAAAGACTTATTAAATATAAAATTAACGTTTAGTGGGGTAATATAACATATCATTAATGCTCATGTATTTCCTTCTTTAATTGCAATGCCAATTGCAAAATTCTGACTTTATAATTAAATAATAATAATAATAATGATCCAAGGAGAAAATATTAATTGCTAGTAGAGTAGTTATAATTTCTTGGCGTTGTAGTTGTATCACATTACTTTTGATGTCAAAATTTAGCTGACACAGTGACATATACTTTGAATTTAATCAGAAATAAATTGATTTTCATTCCCAGCATTTTTAAGGTTAAAGTTTTGTTTCTGGAAATCATTACAAATAATTACCCATTTTGTAGGCAAATGATTAATGTTAACAATGACAAAAATGACAATCCACTCAGACCCACCATGCCCCTATTTTGCTATATGCAGGTTTTTCCTTTCCTAAAAATAGGACGAGATTAGGACAAGTTTTGTTCATTTTATAGTATTTCATTCTGCATCCCCAAATGTGTTTGTATACGTATAGTCTTAAATTAATTGTATATAAAATTTAATCTTTATTTATACACTATACTTATAATATAATTTTTATACCTATTCTATTACCACCTTTAAATATATTTGTCTCTCTCGACACTCTCTGTTGCAATTTCTTATACTCTCTTGCTAATGTTGGAGTCATCTTATTAAGGATGAAAAAATCTATACACCTTGCTCAATTCCAACTTGTCCCACTCTTAGTCCATACAAGTTTTTCCAACTTCAAACAAGGGTAAAGATAGGGGTATCTATATCCAAACTTGTCATGCCTTGTAATCACACCTAATTGATGTATTACTTTAAATATTTGAGATAATCTAGTTTAAATTTAACAGAAGTGAACTAAAATTAGCACTTTTTAATCATTTGAAACTTTTATGGATGGAAATCAAACTTGAACCAATTATTAAGACAAAAATATATTTTAACATTTTTTTATCAACACATTTATCTTTTAAATTTGTTTATAGTTTATTTGCACTGTTTTATAATTACAAAAATAGAAGAATAATTTTAAAAGGATAATTTAGAATTGGCTCTTTTCCTTGGCAATTTAGGCAACTGCCTATGGCATGAACCCCCCCTAAACTAAGTCCCCATAATTTTGGTATTATAACACAATGCTATGCTTGTGTAGCAATCTAAAGTAAAAACATATCATATACCCTTTTTTTTTCCTTTTTGGGAAAGTGTCCATGTCTAGTTAAAATAAATAAATAAAGAAGAAATCCATCTACTTTTTTTTCTCTCTCAATTTCACTTAAAAATCATTAATATAATCATCTATCAAAAGTAAGAAGGTCCTTACATCTTCCCATCAAACGTCTCTTCCCCTCTTTATCTAATAACTCACCCAATGTGTTACCATCTCTCTCTCTCTCTCTCTCTCTCTCTCTCTCTCTCTCTCAGAATTTATTGATACCCAATCACCATCAAACCACTCTTTTTTGCCTTTACACCTTATTCTTAGTCCTCTTAAGTCACATTTAAGCTAAATAAGTTTATTTTATTTTAATAAATTACACTATATATTATCAATGTGAGAAAAAAAAAAAAAACTATTAATTTGATTTGAATGAATTCATTCTTGCTTGTTGAGGTTGAGACTACGAATGATTCTATTGTTAAGTTGTATTTATTTATCAAATTAGGTTCTATTGTTTTATGATCTAAAATTTATCTTCTTATATTATAATTTTATACTATAGAAAGGTTTATTTATTTATTATTATTATTAGTATTATTAGTATTATTATTATTGTAATGACTTAATTTGTAACAATCCCAAATTGGTGTATTGGGTTCGAACGTTAAAGGCCCAAACAATAAAATTTGTAAAGAGTGGGCTAAAAGGTTAGGCCTTGGTGAACGGACAAACATGTTAGTCATGGTGTTCGTGATGATTGCACTGCGGTGAACCTAGCGTATCTAAGAAGACTTTCTCCTTGGCGCAACCTGAGTGGCTCCGATCCTTGGACCTCGTCCGAGGAGCTTAATGTTCTTATTATTCTTTTTACGTTAGGGTTCAATGGCCCCGGAGACGATCTGCCTCCCTCTTTCTCGGATCGCTTCCTTCTCCTTTTATACTAGCTTTTCCCCTCCCTCCAACGTCCACGTGTAGGTTCAACTTTCTAGGATTGATAATTGTCCCATCAACCCATACTCAAAGTGGTTGGAGGTGGTTGTAAAAGCTGAAAAGTATGACTCTGTCAGGCACAGAGTACTCAATTGCGAAAATGGCAGCTTTTCCCTTGTCCTTTGTCTTCACATTGTTCAGGGTCATTTCCCCATCAATGCGAAGGTGTTTAGCTTTTTCTTGAACCGCTCCTATACAGTATTCGCCATTTCTTCTAGGAGCGCTTTGGGGACTGCTTTTGATGGTGTGCCACTCCTTCCTTCTAGGTTTTGGGATGCCGAGGACAGGATTGTCCTCGGCTATATCTCTAGGCCATTTGGACTTCCGTTGCATGTCCTCGGCTAAGCCTCTCTTCGGTGCGGGCCTTGGGCCCTAATGTAAAGTGGGCCGAGATCACAAATTCTCTAGCCCCACAATAGCCCCTCAAAATCCGCTTCCGCCGGCCCCTCGGACGGAGAGGAGGATTTTGGTGACGTTGGGTCTATGTCACGGCTTGCCAAGTCTTGTCCTTCATCAATGCCGAAACTCCTTCGTTTGCCTAGGACACGCTTCTGATTAGGAGACATTCTTTTAGTTTTACCCACGCCGCGTTCCCCGTTTTTTCGATGCATGAGGCGCGTCTTTAATAAGGTCTCTTCACGAGGCGACGCAAATCCAACGGCTGAAGACGGCTTTGGGAATTGAGCGGGACTTATCTCGTTTGTAGTTTTTCTTGGAGATTTGTACAGATTAAATGCCGTTAGGCTTGCCCTTTCATATAAGAAGCACGGTGGGAGGTCATTTCCTTTATGTACGGGCCCTTTAGACTTTTCAAGTCCCTAACCCTCCGGTTGTGCTCAAAGTCCCCACTACCGGTGTGACTAAAGTGTCCTAGGGGTGATATGGTCAAGTCCAGGATGAGGGCAAAGGGACCACACCCTCTCCGAAAGCATTGGGTTTCTTCGAGACTCAAGATGGCTCCGGTCGGGGCAAGGAAGACAAAGACTTAAGACACTTCTTCCCCTTGATAAGGCAAGAAATGAGCATTTTCTTTCTTGACCAAAATTTGAAGCAAGTGGAGGTTGCATCAGATTTTTGGTGCGACAAAGACTCGAGGTTTCTCATCGTTGGTACCATTCGCTCTCACTCGATTCTTGCTAATATGATACTTGCTCGATTGCGATCGAGGAGTCGATCACGGGGATTTGGCATCTCCGCTTCTTCCTCTCTTCCATCACTTTGTGCCACCTAGGTGCCTCTACTTCTTCTTCTCTTCCATCACTGGTGCTACCTAGGCGCCTCCGCTTCTTCTTCTCTTCCATCACTGGTGCCACTCAGGTGCCTTTGCTTCTTCTTCTCTTCCATCATTGGTGCCGTCCGGGCATGCTTAGTTGCTGCTAGAGCAAAATTGAAGGATTTATCGTTCCCATGTATCTTTTTCTTTTTGTTTTTCTTTTTGCTTCTGTAGTTAGCTTCTGGTATAGGCTTGTTTAAACCCCTTATTGTACGTTGTACTACTTCTTTGTCTAATAAACGATGACTTTATCCCATTTTGCGTGTTTTTTTTTTTTTTTTTTAATTATTTTGTGAATGGATGTGCTAGTGTCCTTTTCTTTTGAACAATACTTAGGACCGAAACCCTTATTAACAAAAAGCTATCACTTTGAACTTATTAAAACCGACGGGCACAATAATGCCTACTTGAAGTGGGTTAACCATATAAGACTAACCGAGATAATAGCTGAATGCTCTGTATTGCATATGGAGTGATTACCCGAGGATGGGTAGCTTAAAAATGAACTATCCGAGAGGGTTGCCAGGCACTAGGGTGCTTTGCCACGTTCCCGACAACATTCATAACCTTAACTTGTTTTTGGCATCTGGTCCGAGGACCGAGGTATGACTGATCTTGGTCTAAACACTTTGTTGTGTTAGTTTCCTTAGAGGTGGGGGTCCGAGGACCGCGCGGGATTTCCATTCTGTCTAGAACTTAAGCCATTTTCTAGTGACTAGTTTTCCCATAGGTTTGAGTCCAAGGACCATGCAAGACCTTGGTTCTATCCAAAACTTATATTTTTTCTTAAAGTAGTTGGTTTCCCCATAGGTTTGAGTTCGAGGACCATGCAAAATCTTGGTTCTGTCCAAAACTTATATTTTTTCTTAAAGTAGTTGGTTCCCCTATAGATTTGAGTCCGAGGACCATGCAAGACCTTGGTTCTTGGCATATATCTTCTCGTCCTTCGGGGCCCCTTGGCATAAACTTTATATTAGAAGCCCTTAGAACTGCCCGTGCCACTAACACTTCGAAGTGTAGCCTCGAGTGGGAGCTATGTTAGGGCAACAACCGCGTGCTGTTGGAAATGATAGAGGGGTTTTCGCATAGCTTTCACCCCCGCCAAAGTTATTTCTCTCGAGGGGCCCTCGTTGTGGGGGGTTTGATCCTTCCATGACTAACCGCCTCCTACGCCAACGCGCAAGCCTTCCCATAGACGGCTCCAATTGTAAGGACTCAATTTGTAACGACCCCAAATTGGTGTATTGGGTTCGAACGTTAAATGCCCAAACAATAAAATTTGTAGAGAGTGGGCTAAAAGGGTAGGCCTTGGTGAACGGACAGCCGTTAGTCATGGTGTTCGTGATGATTGCACTGCGGTGAACCTAGCGTATCTAAGAAGACTTTCTCCTTGGTGCGGCCTGAGTGGCTCCGGTCCTTGGACCTCGTCTAAGGAGCTTAATGTTTTTATTATTCTTTTTTACGTTAGGGTTCAATGGCCCCGAAACGATTTGCCCCCCTCTTTCTCGAATCGCTTCCTTCTCCTTTTATACTAAATTTTCCCCTCCCTCCAACGTCCACATGTAGGTTCAGCTTTCTAGGGTTGATACTTGTCCCATCAGCCCATATTCAAAGTGGTTGGGGGTGGTTGTAAAAGTTGAAAAGTATGACTCTGTCAAGGCGCAAAGTACTTAATTGCGAAAATGGCAGCCTTTCTCTTGTCATTTGTCTTCACACTGTTCAGGGGTCCTTTCCCCATCAATGCGGAGGTGTTTAACTTTTCCTTAAACTGCTCCTATACTATATTTGCCCTTTCTTCCGGGAGCGCTTTGGGACTCTTTTTTGATGGTGTGCCACTCCTTCCTTCTAGGTTTTGGGATGCCGAGGACAGGATCGTCCTCGGCTATATCTCTAGGCCATTTGGACTTCCGTTGCATGTCCTCGGCTACGCCTCTCCTCGGTGCGGGCCTTGGGCCCTAATGTAAAGTGGGCCGGGATCACAAATTCTCTGACCCCACAATTATTATTATTATGATATTGATAGTTTAGATTTATTTTAAGAAATCAAAGTTTTAAAATAACTTTTACAAATAAAAAAAGTCCAAATGGTGAACTAATTTATATAAAAAAAAAAATTGATGATGTAATTGCTTTTGATGATAAGTCTTCAGAATTTAAATCAATATAATTATACCTAAAATAATTATGCCACAAAAGATTAAGTATTAATCGTATTATCAATTGAAAATGAGAAGTTAGCAAACCTGAATACCAAAAGCTTAATTACTAATTTTTGCATAAAAATGGGAGGACAATTTTTTTAAAAGAAAAAATATATAACATATAAGGTTCATAAATATTATTTGTTAATTTAACATCTAATTATACAAAAATATCTCCATTAAAGCTATCGGCTTAGGTCTCAAATCTTATTAAGTCAAATTTGATGCAATGGCAAATCAATTCAGACTTCATAATACTTGAAGTCTGATATAGATGTAGAGTTCTAGCCACAAACATCAAGCATCACAAAAGGTATCTATACCATTAGGCTATTACTTGAACCCTTGAAACTTATCTACTTATATTATAATTTTATATTCTAGATTTTTTTTTCTTTTTTGGTATTTATTCCACCTGAAATCAACTATATCAGATTAAGAGAATTAATCATATATTCAATTAAAAATGAGATTTTAGAACAAATTGAATACAAAAACATAATTAGTAATTTTAGGTAGAATAATTGATGTTTCTTTTTAAAATTTATAATATTTTTAAATATTTAGTTAATATCTAAATATACAACAATATCTCATTTAAAATCATTGTCTCGTGTCTTAAATCTTCACGAGTAGGCCATGATCTTGTGGTAGCCTTCACAAAGAGAATATTTATTTATCTTTAACCTTATCATAAGTGGAAGAAGAGAAATTTAAACCAATATTTTCTTCTATGAGAGAATTAGATAATATCACTGAGATATAAAGACTCTCCATAAAATTTTTTTTAAAAAAAAAAAAAAAATAATTATAACCAATTGAAAGAAAGTCATGTTTGGGATATTGATACCCCACCCAAGGTTCCTACTTAAATAAAAAGTGAAAAAGATAGCCATATTTTTTTGATTGATTTAAAGCAATGGCATGAAGCCCTCTGAAGTAGAACAAATAATATTCCCGAAAGTACTAAAAAGTAGAAGAAAACTCACGACATGAAATACTATACATACTCTTATGAAAGGGAAGTGTCACTGCCAGCAGAAACATTTAATGTTTGAAGACATGAGACATGACATATATCCATGTACTACCTATCCTTTCTCCACAGAAATGTTATTTGTACATTAATGTTATTTGTAACTAATTAAGCTACAGGAACTGATCAATCTGACGGGGGACCGAATTATGGTACATAATGGTACTGGTATATTAATGAAGATAAATTTAAAGCACATACACATATAAAAATATTAATTTAATTTATTTATTTTTGGATATTATTAATCCTTTTAAATTTTTTTTCATTGAGCGATTTAAAGTAATTGTGTACACCGTTTAACCATTATGCCCTAAATGACTGATTATTGGACTAAATGTGATGAGTATTTAACACCTTCCACTTTATAATTTAGCATCGAACAAATTGAAGACATATATTTTGTCTTCTTCTTTTTTGTTGTTTTTTTCCCCTTTATTTTTGGGAATTTTTTTTTCATTAGTTATAATCTTTTTGAAGTGTTTCTTAATTGTCCTCTAATTGTATGTTAGACTAAGTGATGAATCTAATATAAGTCTTTTAAATTAGGATGATGTATCCATAATTGAATTTTCACCATGAGCTTCGTTACCAAAGATATTATAAATCTAACTTATTTGGATACATATGTGTGTATGTGTGTGGTTACATATATTTAATACACAATGAGTTTTGTTGTGTGTGTATGCATGTGTACACGTAAACATATAATAAAGATAAAAATATATAAATTTGCAACAAACATGTAAAGATTTGAAAAAAATTATTATTTGACCAACATATCAATTGTTTTTTAGTATAAGTGAGATTAAAAAAAATTTATAACTGGAGTCCACATTGACTAATTATATTATTAATAAATTACAAATAATAATTTGATATTATATGAACTTATTTTCAAACTTGCATAACCTAATTTTTAATCTATATTGTTTCAAAATTAACTTAACTCGACTCATTCTAGTGTTTTAATCTAAGAGCATCTTCAGATTTTCAAAATTTTTGTATTGTTTGGAGAATGAACAGTGACTTTTACCTTTTAGTTATCCACTTTTTCAAATACACTTTCCAACAAATTCTCATTTTTTATCTCATTTAAATATTATTTCTTTATTCATTCTTTATTAATTTTTTTAAACAACTTACACATTTCTAATAGTTTTTTATTCAATACTTGATTATTATAATAGAAAAAAATATTTGAATGATGTATAGTAGCTCATCAGATTTGATGAGCTATTGTTCATGAGCCAAAAAAATTCAGGATTTAGAGAATCTATTGGAGACCATTTTTTTGGTCTCATGCTCTATTATAGAGAATATTTTTCTTTTAATTACACAATTGGAGATGCTCTAAAACACCCAAGGTTAAAATTCCTCCCTCTTGAAACTATCAATTTTTATTTATTTATTTTAATTCTCAAATCTATATAAACATATCTTGGTGTTTGAAGAACTCATTCACCAAAATACTATTAAATTTAAGGGGTGATTGGTACACTCACTCAAACATACATTTTTAATTTTTAAATAACATTATATAATTTTCATACATTTTTAATTTTTTCACATATTTTCAAACACATATACTAAACACTCTTTAAAACTTACCAGCTAAACTTACTTATGTGATAAGCAAACAAACCCCTTTTTGTGAATTGGTCTTCGAATTGTTCATAGATGGCATGATTGAAATTTGTGTAAAATCTATGTTATCATTCAGATCAAGTTGATTGATTGGACGGCACAAATTGGGAACTTTACCAAGACATGACTGAGGTGTTCTTTCTCAACCACCAAATCTTTTCATAAATCTCTTTAGCATGATCATCACGTGGTTCCCCTCCGCACTTTTTGGACAAGAAAGTCCCACCAAGTAATCATTGACTCATTTGCTCTCTCTGCAACCTATGGTGAACCTACAACCCTACATGTTTTATTTTTACAAGAATGGTTGATCTATCTACCAATTCTACCATTGATGATCAACATTGTCCTTTTTCTTTTCTTTTAATCATTCACATTGTGGTGTTTTTGATAAATATTAAGACCATGTGTTTATTAAAAAAAAAAAAAAAAACTGGTTAATATATATCCTTAAAACACGTATTAATAAATTTATTTTTAAAAAAATTTTATTAAAAATTAAAAAAACTTAAAATTTTGTCAATTTTCAATAAATTTTTTTAAAATTGGTTTATTAAAGACACATATTAGTTAAATTCTTTAAAAAATTACAATTATTCACTAAAGATAGATGATTGTAAATAGTTAAATTTTAGATATGATTCATTGCTTGTTGTATTTTAGAAAATATTATCAATAAAATGTTCGTTTAAAAAAAATATATGACGATTTAAAATATATCTTTTTGTTAAATGATTTTGTAGTATATGCTTGTAGGGTATTAGTAGTATATATCAGTGCTTATATCATCAGGCTTATATATATGGTTTTAGTGTGATTGTGGTGTCATGAGTGTATACGGGTTAGTTAGTGGCAGGGCAGTTGGAGTTAGTTAGAGGATTTGTTGGTTAGCTGTTAATTGACCGCTGGAAGGTTGTGCAAGAAGTGTATAAAGTTGAGTAGGCTTTTGTAAAGGAATCGTCTATCAAACATGTTGTAATCTCAATTCCAGTTTCTTTCTTTCCCTTCTCTCTATTTCCTTCTCTCAATTCTTGGAAAACCAGCTGACATGGAATTCAGCTAAACATAATAATTCTTGAATTCCACCTTTAACACTTTTAAAAACACAATTTAAAAAAAAAAAAAATTGCAAATAAACATTTGATTTAGTTTTTTGGGCTAATTTGTATATGTTTGAGCAATTTTTGAGAAGTGTTATGTCCACAACATTTTTACAATACTTTCACAATAAATCTTAAATGGTAAGTTGTTATTAGTTCTACTTTGAACCCATTACTGAAATTATATTTTTGTCGATTAGTAATAGCTAGTAACTACATGCAACTTAAGATTTATTTGTGAAAATGTTTTGAAAATATTGTAAATATAGCATTCCTCACAATTAGGGGTGTGCGACCAACCCGCCAACCCACCAAAACCAACTCGACCCAACCCAACCTATCGGGTTGGGTCGGTTTTTAGGGTTTGATGGGTTGGGTTGGGTAAATAAAATTCCAAACCCAACTTGACCCACTCATATATTTAATATGTATATATTTAAAATATATTATATAATTAATAAATTTTTTAAAATAACTAGTTCTTCCTATCCTATATAAAAGTCAATTAGTTCACATAAACCCTAGTAAATTACTATTGTTCTTTAGTTATTAGTGTTGTTTGCTTTTAAAGAGTTACATTGATATTAATCTTTGGGGTTTTTTTAAATATATTTATATTTATATTTTTTCTATTCAATTTAATAATAATAATAATAAAATTTGTCCAACCTATGGGTTCAACCTAACCCAACCCAACCCATGTGGGTTGGGTTGAATGAATTTTTTTGACCCACCATGATGGGTTGGGTAAAAAAATCTCCTTAACCCGACCCAACTCAACCCATGCATACTCCTACTCACAATTTTTTGGTTTAATTTTCAATGGACCAAAATTCTGGAGATTTCAAATTTTATTTTAATAGGCTCAAATTTTTATTTAGGGTATTCAAGTCTTTTTTTTTTTTTTTTTTTTTAGGGTGGTCAAGAATTTATTTTAGGATGGTCAACAACTTATATTAATTTAAAATTTAATTTTTTAAAGGTATATATATATATATATATATATAATTCAAGTTAGGGTGGTCATGTGACCACCTCGATTAACAAGTAGAGCTGCCCCTAAATAATATTAAGAACAACAATAAATTAATATAATAAGTTGTGATTAGAGTGAGTCACTTTTAAAGCAATCCACAATTGACAACTCTTTTATTATGCACTAGGATATAGAATACTAGTCAAAAAATTTGAAATTTTTTGTCTCCAACTTTATTATATATTGTCAACCCACTTGATTTGTAAGTGATCTTCAAAATAACCTTGTTATATCAATCCAATATAATTTATTAAAATGACTTCGGATAGGTGAAAAGAGTCTTGAAAATATAATTAATAAAGACTAATTAAATCTGATTTTCTCTACTTAGTTTAGTTTTATTAGATGATAGATCGCAATTATTCTCTTCTAGTTAGTCATGATTTATTCTAGTTGTCATGATCTAACTTCTTGTGGAACCTCTTAACCTCCTATATGTAACCATGCAAGTAATTTTTTTATGTCTCAAACCAAAGACACATGTCTTTCATTCTCCAAAAGAATGGAAAGTGACAAATTTCCTTGTTATAAAATTTGCAAGTCATTTTGGTTACTCACCTATAATAAATCATTGGTCACGTAGACTTTGAAGACCTACCTGATATACATATAATATAATATAGTATCATACAAAATCTACAATGATAAATCCCACGTATTAACATGACACATAATTTGTCGAAATGGAAGTAATGTAATTGGAAAGTGATTGGTAATTGACCTGGAAATATTGTTTCTCTTTGGCTAGAAAAAAAGTGACGGTAGATTGCAATTTATACTTCTGAAGTTTGAGAATATTTAGATTTTACACCTTAAAATTTCATAATTTGAATTTCAAATTTCATAATTTGAATTTCCTGAAATTTAAGAGTATTTGAATTCTAGTAATTTTACATCCTAAAATTTCAGAGTTTAGATTTTACCCCCTAAAATTTAGAGGTGTTTGAATTTTACATCTTCAAAATTTAGAGGGTAAAATCTAAATTTTAAAATGTCGAAATGAAAAATCTAAACACCCCAAAACTTTACAAAATAAAATCCAAAATTTAAAATTTCAAGATGTAAAATTTAAACACCCCAAATTTTAAGGGTGTAATTGATAATTGGGTAATGCTAACGGGTACTTTATGAACAATGGTTAACAATCCATTTTAACAAAATTTTGATATTACTTTTATGAAAAATAGAAAAAATTGTCAAAACATTAATTTTTTTTTTTTTATAAAATTTTTTTTAAATGAATTATTAATCATTATCTTAAGCACATCCATTTACATTTTCTTTTATAATTTACTAAAAAAAAAAACTATGGTTATCATAATATGAAATCACACATGAAATCAATGTATGATGTGTGTTGTTGTTTTGGGGCTGTGACTCTTGGAGCTGAGCTTGAGGCTTGAGGCTTTGAGCCATGAGAGAGAGAGAGAGAGAGAGATATTTGATTTGGAATTGGAATTTGGAGGAGATTTGATTTGAGGGGACAAGGAAGAGTGGGGAGTCACGTGGGGAACATGCAGGGGTTCACGTGCCATAACATGTAATGCTAGGACACGTGGACACGTGGTCCCATGATTGCACTCGTGTGTGTCACATTGTCTCTGCCTAACCGGACACGCATTTCTCTACAATCATTGGATACTCTCTTTCTCTCTATCTCTCTCTCTCACTTGCTTTCTGGGATTCCATGCTTAAAGCCTTGAAAACTGATGTTTCCTACTTTTCACGCGCAACAACTCCACCTTGCAATACACGCTCCTTACCATGTTCTAAATTTGGAGTCAAATTTTTTTTTCTTCTTTTTTTTTGGTTAATGAATCCATGTGCGGATTTGGTATCTCGTAATTTTCGTTAGCGGGTTAATTTATTTGCTAAATATGAGATAAAAATATAAAAATTTATTTATTTTAAAAAAAATAATTTAACATTTTTTTCTTTTTAGAAATATGCTTATTATTTTTGCCCAATACAGTGATAAAGATTTTTATAATGTTGGTTTTAGGGGTGTGCATAGTTCGGTTGGTTTGGTTTTTGTACTAAAATTTTCACTAAATTGATGGGTCAATTCTTCCAAATTTGGAACTGTTGCACATCACCTATGTTTAGTTTCCGACCTACAGTGATGTGATTTTTCTCCCTCAATGCGGTGTAGAGCAATCGGTTTCAAACTTATAAATCTCAAAGACTCAAAGCCATAGATCAAAGGTTCACTCAACCAACTCACAAATCAAAGCCTCAAACCTATATATAAAGGGACCATCAGACCCACAAATTCAAATCCACCGATCAAAGATCATCAAACACAGATCAAATCAAACCCATAAAAAAAAAAAAGGGATAATTATAGTAAACCCACCTAGGGTATGACCCGTTTTTACTTTGCCTACCCGTTGTTTAAAACTTTACACTTTACCCATCTAAGGTTACTTATGTTAGCCTTTCATAACCCACCTCTCCGTTTGCCATTAGAAAAACACATTTTTAGGCAAAAACAAATATAACAAGAATAAAAAAGTTAGGGTTTTTCATTACTCATGAACTTCAATGAGAATAAAGTGGAAGAACAACAAACCAATCAAATGGCTCAATGAAATTATTTTTAATCTATAACAATATCAACAATTTCACAACAACTCAAAATTTTGAACTAAATTTTACAAGAAGACCAACATCTCAAAACAACTAGCAATGTTATCAACAAAGAGAAAGTGAGATAGAGATAAGCCAACAATTGAAGTGTGAGGTATAGAAAAATCTAGCCGTGGGTTTGGATCATGGTAGATCAGCCATGGGTTTGGTGTCGTGGTGGTCGTTTGGGTGTTGGTCGGGTTTCATTTCCAGTATTGAAGTTAAATCGGTGGCCGGGTTTCGTGAGGTGGGTTGAATCGGCGTGTGTTCTTGAATCGGCGTCGTGGGTTGTTGAATCGGTGTGGGTTGCTGAATCGGTGGTGGGTTTTTGAATCGATTTCGGTGGCTAGAGCTTGTTTGAATCGATGAGAGTGGTGGAGACAGGGAGATCAGATTAGTGGTTGTGTTTTGCGTGGGTTTCAGTTGTTGAGTTTTGCATTTTGAATCATTGTGGGTTTCATTTATTGCGGTTTGAATCAATGGCTGGAGCTTGTTTGAATTAATGTGGAGAGTGGTAAGTCGTGGAGATCAGATTGGTGGTGAGTTTTCTTCCTGGGCTCTCGAATTTCGGACACCCATTTGCCCCATGTTCTCATTTGGACCCCAATTTGTACCATCGGCATCGGCAACCTCAACTCCTCTAGTGATGACGCAATGAGCTAGAACATCATTGAAGAAACCAATTGCATCCTCGCCGAGATCCAGTTTGACTCGACCCATCGAACCTGGTCAACAAACAAGATCTCTGTCTCTATCTCTAAAAGAAGAAGAAGAAGAAGAAAAAAGAAGAAGAAGAAGAAGAAGAAGTAATGGTTCTATCAAGGAGGCGATTGAAACTGTACTTCTCTTCTTCTACAACTCCATAACCCAAGCTCTTTCAAAACCCCATAACTTCTCTTTCAAAAAATTCAAACCCTAAGTATTTGATTTGTGTTATGTTATGTTTTGGTGGTAGAAGTTGTTTTTTAACGGAAAAGCCAATAGATGGGTAACAGAGTCCTAACAGAAGTAACCTCAAGTGAGTAAAGTGTAAAGTTTTAAATCACGGGTAGGCAAAGTGAAAACGGGTCATATCCCGGGTAAGTTTACTGTAATTATCCAAAAAAAAAAAAAAAAAAATCAAAATGCCAAAAAATGTACCTAAGATTGGAGCTTATAAGTATGGTGGCATTAGAGATCATATCTCGAGGAGGAAAGAGGAGAGCTTGTGAGTGTAAGGTGGTGTTATCACTATTGTGTTTGAGAGAGGAGAGTGAGATTTTGAGAGATCGTCGATTAAAACCTAGAGAGAGAGAGAGAGAGAGAGAGAGAGAGAGAGTTATGAACATCATAAAAAGAGGGTTTGAGGTGTTTGTGACAATTTATATATAAAGCTTAGTGCGGTTTGATTTTAATCAGTTTGTTCTTCCTAGCTCAAAAAAACTTCATTGAACTAGCGTTAGAATGAGCTTTCGCCTCATATTGCTAAATTCAATTTAGTCAGTTGGCTTGTTGAGCAATGTGGCTCCATCGCTTGCGGGGCGAAGCTGCGGTGCAATTGGTTTCTACACATCCCTAGCTGGCTCAACATAATTTGGGACTCAAGGCATAGATTGAAGTATAGTCTTTTATATTAAATAAATGTATTTAATATTAACCAAATCAAGGTTAATTTGATGAATTAATACTAAAAAAAACTAAATTTAATTTCAAAAAGAGAATCAAATATCATGGCTCAAGCATAAAATTTAACCCAAAAAAAAAAATCTAAATTAAAAAAAAAATGATTCTTGCTTTATCTTAGACAAGCAATGTATTGTTATTGTTAAGAAAAGTTGTATTTTGATATTGGTGTTAAGAAAAATATAGAGGTTATTTGATGTTTGGACATGTGGGAAATTAGGTGGCTAATTAATGTTAAAAATTTGTTGTGTAAGAGGATATAGGTTTACAAAAAATAAAAACCTCAAAATATTCTTTTTTTCCCATACTATTTATGATTTCAATTGGGTTGAGTTCTATTTATCTAATATTTTGGAGACTTTTTTGAGGTAAGAAAAATAGTGCCTAACCCTTTTTTGTTTTATAAACCACTTATTATCACATAATTTTGAAAAATGCTAAAAATTTATTGGGGGCCTTAAAGCTTAGGCCTTGAGCTGCCACTAACTTTTTGTTAACGATTGTCTTTATGCACTCATGAAAGAGGCTTCAAAAGGACTTCTTTTATTTGTGAAATAATAAAAACTAATTAAAATATAAAATTTTAGATTGAAATTGACTCAACTCTCTATAAAAAGTCAATTGACTCATTATAAAATTTCATTTCAAAGCACTTATTAACATGATTCATTGACAATTTTAGTGTGAGGTTGTCATCTCGTATTTTTACTAGTTTATAGGCTAAAATTGAGATAAAAATTAGTATAAAACCATGAAGTTAGTTTGTTTTTTATTTTTTTTTATTTTTTATAATGGATGTGTTAGGGTCATGTTAACAGATGTCCTTAAAGCAATTGTGAATAACCATAATAGGAAAGTTTTGACACAATTTTTATGAAAAATATAAAATACTGTCAACAACATTTATTGTTTTGTTATTCTCCTAATAAAATGATCCTAAAAATAGTTTTTAAACCTAAGCCCTAAGGGCATTGGTTAACATTTCCCTTTTGTAATAAAAAATTTATTTTTTTATTTACTAAAATAAGAGACAAAAATGGATTTAAGTAAATAATCTTTTTTTTTTTTTTTTTTTTTTTGAGAATCAGATTTAAGTAAATAATCTGAATGGAAGTCAAACGCACCTTCAGTAGTATATTTACAATTTGGTAGTTTAAAATGAATCAATTTTATTTTTCTTTTTATATTAAAAACATATAAATGTTCAAAAGGTTTATGCTGTTAAGAAATAATTAATATAATTATTAAACTATTTTTCAACATTCATTTTCAAGTGTAGGTTGAAACTCCTATTTAATAAGTTGAATGCATGTGGAGATCAAGCTTCAATTAGATCAATTGCGTTGATACTATAATTAATTACGACTTGATCCAAAAAAGAATTTTAACATGATCTAATATATAGAGGCTAACACAATAACACATGCCACGTTAAGTATTTAACATATCACATAAGAAAAAAAAACTAATGCAACCTAAAATACATTCAACAATAAATCCACCAAAAGAAAGAATAACAAGATTGATAATTCTTATATTTTTATGAACAAAGCATATATTTCAATGAAGCAATGACATTGGTATTGTTTGTTTATTTGCCCAAAAAAAGAGAGCTCATCATGCACGTATAATTTGGGTCTAAATAAAATATTATTTTATTGCTTGTTAAAAAAAAAAAAAAAAATCATGATGATGTTACGAACTTTATATTTTCATTTGATAAAAAATATTACGTTGGTCGGAAGTATCAGTGAAAACGTTATAATGTTGCTCATTACCTGTTGGTCGGAGCCCCTTTTTTTTTTTTTTTTTTTTTTGAATTATTATTATTGGTAAGTACAACATGAAAAGGATTCTCAAAAAAAAAAAAAAAAAAAAAAAGTACAACATGAAAATGTGAGAAAGATGTATGTTTATGTCCTTTTATACCCAAAAAAAAAAAAAAAAATCATTTCAATATGCTCACACACTTGGATTAAATTATGATATAGTTGGTAGCATGATGCAAGTAGTTTAGAATTGAAATTTTTGATAACGAATCTAATAATGAAACTAGCGTGCAAGTCCCTATACGATGATTGAGTGCATTAAATCTAAACATAAGGCTCAAATATGAAGTGTTTGACAACAAATTCATGCAGTATTTGGTATTCTTTTATTTGATAAAGTCAATTGATAATTTTTTTTTATTCGATAATTAATTGGGGACAGAGGATTTGAATCTTAAATATTTCCGTTGAAAACAATATTGAGAGATACCAAGTGAGTTACAAGGTTCTCGGTGTCAATTGATTGGTTATTATTCCTTATTTGAATCAAGTTTTCATATTCATGGTTAAATTTTAGCATAAGTTATATATATATATATATATATATATATATAGACATAGAGAGAGAGAGAGAGAGAGAGAGAGAGAGAGAGAGGCATATTTAAACCATGATATTGATGGCTACCCAAAATTATATATATACACACATCCAAGTTGTTTTACTATGTTTCTCAAAAAAAAAAAAAATAAAAAAGTTGTTATACTATTCTTATATTATATATATAAAAAAAAGGTTGTTATACTATTGCCTATATTGAGGAAACCAAAAATTAAAAAAAAAAAAAAAAAATCAACGAGTGCCAAGGTTATTTAGTCATTTGAAAAATTATAGAGTTAGTAACTTATTTAAACAATAAATTATCGTAGTGATTCACCATGATCAACTTGTAAATTAAACTATTGTTTCTAAAAAAAAAAAAAAAAAAAAAAAACTTGTAAACTATTGTCATAATATCCCATTCAGTTTTTTTTAAAAGAAAACTCGGTCTCATTGCTGATATAAAAGCTGTGAACATGATATTTGTAAAATTTAACTTGAGTATCATATAAATTATCTTTTCAAAAAAGTATTATATAAATTGATGTCATATTTGATACATTAAAATGACCTACTATGAATTTATAATGACATCTATAATCGTAAATAACAAAGAATTAACTCGTCATTCTCAAAAAAAGTATTAACTCTTTGGTTTCAAATCGGTCTAAAAATATACAACTTAAAATATTGATATATGTAAAAAAAAAAAAAAAAAAAAAAAATTAGTTATACAAAATCAATATAAAATATAGGATATTATTAAATATTATATATATATATATATATTTATATATATTTATAAATATGGCTATATACTTGATATATACAGGAGGAAATTCAAAAGCAAAAGTATAAATCCAAGCACAAGCTACGACTAAAACGTTTTCTTTTCCACAAAAAATAAGAAAAGAATTATCAACCCCATGAAAATTAAAAAAACTTATGAAAGATTGAATGGTTGACATTTTTATATATATGGGAAGAGAGATAATAATCGACTATAATAATAGTCTAATTCTTAACCATGCATTTTCTATGATATTTCTCTTGTCCATTTCCACCAAATAATATAAAAATCCCAAAGTCTTTAAAACATACCATGTGGCTTATTAATTGGACGCTAACAAAGTGCTATAAACTTTGAAACAATATTTTTTTTTTTATATATTTTTTTTTTTCTCATCAATATCCAAATCATCAACATCATCTATGATCTCATCTACCAAACAACAAAGTTTGTCCCCGCCGACTGACTTTAACTAGTGCTATTTTACGTGTATAGCATTAGGTTTTTTTTTTTTTACTAACATAGTTTACTTATATTCATGCAAAACGATTACTATATCATTATCATATCTATATAGTATTTTTTTTTCCCGGTATTATCTATCCTAAATCCCTAATCTTAGGATACAATAAAAATTGCAAGACGTACACATGTGTGGTCAAACATGAATTTGGTCGCCAGTCAAACTCCAGCTCTAATCATTTGGCTCAATGATTCATCCCAGTTGGCAATTGTCAATTTCCAATGATAGTTTCTAGACTTTGGAGACCAAGATCGATAAAATCTCTCTCTGTCATAATTTGGATATTACTGACAGTAAATAGTGGAGAAAAAGTGATAAGTTCAATGATAAACAATCTTACTACATCAGAACTACAGACAGTAAATAATGGAGAAAAAATTATAAGACTATAATAGAGAAAAAAAATTAACAATAACTAGTCAAACTCCAGCTCTAATCATTTGACTCAATGATTCCCCCAGTTGGCCGTTGTCAATTCCAATAGTAAATGGTTGAGAAAAAAATGATTAGTCTAATGATAAACAATCTTACTATATTAGAAATACATACAGTAAATAATGGAGAAAAAATGATAATTCCATAATAGAAAAAAATTATAAGAGCAAATGAAAATAATAAATAATCTCACCACCTAGAAGAATGAAAAAAAGTTGTATCACAAATTTAGTTGTAAGAGCATTTGCATAAAATAATGTAGATTAAATAGAAAAATGTATCACCTTTACACATTCAACTCCCAAAAGCACTTGTATTAATCAAGTTAAAAAATGTGTAAATTTACAAAATTGTTACAGTAATTATATAAAATTATCCTAATACCATTCACTTTGTGTATAAATAATTTGACGTGAGGTATTTTAAAAAGCGAATATGTAAAATTAAAAAAAAAAATTATACTAAAATAATCTGAATTTAAAATTTTTTGGACTCTCCAACAAGGATAAGCATCCACATATTCCTTGTAGTCCCTACAAATATCATGTGGGTAGAATTTGAAATCAAAACTTTCACGGACATGCATGTGCATGGGGACGATACACACACATATGATATATTCCACAATGATATGGTAGTGATTGCACGTGCAGGAGGGGGTGTAAATTTCAAGAATCTAGGCTAGCTAGCTTTTGCTTGGAAACGGTGTGCATGCTGTCCTGCACGTGGGACCCATTTGCTTGGCCATGATTGCACGTGTGGGTTGTTCTCTCACTCTCTCTCACACAGGTTCGTGCGGTGGGGGTGTTGTCCTAAGTAATAATAAAAGGTACTAATAAACTTCTCTTAATAATTAATAATTAGTACTAAGTAACATATATGTATCATAATATATAGTAGTTTACTGCATTAATGATTATGATTAGTGATTTATAAATCTTTGGTTTCCTGTGCAGGGTTTTAGTGGGTCCCACGTGGTTGGCCATGTGATGATATCCTCCTCAAACAATCAAAATTTTCAAATCTCTTTGAGCTGGATACACAAGGTTTATAATCAATTTCATGTTTACGCTAAACTTTCTGACATAAAAGAATATAATTTAATCAGAATATTATATTAGTTGAGGGCAAAAAGGAACCGACCAGTCTCGATCCTTTAGGTCGACCTGGACCCAAGAGGGAAGAGAAAAAATGACAAGGGCCCATCTTATTTACAAAAAAAAAAAAATAGTTCAATGGACAACGTAATGATGTGAAAACAAGGTTCCAACACAAAAAGTGAATTGAGAACATGTTTGAATTCATCAAGAAATAACAGCCAAATCTAGATTGGAGGACAGGGAAGACATTGCATCAACAATGCCTCATAATATTCAAACAGCACACAATTGAGCTTTTAATGAGCAGCAAGCTTTGCTACAATTGCTTTCCCCCATTTTTGTGTTTGGCTTGAGTTTATAAGTCCCAACTTTTAATTTTTATATTTTACGTACAACTTTTTAAAATCTTACTTTCTTAAGATATATGTATGCTTTAATATAATTTCAGCAAAAAATTTTATCCAAAAAGTTAGATAAATTGTCCCCAAAAGTGCAGCACAAGTAGTTCTGTTTGGCCAAAAAGCAACATCAAAATTTACTTTAAACCATCCTAGCTGTGGAGGAGTCCAAGTTGTAGGAACAATAGAGTTTGAGCTTGGTTATAGCTTATTTGCTATCAACTTATTTATTTAGATGTGTGATTAAAGGAAACCAAACACTTTTAAGCGAATAAACTAACACTTAATAAACTAGTCAAAGGCACACTTCATCTGTATTTGGTTTAGTATTTTTAATGATTTTTAAAAAAAAACTTATTTGTTTACGTATAACTTTTTAAAGTCACATTTTCTTATGTACAAGTCTACTTATACTTATTTTTACTAAATAAGCAACAAAACAAAAGCTATTTAATTCATTCACTTATATTTATATACAGTTTTTTAACGTTTAGATTTTTTGGATAAGATTCATTTTTATTGAATTCTCCAGTTCCCTTCCATTTTTTATTTAGACGTAAAACAATATTTGGGCTAAAATTTGGAAGCTCCACTTACCAAATAAGAGTAAAGTGATCCGTTGGAGGGCCTGCAAAGATGTGTTACCTACTCGGGTGACTATAATGAGATGCAGAGTTATTGAGGATGACTTGTGTGAGACATGTAAGAGTTTTCCTGAAACTTGTATTCATGCATTATGGGAATGTGAGGCAGCACAGGATGTATGGGCTGGTAGTTCTATTTGGCTGCAGAAATGAGCTCAAGGTTAAGATGATATGTTGCACTTAATGGGCGATTTGATGACCCTTTTGCAAACAGAGGAGCTTGAACTATTTTTAGTCCAGGCATGGTTGATTTGTCACCAACGAAATTCTGTGGCTAATGGTGGAAAACAGACCAAGTATCAGGGCCGGGCCAAGGCCTGGGCCTAAGGCCCCACCCCAAAAAAAAAAAAAAAAAAAATTAGCCATAGGGAAAAAGGCCCCCTTCCCCTTTGTCAAAGGCCCAAAATTTAATAAAATTATATATATATATATATATATATATATATAATTAATTAATTAATGATGCTTAGGATACTACAAATTTTGCTATAAGCATATGTACGTGCATAAACCTCCACTCAATAATTAAGGAAACTAAGCAAGATATATGTTACAATAAATTTACAATGTACACACTAAATAATCTCTCTCTCTCTCTCTCTCTCTCTCTCTAAAAACAAGATATAAAAATTAGATTACAACTTTACTTAACTATGCATCGTCATATATCTGAAATAAAATATCTTTTTCAATCATAATATATTTTTATTTCTTTTTATTAAAATTTATGGTTCAACTATGATATTCAATTTTCTATATGAAATTAAAATTGGTTTAGTTGGTATTATTCATCAAATTATGTATTTAATGTATCCAATTAATCTTGATTTATTAGTATTAAATAATTTTATTTAATTAATATTTACATACAAAAGACCCCACATAAATTTTTCGTCTTAGCACCAAATTATGTTGGGCCTCCCCTACCAAGTATAGTTAACCGTCGTGCTAGAGACTTTTTGGAGGAATTTAAGCTAACCCACACCGAATCGTTGATTCCACACATCCAAATAACCCCTTAAGCATGGCAGCCACCACTAGCACTAACTCGATATAAATTCAATGCAATTTTGTTCTCAAATATGGGCCTTTTAGGCATTTAGGGCAATATTAGAAATTACAAAGGTGAGGTGATGACTTCTGATGAGGGCATTTTCGTCTAGCATGAAATATTGTCATCCATCCGTCCTAGATGGTCCTCCCTTTTCCGTTTAGCTAAACAACCTCGGTGTTGGCCGTACGATCCACGCATTTGTCATCGCAGTCCCTTGAACCTGTCATAGCAAGAAATGGAAAACACTCGACGATTTGGAAGGCGATGGCTAGTCGGGTCCTCGTCTCCTTGTCTACGTGTTGACGGACGTTTGGCTAAGCCTATGTACAAAAGTAGTGGGTCCCATAATTCTTTATGTGATCTCCACACATAAGTCCCCATAAGGAAATATCTTGCGCATCATGTCCAAAGACCCTACTGCACATCCATATCTTCTCCATATAGAAAAGATGCCCTAAAATCTCTGAAACCCTAGCCCTAGATCTTCTCTACATGGAAAGGTCCCTACATCCAAGGGATCTTGATTCACTACTCCCCACTATATAAGCATCGAGTCTCCTCCTCTCCCAAGTACGTAGAAATTCCATAGTTCTCTCACTATAGAGTTTTTAGAGATTTCTCATTCATTGACTTGATTTTTGGAGAATCTTTGGTCAGTACCACATTGGTGCTCTCTGTTAGATTATTGGTCTCTTGTTCTTTAGGTACCCATTGGAGCATTCGAGAACTATCACCTCACTAATGATTTTTGTGCATCATCGCTTGGCGTCGTCTGTGGGGACGAGTGATAAGCCATATCGCCGTTTCAAAGACAAAGAGTTGTATGGTCTTGACACGATCAATGACTACTAACAACCAAGAGACCGGGAACTCGCCCAGTGCATTGGAGAGGAAAGTGCAAACCCTTGCCACAGCGGTTGAACGACTTACTCAACGGAACCACAAGTTGGAATAATAGCTGGAGCAATGGAATGATTAGGAGCCGAACGATCAAAATGATGGACATGGTAGGGACGAACGCGACAACAATTGTCCCCTGATGAATGATTACCAAGAAAGGGATGACCAAGAGGAAAGCAATGTCGTCAACAGACGGGACCAAAAGATACCATCGTCCTTCCGAACTAGAAGTTGGCACATTGCGTATGGCGCAAGAGATGCGTACAATAAAAGAAAAAATGGACATGATGATGAACACCCTAAGAGGACGGGTATCCACCAACTTGGACGAACTAATCCAAATGGACCGACTTACCCTTCATAGCATAGGTGACTTCTTTCCCCCTTCTAGCTAAGTTTCGAATGCCACAGTGGAGGCATATGATGGTTCACAGGACCCATTCAGCAATTTGGAGTCTTCCAAAACTCTTATGCACCTACAAGGAGTTCTAGATGAAATCATATGTAGGGCGTTCCCCACCATACTTAAGGGACCCATCAGGGTATGGTTCAGAAAGCTAGTCCCCAACACTGTCTCCACTTTCAAGGAACTGAGTGGGCATTTCATCACCTACTTTATCGGGGCCCTGAGGTACAAGAGGTCATTGGCGAGCCTATTGAACATCAAGTAATGAGATGATGAGAGCTTAAAGTCTTACGTGACTCACCTCAATAAGGAAGCCCTGTTAATTGATGAGGTCGTCACATTCACCAATGGACTCCAATCAGGGGAATTCCTCTTCTCCATATACAAGAACGACATGAAAACAATGATCGACATGTTATATAAGGCTACTAAATACATGAATGCGGAAGATGCCAAGATTGCTCGAGGGGGCAAACCAAAGAAGAGGGAAAGACAAGAAGATCACTGTTAGGACAAAGGAAGAAAGTTGGCGCGGATGAGTGATCGAAGGAATTATAGGAGATTAAGACCCCCCTTCGGTAGGATGACCAATATTACGCCTTTAAATGCCCCATTGGACCAAGTTGTCATGTGACGCCGACATGGCTGGATAAGTTGAAGAGCGACCCGAACAAAAGACCCAGAAATAAGTACTGCCACTTTCATCAGGACCATGGGCACGACACTTCCAAGTGTTACTACCTGAAGTAGCAGATTGAGGCCTTCATTAAGCAGGGAAAGCTACAACAATTCGTTAGGGGCGGGGAGAACCCACCGAAGGACCCCGAACCTAACCGGCAGGTCGAAGAAAGGCCAAGGGCTCCGTTTGGGGAGATAAGGATGATAGTAAGGGGAAGTATACTAGCTGGCTCTTCCAAGATAGCGAGGAAGATGTATTTGCGGAAGGTACGAAGCGTTCATATTTTGGGATGGCCACCCAAAGCGACTAGGGTTGATAACACGGCCATCACCTTCACAAAGGAAGACGCCCTACGACTCCATCATCCACATGATAATGCGCTAGTCATCAATTTATCAATAGCGGACTTTAACACCCAACGGGTATTAGTTGACAACGGAAGCTTGACATATATTCTCTATTACCCCGCATTCCAGCAGATGAAGATCGACAAAGAACGCCTTCTACCCTTAGATACGCTGGTCGGATTCGACGGTACCAAGGTCTTCCCAGTTGGAACCATCACCTTACCGGTAACCATTGGGAAGTACCCTCAACAGCTCACCAAAGAAGTCATTTTCCTAGTCATTGATTTTTCGTCTACCTATAACACCATCATCGGGCAACCTACACTCAATGCATGGAAAACAGCCACGTCTACATACCATCCGCTAGTGAAATTCCCAACAGAATATGGAAAGAAGCACGTAGAGACCAAATAGCAGCTCGTGAGTGTTATATGGCGATGCTAGAAATGGACGATCACCTTCAGGTGTTGAACATTGAGGAATGACGGGTCACAGTGGAACCTACTGAGGACTTAGAAGAAATCTCTCTAGATGATGACCTCTCAGGCTGAATCACCCGTATCGGTACACAAGTGGACCCAATAGTCTGCAAGGAGCTTACCTTCTTCTTAAGGAATAATCGGGATGTTTTTGCCTGGAGTCATGAGGACATGCCGTAAATCACTCAACCGTCATGGTGCATAAGCTCAATGTGAACCCGTCCTTCCCTCTCGTTTGATTGAAGAAGAAATTTTTTGCTTAGGAAAAAGACAAAGTCATAGCAGAAGCAGTTCATAAGCTGTTAGAAGTTGACTTTATCAAAGAAGTATATTACCTAGAGTGGTTAGCCAATGTGGTAATGGTGAAGAAGGCAAACGGAAAATGGAGGATGTGTATAGACTTCACTAACCTAAACAAAGCTTGCTCGAAGGACAGCTACCCGCTTCCACATATCGATCTCCTCGTCAAATCGATGGCCAAGCATCGATTCTTGAGCTTCATGGATGCCTTCTTCGGGTACAACCAAATCAAGTTGGACGAGGCTGACCAAGAAAAAACTTCATTCGTCATGAGTCAATGGCTTTTCTGCTACAAGGTCATGCCGTTCGAATTGAAGAATGTGGGGGCAATATATCAAAGGCTTATGAATAGGAAGTTCATCCAACAGATTGGGTGAAACGTTGAGGTATATGTAAACGACATGCTCATAAAGAGCGTGATAGAAAATAGCCATCTAGACAATCTACAGGAAACGTTTGATACCTTGCATCATTATGATATGAAGCTCAACCCCAGTAAATGTGCATTCGGGGTATTGTCGGGAAAGTTCCTAGGCTTCATGGTGTTGCAACGAGGCGTAAAGGCTAATCCGCACAAGATTTAGGCCATATTAGAAATGACACCACCGAAGAATGTCAAGGAGGTACAAAGCCTAAATGGTAGGGTTGTGGCTCTCAATAGATTCGTCTCCAGGGTGACAGAAAAATGCTTGCCATTTTTCAGGACATTGAAGAAAGCCTTCGAATGGATCGACGAATGCTAGGAAGCCTTCGAAGAGCTAAAGACATACCTCACCTCCCCTACCTTACTAAGTCCATCTAAAACCGGTAAGGAGCTCTCCCTTTACTTAGCTATATCACCAACGATCGTTAGTTTGGCCCTCATCCAAGAAGAAAATCGCATACAGCTGCCGGTGTACTACACCACCCGAGCACTCCAAGGGGCAGAGGAAAGATACCCCCCGATGGAAAAACTAGCCTTCGCCCTAGTTACGGTTGCCTGGAAGCTTAGGCCATACTTCCAGGCATACACCATAGTGGTGCAGATGAACAAATTGTTATGGAGAGCGTTGAACAATCCAGAGGCAGCCACACGGTTGGTTTTATGGGCAATAAAGCTAAGCAAATTCGATATTCTATACCGACCAAGGACTACGATCAAGGCCCAAGCCTTGGCAGACTTTGTTGTTGAGTTCACAGAAAAAGAAGATGAGGATGAAGAACCAGCAACGTGGATGGTACGGATGAATGGCTTGTTCAACCAACATGCCGGAGGAATTGGAGTCGTCCTAAAGTCACCTGAAGGAGACTTGATAGAATGCACAATCTGCCTTTAGTTCCCAATGACCAACAACGAAGCCGAATATAAGGCGGTCCTCACAGGCCTCGACCTGGATGAAGCAGCAGGGGCTTCGTTGGTAGTCATACACAGTGACTCGCAAGTCATTTGAGCATGGTTAAGGAAAGGAAAAGCCAGAAGTTCTCGGCTAGATTTGTACAGATCTCGAAAGAGAAAATGAGTAAGCTGATCGCTTGGCCAAAGTGGCATTCGTAGAGCACATGGTTATCACTGGCCGGGTACTATCTTTCATCCAAAATTCACCAGCCATTGCCAAAGTAGATATACAGATGTTCCCTACAGAGGCTGATTAGACAACGCCTATCATCTCCTATTTTAGGGATGGGACCCTTTCGTAAGATCATAACGCCTTTCAGAGGTTGAAGGTGCGGTCATCTCGTTTCGTGCTAATAAGGGACGTCCTTTACAAAAGGGGCTTTAGCTGACCATATTTGAGATGCTTAGTCCCTAGCGAAGTGGACTATGTCATGAGGGAAATCTATGAAGGAGTATGCGGAAACCATTCAGGGTGCGCTCATTGGTTCAAAAACTAATACAAGCGGTTTACTATTAGCCCACCATGCGTAAGGACACCTTGTCCTACGTAAAGGCGTGCAACAAATGCCAATGATTCAGCAACATCATTCGGCAGCCCATCGAGCAGACTTACCCCAATGAACACTCCCTGTCCATTTGCTCAATGGGGGCTCGACATAATGGGATCCTTCCTCATGGAAATGTGATTCAAATTCCTTGTTGCAGGAATTGATTATTTCACCAAGTGGGTCGAGGCTAAACCCTTGGCTACCATCACGAGGAGAAATGTTCATAGTTTCATCTAGAAAAATATCGTTTGCCGATTTGGCATCCCTATAGTCTTCATCTCTGATAATGGAAAACAGTTCTATAATGCATATTTAGAGATTTTTGCCAACAGTTGGGGATCAAGAATCATTACTTCTTTCCCACCCACCCTCGTGCCATTTGGTAAGTTGAGGTTACAAACCGATCCTTACTCAAGATGATCAAGACTCAGCTCAAGGGGACAAAGGGTGTATGGCTGGACGAACTATCGAGTGTACTATGGGCATACCGGACGACAAACGCACTCCTACAGGGGAGACACCTTTCTTCCTTGCATTTGAAAGAGAAGTTGTCATCCCGGCAAAGATTGGGCTAACCAGATTCTGGGGTATCCCATCATGATGAAAGAAGAGATGAAGAGGAGATGCGCCTACAACTAGACCTTCTAGATGAAGTTAGGGCGACGGCTGAACAACATATTGCGCGTTACCAGGACCTAATGGCAAAGCATTACAACGCCAAAGTCAAGCCTCGACATTTCCAAATCGGAGACTTGGTTCTGAGGAAGGTGACGGCAGCCACTAAGGACCCCGCACAGGGGAAATTAGGCCCAAACCGAGAAGGACCTTATAGAATATTTGACTACCATAGAAAGGGGACCTACCACCTAGAGACCCTTGATGGGTAGAAGCTCCATCACCCGTGGAACACCAAGCACCTGCAGAGATACTTCCAATAGTGGACAGCTACAAACTATGTTGTCAATTCTTTTTTTATTTAGGCAATTATGAATTGTGCTATTGCTTTCTTTGGTTTTTTTTGAAGTAGGACTTTAATTTTTCGATTCATCAAATAAGATTCTTGAGGATTATCACACACGGTATCTACATCCTTCCATATTGCTCGTACATTTCTATTAAAAATTTACTCTCTTGGTCTTTAAAACTATCAAGTCCTAATCACGGGGTGGACTGATCACCTAGGACACCAACGAGTATCCCGGTCTCAAAATCTACCAAGTCCTACCCTCGGGGTGGATGAATCCCTATGACACCAATGGGTGTCATTGTCTTAAAATTTTTTAAGTCCTACCCACAAGGTGGACGGATCACCTAGGACACTAATGGGTATTCTGGTCTCAAAATCTACTAAGTCCTACCCACGAGGTGGATGAATCGCCTAAGACACCGACGGGTGTCCTTGTCCTAAATTATTTAAGTCCTACCCACAAGGTGGATGGATCACCTAGGACATCGACGGGTATCCTGGTCTCAAAATCTATTAAGTCCTACCCACGGGGTGAACAAATCGCCTAAGACACCGACTGGTGTCCTTGTTCTAAATTATTTAAGTCCTACACACAAGGTGGATGGGTCACTCGGGACACCGATAGGTATCCTGGTCTCAAAATCTACCAAGTTCTACCCACGGGGTGGACGAATTGCCTAAGACACCGATGGGTGTCCTTTTCTTAAAATGTATTAAGATCTACCCACAGGGTGGACGAATCATAAGGACACCGATGGGTGTGTTGATCTTAAAGTATGCACTACCCTAAAGGTAAACGGGCCATCAAGTCTGACCACAAGGTGGACAGACCATTGAGAATACATTTAGTCACACCACATGGTAAGTAAACAAGAATACTGACGGTTATTTATGAATCGGGGTAGACGTAAAATTGAAGTTAAAAGTTCTAGCACAAACATGTGGAAAACAAAGATGGCAATAGATTCCAAGATAGAAATAATGTGTCATACAGGCCAAAACAAGGCACCCATATTGTTCTCTAATTGGGATTAAAAAAAAGGTACATTTTCCATTCTTAAGCAGTAGGGGCCGCATTTTCCGCATTAACGGTCGCCTCTTCAACTTGAGGTTAGCCATTGCCTTAAATCGCTTGAGGAGCGACGACGTTCTCGTGAATGTCCCCTTCCCCATTGTCAACTTCAACAACCTCGTCTTCTGGCCTAGGAGTTAGAGGAACGGTAAGCTTAATCTGGACGGGTGAAAATCCATGTTAGGGAAGAGAGTGACGGCTTGCTTCTCGAAGTCCTCAAAGCCCTCCCCGTATTGAAACCCTAGCAAGTTGAAGAATGGCTGTGAGTCCTTGTACTCCTTGACGGCGTCGGCCTTCGCTTTGTCTATGGATTCACAAAGAGAAGTCATCTTTGCCATCGGGATGGCATTAGCCTCCGTCAACTCCTCACCCCAACGGGTAGCACCATCGAGTTTCTTCACTTGCTCCATCAAGACTTCGACTTCATTATTGAAAGTCCATGCCCCCTCCTTGTACTTCTTTAGCTAGGCAAACTCCTCCAGACGGGTCCTCAAGTGCTTAACGACGACTTCTTTAGTAGCACACCAGATTTGGAGTGCACGCATCCTTACAGAGGATTGGTAGAAGATAGACAATTAGCACCAAAACAACACATGACAAAACAAAAAGTACGAATAAAATACTTACCCTCATTAAGTCAAAAAGGCGAGTCCTCCAAAGCGTCCGTCTCATGCTCCGAACACTCGTTAAGATCGGGATTCTTGATGATGGAGTACCCCGTCTAGACGGCATGCTGCTTGTCCTTCACTAGTAGAGTAGAGGGGGTGACGGGCTCGTTGATGATAGGATCGTGAGCCATCATCAAACCCTTACCCACTCCGTGTCGAGGGGGATTGGGCGTAGCTTGAGAAACCGACGAGCCCAAGTTGATGGGCTGATTAACCACCTTTACGGTGAAAGGAGCGCTCTATCACCCCGATTCTTCCTCTTCTGGCTTGTCTTGGCAATAGGGGTTGACAAGTTGCCCGCCTTGATCTGAACGTTTGCAGCTTTCTTTACTGTTAGGACATATGTGTTTCACATGTTAAGAACATATGTCTTGATTTTATGTAATTGACTTATCCTTTGACAAAACACACTTTACTTGTATTTGGGTAGATTTAGGATGTTTTAAATACTTAAAGAAACCTTGTTTCAAAATCACATATTGAAGCTTTCAAGTCTGTTCAAGAAAACAAGTTCAGAGTGCAAAATCATTAAAGCTCGACAATGTGGCCGACAAATGCATCTATCGAGCTTAAGGAAGCTGTTCTTCATTCGATGTGCTCGACACCGCTTTCGATGACTACTCGACAAAATGCTATCTGTCGAGGTTTAAGATTTTCAGAATTTCAATATGATTTTCTTGGGATCCGTGAATGTGTCTTTGGGCTTTCTTTTCTCCTAACCCTAGACATATAAAAGGATCAGTTTAAGGGCCATCAAAGTGTTCACAAGTTACACAAGCATTGAGCAAACTCGGTTCAAGCAAATTGTGACCGGAGACGAATTTCTTGCCCTAGTTCATCTCTTTCTCTTGAAGAAGTTGCTGTGTATGTACACCGTAGGGTTTTGTGACCAAGCATCTTCTTGATCCTTATCGTGTGGATGAACTCAAGAACTTTGCAACCAACAACCTTCTTAGTTGGTGATTGAAGTCGCGTCATCGGGATTTGCGCAATTGGTTAGTCACATACTGGGAGTCATGCATCCGAAAGGGGAACTGTCACTACAGAACAAGTCCAATTGGGTATTGGGGTAAGGGTTCAACTATAGGTTGGTAAGTACTTGGATTCCTTTACTTGTAACCACTTGTTGTGATAATAGTGGAGTTTCGGGAGTGGTGACACGAAAATCACCTGGTGGGGTTTTTGCCGTTAGGTTTTCCCCATTCGTAAACAAATCACCGTATTATTTATTTTTCGCTGCATATTTAGTTTATTGGTGATTTGTTTGTGCTACCACGCGTTTGCATGATAAATTGATTAATTAATAACTTGGCTAATTAATTAATTAATTTCTATCACAAGGGGTCATTCAGTTTGTGGCCTATCATTTGCATCCAAAGCCCTTTTGGTCCCTAAATCCATCTCTGAAAGACAAAAGGGTAAGAGCGACGAATCTACTGGAAAAGTGACGGATAGATGAAAATAATGGACACTTACAATGTCCGGATTAAGCGTTTAGCCTTCTTGCTTCATCCATTGGAACAGGACCCCTACAAAAAGCGTGCAAGCTGTCTAGAGTGATGAGTTTTTTCCAACTCCTACACTCAAGGGGAATAGCAAGGATGCATTGAAAAAAATCAACTTCTTTCTCAGTAATGGACAAACATACCTGAGCTGAAAAAAGAAAACACGATGGATTAGTAAAATGTGTGAAACACAAATGGATCAAGGGCAGCCTGACGACTCACATGACTTATTCAAGATACCCTAGGTATTGTCGTACTCGTCCCCTATACTATCCCATTCGTCGGGTCTACACACCTAATTTGAGCCTTGAACAAAAAGTAACGGCTCTTCCAATCACGGTTGGAGTCGGGGACGCCCGTCACTAACTTCAATGCCACCTTACGGATGATGAAATCATAAAAACCTTTGGAGCCAACGATTTGCTGAGGTTTATAACAAACAAAGAATTCGCATAGAGTAAGGCGATGGAGACCTCCACTCATCTGACCCCATAGTATCTCTGCCTTTAGAAAGATTCTCCAAGCATTAGGGTAAATATGGCAAACGGACACTCCTAGATAGTTAGCCAATTGTCGGTGTAATTTTGTGAAAGGTAACCTTAGACTGGCCATAAAAACAACCTCGTAAAAACCGACGTCCGCGGTTTGGCCGAAGTAGCACTTCTCTTTTTTACCCGCCATCCTAGTAGGGACATCGTCTGGTATTTGATAACGAGGGCACAAATTATTGAAAACCCTATCTGACATCTTTGAGAGAAAGTCATTTACAGATGAAATACTGTGAAGGATGAATGGCCTGTAGTCATCACCCGACGAACCAGGGGCTACAGTCTTTTCCTCTCCCTCCCCGTCTGCTTCCTCACTGTCCTCTTCCTCTTCATCCTCCCCCTTTTCTCGGTCCTCTTCGTCATACTCATACTCTCCTTCCCCTTCAATCTCTTTATCCAGCTCTCCCTCTATCTCATTTTCTAAAAGATGAGCCGACGGCTCCCTTTCCAAGGAACCCATCCACTCCTCCGTTCAAAGGAACACTTCTCGACAGATGAACATCTTCGTCATTCGAATGGAGGGACGGGATATGACCGATTGTCGCTTTACTACCTCTTGACATTCTCTCACCTACAAGTGACACATAAGAAACTAGGCGGTCACTCAAACTAAATACTAGACCAAGGGCAAAGGGAAGATGGATACAAAGAATAAAACGAAAAATGAACAAAAACCTACCTGGAGAAAGATGACGGTTGGGGGTTTATACACGGATGGAACAACCGAAATGATGGATGAATAGAGGCGGACGGATGATTGATGTTAATGCGAGAGCTCTGGGTAGAATTCTCTACAAAAATAAAAACTGAACTTAAGGAAAAATACAAACATATTTATAGGATGAAAAGGGCACAGAAAACGAAGTGACATGACGTTTCATTTCCACCAATCTCAAGGCGCCACGTGTCACTCTACAAACTACGAAGACCTTACTGCCCCTCATTTATGACATCGGACATCGGGATGAGGAGCATTGAATAAAATAATATTCTCTTTACTTCATAACCCTTCAACTACCCCGACGGATCACAGAGTAGGGGGCAGCTAATTAGGGCATTTTTGTCTAGCAAGAAATATTGTTATCCATCTGTCCTAAATAGTCCTCCCTCCATCTGTCTAACTAAACAACCTCAAGGCCAACGGTCCGATCCATGCATTCGTTGTCGCAATCTCTCGAACCTGTCATAGCAACAGATGGAAAACGCTCAACGATTGGAAGCCGATGGGCGATCAGGTCCTTGTCTCCTTGTTTATGTGCTGACGGACAAAAATAGTGGGTCCTATAATTCTTTACGCGATCCCCACGCATAAGTCCCCATAAGGAAATATCTTGCGCATTACGTCCAAAGACCCTTCTACACGTCCATATCTTCCCCATATGGAAAAAACGCCCTAAAATCTCAAAAACCCTAGCCTCAGATCTTCTCTACATGGAAAGTTCCCTACATACGGGGGATCTTGATTCACTACTCCCCACTATATAAGCATTGAGTCCGCTCCTCTCCCAGGTGCGCATAAATTTCCTAGTTCTCTTACTATAGAGTTCTTAGAGATTTTTCATTCATTGACTTGATCTTCGGAGAATCTTTGGTCGGTACCACACCGGTGTTCTCTGTTAGATTATTGGTCTCTTGTTCTTCAAGTACCCATTGGAGCATTCGAGGACTATCAGCTCACCGACAATTTTTGTGCATCATCAACTTCTCTACCAAGAAAAGGACCCCCTTTGTTGTTGACAGTGAGAGGAAGCCAAGCTCTTTGCATGCCAAAAAGCAATTGAGTTTGTTATAAAAGTTGGGTTTATTGAGTTCGCCATTATAGGTGACAATGCCAAATATTATGAAATATCTCACAGTACTTGGCCCTCATCTCTCTCATCTGGGCCATATTTTGGAGGATGTTAAATGGCTCTATTCTAGTTTTGGATGGATGGAGATTAGATGAATCGGTCGTGTAGTGAATTTAGTTGCTCACTCTTTGGCTAGGTATGCTAAAAATGTTTCAAATTATGTAATTCGGATTGAGGATTTCCCTCCTCCAGCATTGGAGGCTTTGTACTTGGATTCAATTCAATTTCAAGAATTAATGAATGAAATTGTTTTTCTAAAAAAAAAAAAACCGCTCATCCAGCTAAAAGTATAAGGGAATTAGAGGGGATGCTTTCCCACTTTCTTTTACAATTACAATTGTACTTTTTGTTAACTTTGAGCAAATAATCTCCTTTAAAAAAAAAAAAAAAAAAAAAAAAAAAAAAAACCTTTGCGTAAATAAAATTTCAACAAGAAAACGAATGCAAATGCTCATTAGTTTGATTGGGACTATGAAAATTAAAAATTTTACATAGTATATGCTTTTATGTTTTAATTCAAAGTGTCCTTAATTTGTGGCAAGTGAGACTGTAAGATATTCTGAACTCGTATTTGGAAATTGGGAGTTACATTGGCCATTTAGCAAGTAAGCAAACAGTTATCATGGTCTCTCTATGGTGGTGGTCTTTTTTTTTTTTTTTTTTTTTTTTTTTATTAATTAATTTTCCCTTTACAACAACTCAACAAGTATGGGATGGGATAATTCAAAAACAGGTTTTTCCTAGGAAAAGATCAAACATTACCACTGTGAGTGACTATTGCTTATGCCCTTCCATTGAGGATGTTGATAAATTCCCCATATTCTTCTTGTGTTGATTTAATGTTGCTAGGGTTTTTATTTTTATTTTTAGGGCAAATTATAACTTATCCACCTATGATTTGGACGAAATTTAAGTTGCTTACCTGTTGTTTGAAATTTGACACTTTACCTGCTTGAGGTTAACTGAGTTAGATTTTCGTAACTCATCTCTATTAAAAACAGGGCTAAATATATAGTTTTGCTCCACTTTTACGTCTCTCTCCTCCAAAAACACACAAAAAAATAAAAATAAAAATACATGATCAAATAATATAAAAAAGAATCCAACAAACACTTGCATCATGAGATTTCAAACTACAGATAGACAACTTAAATTTTGGTCAAACTTCAGGTGGGTAAAGTGTCAAATTTTAAACTACAGGTATACAACTTAAATTTTAGCCAAATCACAGGTGGGTAAGTTGTAATTTGCCCTTATTTTTATTATTTTAAAAATTCAATTGTAACAATAGGAAAGGGAATTTGAGCCCTGAACATTTTTGTTGGAAACACCTAAAGAAGGTGTTAGTTGAGCTACAAAATTTTTGACAAACAACTAAATGATTTTGATCAAAAGTTACAATGAGCTACAGATCCAAGAAATGTTTAAATATGATTAAATTCAATGCAATAAGGGAACCAAATTTAGTAAATCTGATTCATTATGAAAATAAAATCAGGAAATTGTTTTTCGAAAGAATATATTAGTGTTATAATGCCTTATTTATACTTTTAAGTAATATATTTACGTAAACAATATCTCTTTTCTCTTTTATTTTGTATATATGAATATGGAATTTGAAAATTGTGATAGTTATCAACAGTATTGCTATCAATTCTACCCATTCTGCCTGAAATGGCTAAAATTTTCTATTTCAATTAATTAACCGGTACGAATCACCCTTCTATTCCATTTCATTCTAAATTTTGTTTCATACCACCTGTTTTGGTCCATTCCACTAAATCTCACCCAGTAAGGTGATTTCGGTAGGTATGTAAACAAATCATTATATTTTTGTTAAACCATTTTTTTATTACTTAATCATTATTTTCTTTTCCTAAACCCATTTTTTATTAATTCACTCACATATGACATTTTATTATTATTTTCTTTTAACAATGTGTTTTTTCTTGTTTGCTTAACTCACATATGACATGAGTTTTTTTTCTTCATTACTCTCTCTCTCTCTCTCTCTCTCTCTCTCTCTCTCTCTCTCTATATATATATATATATATATATGACATGTTATATATTTGTATTTTGTAACGATAATATTAAGAATGTTCCATGTTTGATTTTGAATTAATAATTTGATATGGTATAATATCATTTGAAGTAGACTTAGTTATATATATATATATATATATATATATATATATATATATATACATAAAGTTTTGGCAACAACCTTGAAATGGTATGCTGAAATAGGCTGGTATATATCGAAATGGTTTGTTCCAATGGACAAATTGAAATGGAATCAAAAACGATATTCATAACATCAACATATATTTATTTTGATTGTATTTTTAAATGGAACTATTATATAAAAAATCATTGTAATTAATAATGGATATTTATTATTTTTTATATATGAAACTATTTATTTTATCATTTAAGAAAAATATGATGGGGCAAGATTCAAATTAAGTGTTTAAACATATATTAGAATTTAAATTCAATTAATTCAATATATCATTTAGAATATTGACATGAAAAATTGTGTGGCATCAAAAACTTATGTGGCAAAATATTATGAGTATAACCAAAAGTCAAACATCTTCAATTTTATACATACTAGCTTGTAAATTCATTCATATGTATAGGATACATTTACAAATAAGCATAACTAAATGCATATTAAAATTTTACCAAGTTTACATGTAATATATATAATGTTTATTCATTTGAAAATATAAACAACTACTAATAAAATAAATATAAGTTTATTTGAAATAAATGGAAAAAAAATCATTTAAATTGTTATCTATGACATTCTCAATTTTAGTTTCTCCAACCATTATAATAATAATAATATAAGAAAAGTTAATCAACGATGGTGATTTTTTTTTTAATATTTAATTTTGATTCTCTGGTTTTCTCTCTTAATAAATTATTTAGCACAAAAAATTAAGAAAACTAAATTGGACTCCTCGATTTTTGTAGTGTGGTAAATAATTTCACTAAAATTAAAAAAATTGGATGAGACACATGGCTTAAAATTAGACCCCAAGTTGAGATCTAATTGCATCTTCTCTCAACTTTGGTTATATATATATATATATATATATATGATACAAAATATGAACAAATTGTAGGGAATTTAATCAAAATCCCAACCTGTGAGAAACAAAACAAATAGAGAAAACACACGTCAAAGAAAAACAATCACACGCACAAGACAATATTTACGTGGTTCGGCAATTTGCCTACGTTCACAGAGTTGCAGGGATTTCACTATTATCAAGGAAAATACAATAGTGTACAAGAACACTCTCAAGAAACCCAAATCCCAATGACACCCTAGCACTCTCTCACGAAAAAATAAGAATAGAAGTCGGGTCATTTGTCTCTCTTTTCTTTATTTTCTCTCATGCGGCCGCTCACTAGGTTAATTGGAATTACTTTTAAAAATTCCACAAATGCACTTAATACAATATATATATATATATATATATATATATATATGTATATATTAAAGTCGGTAGAAAAAAGGTTTCCTATTACAAATAGGATTCGGTCAACTAAGGTGAATTTAGACTTGACTTGGGCTTGTGGCAATTCAAGCCACACATGGGCCCACTTCAACAAATCTCCACCTTGGCTTGAATTGATCAAGCTACACTAACAAACTCCTCCATCAGCTCCACCTTAGCCCTTAAGGGCTCACAAGCTACAAACATCAACCACAATCCTCCATAACACAATCTTTCATCCCCGCAACTCATCCTCCTATCCTCAAGCTAGAAGACCAATTGAAGTCGCGCACAACTTCAACTTCTCAATAGTGACACCCTTAGTCAACATGTCTGCCGGGTTCTTAGATCCACAAATCTTCTCAAGTATTACCAGTTTATCTTCAACAAGGTAATGATAAAAGTGGTATTTTGCTTGTATATGCTTCGACTTTGAATGAAAAGCTGAATTTTTGGCAAGAAAGATTGCACTATGACTGTCACTGTGTAGAATGCCAATCTTCTGCTTCTTACCCAATTCATCTAAGAAACCATGTAGCCAAATTATCTCCTTTCCAGCTTTCAGATTCTTTGCAACATACTCAAACAGTAGTAGACAAAGTAACAATCTTCTCAGAGATTTGAAGCTCATGATATAGCCGTACCACCCAGAGTGAAAACAAACCTTGTAGTACTCTTTCTACTATCAATATCACCAAAAAAAATCAGCATCTACATAACTTTGCGCTTTCAAACTTGCACCTGTGAAGTAAAGACATGTATCTGATGAACCTTTCAAATATCTCAGAATCCACTTAACTGCCTCCCAATGCTGCTTTCTAGGCCTACTCATGAATCTGCTCACAACTCCCACTGCATGTGCAATGTCCGGTCTTGTACACACCATAGCATACATCAAGTCGCTAATAGCCGAGGCATAGGGCACCTTGCTCATATGGTCCCTTTCTTCTTCTGTTTTCGGTGATTGTTCTTTGCTTAGTTTGAAATGACTACCCAATGGTGTGTTCACCGGTTTAGCTTCATTCATGTTGAACCTGCCGAGAACTTTCTTCACATACTCTGACCGTGAACGTTTCAATGTACCATTAGCCTTGTCTCTAATGATTCTCATACCAAGGATTTGCTTTATAGCTCCCAAATCCTTCATTGCAAACTGTTTGGAAAATTGCTTCTTCAGATTATTAATCTCCTCAATGCTAGACCCCGCAATAAGCATATCATCCACATACAACAAGAATATGATGTAAGAATTGTCAAAAGACTTAACATGGCAACAAAGATGATCACTTCACATCTCTTGAACCCAATTCTATGCATGAAACTCACAAATTTCTTGTACCACTGTCTAGGAGCTTGTTTTAGGCTATACAAGCTCTTTTTCGGTTTGCAGACTAGATTTTCTTGTCCTTGAGCAATGAACCCTTTTAACTGAATCATGTAAAGGTCTTCCTCCAAGTCACCATGAAGGAATGCTGTCTTCATATCTAACTGCTTAAAATGTAAGTTTTACGTAGCCACCATTCCCAGTACTAGTCTGATTGTTGACATCTTCACAAGTGGAGAAAATATCTCTGTGTAGTCAATGCCTTCCTTCTGCTGGAACCCTTTAACAACTAATCGGCCTTGTAACGTTTGCTACCATCATGCTCATTCTTTATTCTCAGTATACCTACTTGTTGTGCAAAGCCTTCTTTCCTCTCGGCAATTCGATCGGTTCCCATGTCCGATTCCCCAACAAAAAATCCATCTCATTCTTCATGGCTAACTCCCACTTGCTTGAATTCTCATCTTGTAAGGCTTCATCATAACATTCTGGTTCACCACCATCAGTCAACAGGAGGTAATTTAGAGTGGGTGAATAACGCTGTGGAAGTCTAATGTTCCCGGAAGATCTGTGGACTTGACTACAGTGTGTACTCAGATCTACCCGTGAATTTACATTCTCCTTATCTTCTTCACCCCCTTTCTAGACAGTACCTTCAATCAATTCATCTAAGTTGATAAACTCAGATTTCTTTTGATCTATCTCTGTAACATCTAACACTACAGTTGACCTGTCCTTGTACATAACCTGTTCATTAAATATCACATTTCTACTTGATGATTTTCCTGTTTTGTTCATCCCAAAACCTATAGCCAAATTTCTCATCACCATAACCAATGAAAAAACATATTTTAGACTTTGCATCAAGTTTACTACGAGCATCAGAATCAATATGAACATAAGAAATACAACCAAAAACTTTTAAAGTGAAAACTTTACCTCTTTACCACTCCAAACCTCCTCAGGAAGTCTGAACTCCATGGGAACCGATGGTCCTCGGTTTATCGGGTAAGCTGCAGTGCTAACAGCATCAGCCCAAAAAGTTTTTGGTAGTCCAAAGATGCAACCTCATACTCCCAAAGACACTCATTGAGAGTTCTGTTCATGCGCTCAATCACACCATTCTGTTTGTGGTGTCCCGAATGGTCTTCTCCATCCTAATTCCCTGTGCAGCACAATACTCACTGAACCCTCCATCTATGTACTCTCCTCCATTATCTGACCTCAAACATTTTACTTTCAAACCTATTTCTATCTCAACCATAGCCTTCCACTTCTTAAAAGTTTCAAATACATCAGATTTATTTTTCAGAAAATAAACCCATACCTTTCTGCTTGAGTCATCAATGAAAGTGATGTAGTACCTTGAACCTCAAGGGATGCAACCGGAGAAGGCCCCCACAAATCAAGATGTACTAATTCCAATTTTTCAGCCTTCGGTGTCTGTCGGTTTTCAAGAAACTCACCTTTTTCTGCTTTCCTAAGATGCAACTTTCACACATGTCAAAATCAATGGACTTCAATTCTGGTAGTTTTCCTTTTGACAAAGCAAACATCTTCATCCCTTTTTCACTCATGTGACCAAGTCTGTGGTGCCATAGGCTTGTATCGATTTGCATCAAAGAATCGCAATTGTGTCTCTTGGACTTGAGGTTATGTCTGAGTACCGTTTTTCTTTTCACGAGCCAATACCCTAGCTCCCTTTGTAACCTTCCAAGTACCACCAACAAATAGTATTGCATGCCCTTCATCATCAAGTTGTCCAACAGAAATCAGATTCCTCCTTAGGTCAAGAATATGTCGAACCTTCTCCATAATTAAATAGATCCATTGGGCAACAATATCCGGACGTCTCCCATACCTACAACATCCAAGGCTGAACCATCACCTAAATACACCTTACCAAAATCACCCGCAACATAATTCTGTATAATTTCTCGGTGTGAAGTGGTATGAAACGAAGCTCTTGAATCCAAAACCCAATCATCAAGTGGACTGTCTCTCTAAGAAGTAATGCATCTTGTACCTCTTCACATTCTGACATTAGCAGAATCATCTGCATTCTTCTTCTTAGGACTTTTGCATTGATTCCTAAAATGACCTGTTTTCCCACAGTTCAAAGATTGTATTTGTTAGCCTGATCTAGATTTACTTCTGTTCCGATTAGAATTTTTGGATTTTGATTTGCCCCGGTTTGAATTTCTCATTATTACCTCCGCCTCTTGTCTCAAGGTTTAGGGCGTAACTAGATCCCGAGGTTTCGCCTGCATCTCTTCGGCGAATCTCCTCGATCAAAATTAAATCTCGTATATCATTGTACTTGAGCTTTTCCTTTCCTGTAGAATTACTTACCGCCATCCTCATTGCCTCCCAACTGTTTGGCAAAGAAGCCAAAACGATCGATGCACGGATCTCATCATCAAAATCAATTTCTATAGACGACAATTGATTTGTGATATTGTTAAATTCGTTTGGATGTTGTGCTACTGATGCATTCTCTGCCATCTTCAGATTGAACAGTTTCTTCATCAAGTGTACCTTATTGTTTGCTGACAGCTTTTCATACATACCAGATAAAGCCTTCATCAGATCTGTTATGGTCTTCTCCTTTACAACATTGTATGCAATAGACCTAGACAGGGTTAACCTATTAACTCCCAATACCTGTCTGTCAAGAAGAGCCCATTCCTCGGCCTTCATAGCCTCGGGTTTTTCCCCTAGAAGCGGTAGATGCAACTTCCTCCCATAAAGGTAATCCTCGATTTGCATCCTCCAAAATCCAAAGTCTGTGCCATCGAACTTTTCTATTCCAGACGCCTTTCCTGCTTCCTCTGCCATTGCTCCCACTCAAACCTAACCATAGGCTCGATACAGTTTGTAGGGAATTTAATCAAAATCCCAACCTGTGAGAAACAAAACAAATAGAGAAAACACACGCCAAAGAAAAAAAATCACACGCATAAGACAATATTTACGTGGTTCGGCAATTTGCCTACATCCACGGAGTTGCGGGGATTTCACTATTATCGGGGAAAATACAATAGTGTACAAGAATACCCTCAAGAAACCCAAATCCCAATTACACCCTAGCACTCTCTCACGGAAAAATAAGAATAGAAGCCGATGCCTCTTTTTCTTTATTTTCTCTCATCTTGCTGCTCACTAGGTTAATTGGAATTACTCTTAAAAATTCCACAGCTGCACTTAATACAATATATATATGTATATATTAAAGTCGGCAGAAAAAAGGTTTCCTATTACAAATAGGATTCGGTCAACTAAGGTGAATTTAGACTTGACTTGGGCTTGTGGCAATTCAAGCCACACACGGGCCCACTTCAACACAAATAAACTAGCGATTCTTATATTTATTAATTTCAAATGATCGACAGATAATCAACCAATATAAGAATCGGACATACAATTTTGTTTTGTTTAATTAGAATTTTGTTGATTTTTTTTTTTTATTACCACCAAACAAATCATATCCAGGTGAGCCTTGTAAAGCATACTGTCGCCATGTCCGCCAATCCCTGAACTTCTTGGAGCACCAGTTGAGAAGCAACTTGGACGTGAATATGTTTAAACATCTTTTGTAATGTTGCAATATCTTCCATGAGCGGGACATTCTCCAAGCTAGTCAAGCAATGTGTTTGAATTAGCTTTACTCCGTGATTTGATTGTAGAAAAAGGATTACCACCCTGAAACCTTGTTTCCACGCCTCATACAAAGCTTCTCTAATTGTGGATAGTAAGTTGGTTTCATCATTGCTGGAATGCCAGGAATAACAACCTTTACGAACGAACTGGCCTAAATGATTTTTGATCACAAAGGCACCTCCATTCCAAATAGCTTCGCGCGAACGCTTTTTTATATCTACTATAGAATTTTGTTGATTTGATGATAAGTGCAAGTTTATATTGTGTATTAAGCTGTTAAAGAAATGTAGGGTTTTTTTTATGGTTACACAAAGTTTTGTCTCTCTACTTATTAGCTTCAAAAATAAGTTTTTGAATCAAGTTTAAATATTCATGGATGATTTTTTTTATTAGGGTTTCTAAAAAGAAATAAAAAAAATTTCCTTGTTATTTGATCATTTTAAGGTATAGCCATAAAGAGGGAGGTGTTTGCAACCACTTTATTGGAAATATAGCTAAGATTTTGTTCTCTAATACTGAGGTTATCATAAGTACATTTTATAATCTTATATACATTTTTCTAAGTTATGTTCCTATAACACGTTTGTGTACACTTTTCTAATCTCTCGTAATACATCTATGTACATTTGATTCTTGACTTATAAATATAAGAGCAAGGATCAGTGGCAGAGTCACATTGGGACCAAAAGGGGCCATTTTGGAAAAAAAAAATAGTAAATATGTGTATTTTAGAGTTATACTAACCAAATTAAAAATTTTTAAAGAGCACTTATCCTTTTAGCCCCCCAATACCCCAGCAAATAATATTAAAAGAAATTCTAAAATTACATTACGTATAACTTTCATTTATATAGGATACAATCCAATTAGTGATAATAAATGTCAAAAAAAGACTACAATAATTATACATTTAGCATATTAATATGAACACATAATTATTTTTAAAAATTATCTCAACAAATAAAAGGTAAAAAAAATCTATATATAATTTTGACACTTCCAGCCTCTAGGGCTTACTTGCACCACGGCAGCAGCAGATAGATTGAAGTCGCAGCTGTAGGTCCACAGGTGACTCTCTCTCTCTCTCTCTCTCCCCATTTGCCTCTTTTTCTTTCTTTTCTGTATTTCTTTCCTCTAGTTCTTCTTCGTCATTTACAAGGTGTGTAACAATACATTGATACAAGTAAATAATAATTGCAGTCCCCATCAATCCTTATTCTCTTCCACTAGAGAATTACGTGTGTGGTTAAGATTCTTTTTACAAAAAGTAGTGTGTAGCTGTATAATTAAAATATACTACTTTTTATTATTTAATTTATAGATAAAATAATATAACATGTATTTGGTTGTAGTTTATTAGATTTTTTTTTATACATTGAAATTTGAATGATTGTTTGTCTTTTATTTAGCAATTATTAAATTATTAGTATTTTTTTTTTAAATTTTAGTTATTATACTTAACGGATGATAATTTAATTTAAAAAATTTAGTTTCATAGGCAAGTTTTAGACTATTGACTTATTCTTCAAAAAAAAAAAAGGAAGACAGTAATTCAGACACTAGTACATTACTATTTTAGACCAAAAAAAAAATTAGTTATCTATTTTTATATTTAACACCCCAAAGATAAATTCTTGACCACGCCACTGGGAAGGATACCCAAATATTTCAACACCATCTGCTTGCGAAAATGACTAATCTAAGCCTCTTTGCCATCTCCCACATCTTTGCATTGTGCTTTTGCTTGGTTAGTATCATAACAATTGCCGAAACAGCTGACATTAAGTTGCCCGAGATTCAAATTCGAAATGACTTATCTGCAAGCGCCGCACCGGTCAAGGTTCAAATTACTGGTGAACCTGAGATTTCGCTCGAATACAATGATGTTTACAAGTGGAATGTTACAAGAAACGAAATATTTAACAGCACTGCGACATTTGGCTCCTTTACTGCAAACTGGCATGCCTTCGATCCCAGCAGTGATGCAGGCCATGCAATAAGTTACCAGTCGATTACAACGGATGGTATCTTTCAAAGCTTTGACGACAATTATTATGAGTTAAAAGCTGCATGGGTTGCACATAATTGATGGTGCTGATTGGCATTTTAGATTAGTGCAGCACAATGTTGTTGGAATAATAATGGAATAAAGGAAACTGGTTGACAAAAGTCTTGTACTACAACTAGTTGACATCTTCTGGGATTTCCAATAAAGACATCTCTAGAGTTCAAATCCCCCTTATCTTACTGTATTGTTGAATTATCAATATAAATAAAAATTAAAAGATATATATCTATATACATACAGGGTTAACCATATATACAATTCTATTATTCTCATTGTTACTGTTGTACGTGTTTAAATAAGTCTTATATATTATTAGATAGGAAAGTTTCTTTTTTTATTAGTATTTTGTTTAGGCTCTTTTATTTTGTGGTTGAATTTGATTTTTATATATATATATATATATATATATATATATATATATATATAATTATAATGTCGGGTGGTTTTTTCCTCAATAATATAATGCCCTGTGTGCAAATTAATTAAGTTAGATGTTAGTCAAAATCTAGATCTATCATCATCCCAATCAAATTAGGTAACATTTTTATCCAATTTGGCACTTTTCTTGCTAGATTGGGTAGCATCCTTATCAGTCCTTGTTCTTCTTATTCTTTTCCTCTTTCCAATTTTATTTTCAGTGGTATCAAGCCATTAGGATCCATCCATCACGCCCATGCATCATGCATGTTATGGGTAATTTTTTTTAAAATAAAATGAAATTTTCATTTTTAAAATTGATTTGATTTTTTGGAATGTTGTATGAGAATTTCTTGAGGTCGCCATTTGAAGCATGTACTTTATTGCTTAAAAAAAAAAAAAAAAAACAAACAAACAAAACAATGAGACTCCATGTACATGTTTAGACAAAAAGTCTTATTAAAGTGTTCTCAAAAAAATAAAAAAGTAACGTCTAATATAAAACATTATAGGTTTTAATATTAAGATATATTTCATTAGAAATGTTGCTACAATTAAAATCATTCAGTTGCTCATGCACTAGCTCATCGAGCAATTTTTTGCCCCTATTTGTTAGTTTGGATGAAAGATGTTCTACGAAATCTAGAATTTGTTCTTCAAGCTGGTTTAAAAAGCCTTACTTAATAATATAAATTGCCTTTCTTCTAAAAAAAAAAAAAAAAATCATTTGGTAGTTGTGGTTGTGGACGTACCCAAAAATTGAAATTTTCGGGTGTAGTCACACGTTGGGTCTTGCGATGTGACTTTTGTGTGCTTGTGTCGCTATGGTGGGGTGTGTGTGTGAGTCCCTTTTTCTTATTTTTATTTTAGGAGTCACCACTAATCATTGATTTTGTATTAGGTGTGATTAGTCACCTATGAGTCTAAGTCGTTTTAAGTTAGCTAATCCAATAAATCAAAATTTAAAGGGTTTATTAATTAAGGCAAACCAAATATCTTTGAACCAAAGATCTTGGACTCGGAAGTTTAGTTATGTGTGGAGAAGGTGTTAAGTAATCTACAACGCCTATTCGAAAATATTACCTTATTTTAATTTATTTCAAACATTAACTTTTTGTGAAGAAATAGAATACTTGGCATTTTTATTTTTTTGAAAAGGTTTTTGCAAACAATATATGTAAAGTATATACGTAAGTAACATGTGAAAAAACATACAAGTATATTATACAATAGCATGTGAGTAATTATTTACTATATAGCTAGCATGTGAATACTAAGTACTATACATAAATAAATTACAACATAAAAAATAATAATAAAAAGAAAGAGTTGGAAGAGTAGCACCTTGTTGTCATCCACAATATATATATATATATATATATATATATATATATTTTTTTTTTTTTTTATCATGCAAAAAAAGATGACAAAGAAAGCAAATTAATGCCAAGAAATGGTAGGAAAAATGATAGCTTAAAGGGGGTTTGAAGGCTCAAAGGAATGAGTCTTGAACACAAATCCTTACAACTATTCTAAGAAAAAGGTTTGAAATAAAAAAAAAAAGTTACAAAGTTAATTTATTATTTTGAAAAAGAACATTTTTTGAAAAGATTCTATTGGGATATTTTGAGAATTTTTTTTTCTATATCTTATTATTTTTTTAGAACTCCAACGTGGTAAAACACATTTATTTTGGGAAAAAAAATATTTTATGTAAAAATTCGGCTCTCTTTAGGAAAGCAAAGAAACCCCCCTTTTTTTTTTTTACAACTATTTGAAATCCATTCTCTTTAACCCGGTAAAAGTGTTTTTTTGAAAACATGTATCTTTGAAAGCATTTTATAAAAGCATTTTTGAAAGCACTTTTTTTTTTTGGAAAAAGTTTCGGATTCCCCTTTTTATAAATAAAAAAAAGATTTTCTTTTATTTTGAAAACAGATTTTTGTAGAAAGCAGATTTAAAAAAAAAAAAAATTAGAAAACAGTTTTAGAAAACAGATTTTTTATTTTTGAAAATTGTTTTAGAAAACATATTTTTTTATTTTGAAAATAGTGTTAGAAAACAGATTTTTAAAAAAAAAAAAAAATTGAAAATAGTATTAGAAAACAGATTTTTTATTATTATTTTTTTAAAGATACCGGGTTTCCCTTAATTTTTTTTTTTTTTTTTTTGAAGATGAAAGGCATTTTAAAAAAGTTTTTTTTTTTTGAAAACTCTTTAGAAGGAAAAAGATTTTTGTTTTGGAAACTTTTAAGAAGAAAAAGGGAGAAACATTTCTTTTAAAAAGACTCTTTTTCATTTTAGAAAAAAAAAAGGAAAAAGATTTTAGAAAAAGCATTTTCTTAGAACAATGTGAAGAGGAAATGTTTTACCCATGCATATTTATTTTATGGCAACTTTAGTAATGGGAAATGTAAAGAAACAACAATAATAAAGTGCAGAAAATAAATTCAAGGAAATAAAGTGCAGAAATTTAAATGGCAAGAATGTAAAGTGCAGAAATTTAAATTGCAAGAATGTAAAGAGCTGAAATTTATATGACATAAAAGTAAAGAGCATAAAAATAAAGGGCTGAAATATTGTAAAGGTTGATTAAAAAGCCTCTTTTTTTAAGTCTCTCTTAAATAGATTTTAATTTTTTTCAAGCCTTATAGGTCCTCGTCATAAGGAAATGAAAGTTCTAAGCCATCAACCATTCCTATGAGACATACTCATATTGTGTTTTATTTGAGGATTAAAAACCATTTAAGAAGGATGATAGAAAATCTTTTTTTAGGTGTCTAGATATAGTGTGTGTGTGTGTGAAAGCAATAAAGTAAAGGGGAGAAAGGCATGTGCAAGAAATTAAAGAAATGACATAAAATAAAAGGGGCTAGAGATTGCTTGAAAGTAAATGGGGTGACATAAAATAAAAAGGGATTGAGATTGCTTGAAAGTAAATGGGATAACATAAAATAAAAACATTAATTGTAAAATTCCTAGATGCCTAGGTGGGATGAGATTTCTTCCTCCTAAGGTTACTTCCCATACAAAGCCTAGGAGATGGTCCAATACCCATCTAGGGAAACAAAAAAAAAAAAAAAAAAAAAAAACCAACAACGATAATATGAACATTGAAATAAAGAGATACATATATATACACAATATGTACAAGCATAGTAAAAATAAAGCAACTATGAACAACAAGCAAGATAAGAGAACAAATTTTATATATATGGAAATGATGTTTGCAAAATAATAAAGGGGTGGGATGGGTGTAGCTATTAAAGAACTAACCCATCCCTACAGCCTTACCCGCAAAGATTACCAAAAAAGAGAGAAAAAGATGAGGCTTTTCGTGTAGGGTTTCCTAGAGAAAGAGAGAGCAGAGAGAGAGAATTTTTGTTTGAATTTTCTAAGGCTATTTTTCCAGAATTTCCTTACTTTTTTTTTTACTTTTCCTTTTCCTCACATTTTCTCTCTATTACTCTATTTTTTTCTCACTTGTTCTTCTTATTTTTCACAAAAATTGGGGGGGGGGGGGGTGGTTATAGGAGTGGTGAGAAAATGGGAGCTTAGAATTAGTGTGTCGGGATACACTAGTGCTAGCTGCCCATGGCAAAGGGGCGGGTAGCATTAGTGTATCAACCTTTTTTCACCTTTTCCGCCACCTCATCAGCCTTTTTTCATCTTTTTTTGATTTCTTTCCTGATCTTTGTGCGGCTGTTTGGAGGCCTTTCTGATTTCAATTTTCTTCAAATTTTATATGCACGGATAGCTCTTGATGTCTAGTTTCCAACAGTCCTGACCTTGCTCTATTTGGAGCTATGGTCGTCGAGATATCATGCTTGGAAGGAATGTGACGTAGTGCCAAAAATTTTGTGATATTTTTCCTTGAAAAATTCATATCTTCCAATCTGATACAAATATCATCGAGTACTTTTGATGAAAATCAGCTAAGACCTTTTTTAAAGATGATCTAGCTTGCTCATTCTAGTTCTTGCCCAATCGGTACAATTTATTGCACGAAGTCCTGTCAAAAACTACTAGTCTTTCCTGAAAAAAAGAAGGTTTTTATTAGGGTTTTTGGTATTTTGGTGATATCTCATCTGTTTTAACTCCGATTTTGGCCTTTAAACTATTGTATCAATGGTGGCTCTAGGAATTTTATCCAAAGGGTTCATTAAGAAATATAAGTTAAAACAAAATTTAATTAAAATAAAACTTGACTATATCGAGTTTCCAACAAAAAAACACGCAAATACATAAAGTTTTACAATTTCTTTCTACAAGTTTTCATATTTCAAATCATTAAAAACCCTCTTTATGTCCTAAAAATTAAATTATATAAATTATATCATGTTTATATTATACATGCACACATTCACATACATCACAACTCACACAAAAAAAATTATTAAAAAAAAAATTCATAATCAGTATTAAACACACTCACACATATAATATAAATTTATAATAAAATAGACACTCGCAACTCACAAATATTCACCCTTTATTCTTAGAGTTGAAGATATTAAGATAGTCAAATAATTAACTGAGATGAGATGGGATTCATGAGAGAGAGATTTATATGATCTGTGTTGTTGTTTGGTTTTACGATGGGTTGGCCTGTGTTATTGTTTAGTTTTGAGTTGGACTTATCTATGATTAGGGAGAGAAGTAATAGCTTCATTCACTGTATTCATGGCAACAACTCTTGTTTCATTCATGGTAGCACAGAATGATGCTCGATACCAATTGTTAGGATTGGATTGGTGGATTTATGGTGTAGCCGGATTCGAGGTTAGCTAGGCCCCCAGAATAGAGACAGAGAAAAGAACAGAGAAAAGAAAAGGAAAAGGTTGCATTGAAAATCTTTTCTTGATTACCCACTATACAACTCATTGGTCTCTTATACAACACCAAAACAATCACAATGACCATCGGTCTCTAACTAACTCTAACTGACTTGCACAATCACTAACCAACTCTAATGTACCTCACATATGTACACTTAGGCACGTATACAACTAGCACACTATCACACACCGGACTAGTCATTGCTGCATCATAGCTTTTGCATCACTGCTGCATCATAGCTCTGCATCACAGCACCCTCTGCATCACAACCTGACCGCATCGCAAAGACCTTGCACCGCATCACAGCACCAACACCCTCTTATTATACAACATACAAACCAGCACCCTCTAATTATACAATATACAAATTATGCCTAACAATACCCCCATTAAAACACCTTGTCCACAAGGTGAGGATATTGTTGCTGCAGCAAGTATAGACTTTCACAAGTAGCATCTTCCACTCGTTCACCTTGCCATTGAACCAAAACTTGAGAGTGATAAACCTGTTCCTTAATCGATGAGTCCTTTCTTGTAAAACAACAACAGTTCGAGGCCTAAGAATGCCCTCATAATCCATAGGTGGTAAGGAAGGCAAAGGCACCACATGTTGACCCAACCTCTGCTTTAAACATGAAACATGGAAGGTGGAATGGAGTTTTGATTTAGGGGGTAAATCTAATTTGTAGGAGACACTTGCCAACCCTCTACAATATTTGAATAGGACCATAGAATCTAGGTGATAACTTTCCCAACCGTTTCTGCCTTAATGACATTTGTTTGTATGGCTGCAACTTGAGATACACCCAATCACTAATTGCAAACTCCCTTATGGTCCTATGCTTATCAATAGCAACCTTCATTCTCTCTTAAGCTGCCACCAAATTCTGCTTCAATAAGGAAATGAGTTGATGTCTGGTCCTTAAGTGCACCTCCACACTGTCTACCTTAGTAGTGCTAGGAATGTAGTCCAAGAGTCTTGGTGGAGCAAAACCATATAAGGCCTCAAACGGTTTCATCTTAAGAGAGACATGAAAATTGGTATTGAACCAAAATTTAGCTAAGGGTAACCACTCCACCCAAGATTGTGGTCTGTCTGTAGTAAGAGTCCTTAGGTAATGTTCTAAACTCTTGTTGACCACCTCTGTTTGCCCATTTATTTGGGGGTGATAAGCTATCGACATGGCAAGTTGTACATCTTGTAACCTCATCAATTCTTGCTAAAAGTGTGATGTAAATACAGGGTCCCTGTCACTCACAATTGTGGTAAGCATACCATGCAATTTAAAGACATATTGCATATACAATTAAGCTATTTTGGTTGCAGAATAAGGGTGTGACAAGGGTACAAAATTAACAAATTTAGTAAATTTGTCTACCACCACTAACACCATATCCTTCAACTGAGATTTAGGTAGTCTTTCAACAAAATCCATACTCACATCCATCCAAGGCTTTTCTAGTATTGGTAGAGGTTGCAGGAGGCTAGCTAGATTACAAGTTTCATACTTCAATCTTTGACAAGTGTCACACTCTCTAACCATCTTCCTCACATCAGCTCTCAACCCAGGCCAATAGAAATCTCTTTTAACCCTATGCAAAGTCTTAAGAAAGCCTGAGTGACCTCCTAATGGGCTGTCATGAACCTGGTGCAGAACAACAACCTTCAAAGCTTCACAAGTGCCTACTTAGATCCTCCCTTTGTACAAGAACAACCCATTCTATAGAGAATAACCTTTAAGAGTTGCTTGCCCTGAACTCAAGGCTTGTAGAATACCCTGCACCTGTTGATCTGTGGCATAGCTTGTTTTGAGATAACTCAACTAAGCTCGGGAAGGAAAGGAAAGCATACATAAAACACCCCCTTGAGAGTCTAACTCATTCTCATAAGTAAGATGAGCAGCTTCAACCCATACCAGAAGGCCCAAGAGCAGCCAAATCAACCTTAGTTTCAACTTTTCTGGACAATACATCAACAACAAGGTTTTCCTTACCCTTTTTATATTGGACCACAAATGCATATCCCAATAATTTGGCAAACCACTTCATTGAGTAGGAGTACCAATTTTCTGCTCTAATATGTTTGTTGATCAATTCTAACAATGAAGGGTCTACCAACCAAGTAAGCTCTCCACCTTTTGATAGCAGTAACCAGAGCTAATAACTCCCTTTCATAGGTAGATAGGGCCAAATTCATACCTTTGAGGGCTTGGCTATGAAAGGCAATAGGCCTGCCCATCTTGCATCAAAATTGCTCCTAGCCCTTTGCCTGAGGCATCACACTCTATGACAAAAGGCTTATCAAAATTTGGAAGAGCTAACATAGGTGGTTGAACCATGTCAGCCTTCAATTGTTGGAAAGCTTGCTCGGCGTCCTCAGACCAAGAAAATGCATCCTTCTTCAATAGTGCAGTTAAGGGAGTAGCAATCTGTCCATATCCCTTAACAAATTTTCTATAATAACCTGTGAGTCCCAAAAACCCTCTTAAGGACTTAAGATCGGTAGGGGTAGACCACTATTGCATGGCAAAGAATCTTCTTAGGATCAATGTGAACCCCAGAACCGGTGATGACATGCCTTAGGTACTCCACTTCATTACAAGCAAATTTGCATTTGGACCTTTTTGCATACAGTTTATTTAAGGCCAAAACCTCTAAAACAGATCTCAAATAAGTCACATGCTTAGATAAAGAATTGCTATAAACCAAGATATCATAAAAAAAAAAAAAAAAAAATAAATAAAAACTAAAACAAACTTTTTGAGATAAGGTTTAAAAACCTGGTTCATCAAGGATTGGAAGGTTAAGGGGGCATTGGTTAAGCCATATGGCATTACCAAGAACTCATAATGCCCCTTATGTGTTAAGAAGGCTGTTTTGGGCACAACCTCCTCCTTCATCCTAATTTGATGGTATCCTGATCTTAAATCAAGCTTGGAAAAGACAATTGCTCCATTCAACTCATCTAACAGCTCATCAATGACTGGAATTGGAAACTTATCCTTCACAGTGATGTTGTTCAATGCTCTATAGTCAATGCACTTCCTCCAAAATCCATCTGCCTTCCTTACTAACAAGACAGGTGAAGCAAAAGGATTGGTGCTGTTTCTAATTGACCCAATAGACAACAAGTCTCTCACAATCTTCTCAATTTCATTCTTTTGATAGAAAGGGTATCTATAGGGTCTCTGGCATACTGGTTGAGAGCCTTTCATGAGAGTGATTTGATGTTCATGACCCCTCATAGGTGGTAAACCAATAGGCGTTTCAAAAACCTCTCCAAATTCCTGCAATAATAACTCCACTTCTGCAAGTACACTATCTTCCAACACCACATCAGCCGTAGGAGTGATTTGAAGTAGTAAACCCTTCCTCACTGATCCTTTAAGCAACTAATTTCAATCTATGAAGGAAGTGCCTAAAGAGGGACTTAAACCCTACAAAGAAAACCTGTTGATCCTTGTAATGGAATTTCATAATCAACAATTGAAAATCCCAGTGTATTATACCCAAGGTACTTAATCACCGAGTGCCCAACACAACATCACAACCTCCCAATGCCAAAAAATGAAATTGAACACAAAATTCCACTCCTTGCACACACACTGGTACACTACTACAAAAACCTTGAGTTCTCACCACGGTACCATTAGCCACCTTAACTTCCAAAATTCTTGAAACATCAACCTTTAATCGTAAACTAGAGACCACTAATGCATTCACAAAATTATGAGTACTACCTGTGTCAACTAGTAACACTAACCCACCGCCATTAATCTTGCCTCTAACCCTTATAGTGCCTGGTGTAGGAGTTCCAATTAAAGCATACAATGTAATTCCCACATCTTCTTCCTGTTCAATTGGTTAAGTAAGATCACTACCCACTTCCTCATCCAACTTAGTAATTTGCACTCCAGATTGCAACCTAGGTATTATATCAATCCCCTCTAAAAGAAACAGTTTAACATTTTTACACTTATGCCCAGGCCCCCATTTCTCATCACAATTATAACACAACCCTTTCTTTCTCCTTTCATCCATTTGAGCAAGAGTGATTCTCTTAACTGGTATTTTTGGTTTAGTATCTAACACTACATTACTCTTAGGTAAACCAAGAATTGAAGTGTTACCTGATTCTTGATGACTCCTTATGCTTTTTCTGCTGCTTCACACATATTCTTCTTGAATCTTGGCTAATCCAAAAGCTTCATTCAAGGATTAAGGATATAGCATTCTTACAGATAACCTTATTTCATCCCTTAAACCACTCAAGAAGCAAACAGCTTATGTAAAGGAGAAAGGCCTTTGACTCTGTTAGACACAAACTTGAATTCGCGCCTTATACAAGGCCACAGTTGAAGTTTGCCTCATCTTGGTCAGCACCTCCATAGGATCATCGTAGGCACTAGTTCCAAATCTCACATGCAAAGCTGGTACAAAAGATTCCCAATCCAAGAACACCCTTGCTTCTTCCGCTTCTTGGAACCAAATCAATGCCTCCAAATCCATGAGGAAAGAAGCTATCAATAGCTTTTTTGTAATTGGGGTTTGGTAATTCCCAAAATATTGGTTTGCCTTGTAAACCCAATTAGCTGGATCAACACCTGAGAATTGTGGAAAATCCAACTTCACGGACTTGGCAAGTGACAAGGTTGAAGAACTTGGAATTGAATTTGATTGCACATTTCTCTAAGGTGAATTCTGATTCACATCTATGGAATTCAACTTCTGTAAAATCACATTGATGTTCTGATTCATCTCATTTAAGGTTCTGGTATGAATGCCTTGAATCTTTTGTATTTCTTGGATGTCCCTGTTATGGTGATCAGAAGTAGTACGAAGAAAAGCAATAGCTTCGTTCACTATAGTCATGGCAATGCTCGTGTTTTAGTCATGGCAGCATAAGAACGATACTCTGATACCAATTGTTAGGATTTGATTGGTGGATTTATGGTGTAGCTGGATTCGAGGTCAGCTAGTCCTCTAAAATAGAGAGAGAGAGAGAGAGAGAGAGAGAGAGAGAGAGAGAGAGAGAGAGAGAGAGAGAAGAACAGTGAAAAGAAAAGGAAAAGGTTGCATTGAAAATACATTTTGCTTGATTACCCATTATACAACTCATTGGTCTCTTATACAACACCAAACAATTTTGTCAATGACCATCGGTCTCTAACTAACTCTAACCGACTTGCATAGTCACTAACCAACTCTAATGTACCTCACATATGGACACTTAGGCATGTATACAACTAGCACACTATCATAGCCAGACTAGTCACTGTTGCATCATAGTTTCTGCATCACAAAGAATCGCATCATCGCTGCATCATAGCTCTGCATCACAGCCTGCACCGCATCACAAAGACCCCTGCACCGCATCACAACACCATCACCCTCTTATTATACAACATATAAACCAACACCCTCTTATTATACAATATACAAACTATGCCTAACACATTTTTTCAATTTTTTTTGGATTTTTGGTATTTGTTTTGATGCGTGAATTGGGGCTAGACAAAATACTGCATTGACAATGGTGATTGATTTTTTTAGATAGGTAATAAGTATTATTTTGTATTCTAATTACATTCGATCTTTTTTAGGCAGACTAATGATTATTGTTTGAGTAATTCTTAGGTACTCTCGGAGCATGTAGAATGATAATCCCTCCTCTCACATTCATAGTGGGGTCCGCTCATTAAATTCATGGTAGGGTCCACCATGAATGTGAGAGGAAGGAGCATAATTTCTACGTATTCTGGGAGTATCTAAGAATTTTCCTTATTATTCTTTGTGTTTCTCTTTTTTTCTTTTTCTTTTTTGTTGGGTTTTCTTAACTTATGATTGAACATAGAAGAAAATTCTAAATTAGATATATATTCGTTTAGTTAGCTTTTTTAATGCAGGAGTATGTACTTATATACTTGGCTAACCTAGCTTTCCTATATTGTAATTTTCCCACTCCTTTGTTTTGTTTTTAGTTTCCTCTTGTAACCTTATAAGCATTAATTTTTTTAGTTATTTGTTTTGAGTAGAAAAGGTAATGATTAATCTAAAACCTCAATTTTTCCATGATCAAGGGTAAAGACAAATTAGTAGTGGAAATAATTGGTAAAATAATTAGGGTCATGCCAAGGGTGCTCTTAGGGTAATAGTTAAAAGTCCATTTTAGGAAACTTTTGACACCACTTTTATGGGAAATTTAAAAAGTTGTCAAGACATTAATTGCTTTTTTTTCTTTTCCCATAAAAACTTTCTTTAAATGTATTATTAAACATTGTTCTAAGAGCATCCGTTAGCATTTCCTAAACAATTATTAGAGCAATTTTAGGGTCAGTAAAAAATTTATTATAGCAATTTAAGGGTCAATTGTGCACATTTAATGTATAAGGAAATTTGATGAGACATTTTTTCATTTAATAGATAAAAATGCATAAATTTTTGTTGATATCATATAAAAGCATAGTAAATTGGATATATATATATATATATATATATATATATATATATATATATATATATGGTAAAGACAAAATTTTGAGAAAATTCAATTAGATATTATAATTGAAGTCTAATTTTGTGCCATGTGTCTTAAATTAATTATTTTTAGAGAGAGTGTTATTTCTTAATTTTTGATTCAAATGTGGGACTACATCATAAATATTTATCCAGATGAGTTATTGAATACAAAAACCAAAGATTCTAAAATTAATGAACCATAAAAAAAAGATGAAAAAAAGTGATTCATAATAAAAAAATTACGAAGTAATAAAAACCTTTTTTTAAAAATATGGACAATTTACATTTTCTACCTAATAATATTCTTACAAGACTTTTTAAAGAGTTAAAAAAAAATTATTAATAGTATTTAAATTATATATGTAGGAATTATACTATGCATTTTAATGTATATCTTTTAAGTATATTCATGAGTATGCATGAGGTTACAAACTAGTGTTTAAGAGGAGGAGACATTTTGCGTCTAAATTATTGAAACAAATATAATTATAACTGTCAAAATACTGATGTTATATTTTATAAAAAAATTTTTTGATAAAAAAAGAAATATAATAAAGAAATATAAAAATATAAACATCAGGCAATTTTCATATACATTATCATGCTATATATGTATAGTGGTAAACTTTTGGGTTTTGTTCTAATTATTATATTTAATTATGGAGCCAAAATAAAAATAATATCATATACACGTTTTTGCTACATAGGTGTATAGATTTAAATTAGACGTGTCTTTCTTCTCTTAAAAAAAAAAAAAAAAAAAAGATGTGTCAAAAAAGTGGGGGGGAAATTCAATGAGACATTTAAAAGTCATATTGAATGGTCCTAATTTAAATATTGGTGGAATTAATTGTGAACATTTAAGAGTGTATTTTTTATTTATATTTATTACTGACACATGGCAAACATATATTGACTTGTACAAATAATTATATGACACATGGTTTTTTTTTTTTCATATAATAATAACTAAATGCGAGAAATTGCCACATGTTATTGTATTATGTTTTGAGAAATGGTTCCTCAACCAAAAAAAGGTTGTGAGAAAAGAACAGTTATCACCTCAACATGCATCCTTCAATAAGGATCTAATTTTTATAATATATTATAGACAGACAAATAAATGGTCAGATATGTAGAGAGGGCGCAGGATTCAGATGAATCCTGCGTCCACGTTTTCAGAGTTACGTTTTGCTTTTTTTTTTTTTTGGCCTGCAATTGTTGACTTTGGGGAGACCAATTTTATTGTTATGAACAGTAAATATACTGTTCATGTACTGTGTTGATACTGTTTACGTATTAAAAAATATTAAAAATGAGTCACACGGTACTATTTACACATTTAAAAATAATTTTGTTACAGTATTTTCAGTTTTTATTTTTCAGTTTTCAGTTTCAGCAACAATAAGCTCAATCCAAACGGACCCATGATATGAATTCGTAAGGTAATTTAAAGTAATTTTTGTTAATTTATTTTGACTCTCTATTTTATTATTAAATTTTAATTAAATTATTAAAAAAAGCTTTAGTGTACACATGAGTTTTTATTAAGCCATGCGTTGCATGTTGTGTGCTGCAACTTAAATAATGCTCTCAAGTGCGGGATTGTCGCGAAGTAATAACTCGGTAAGTTCGAGGTTGAATCCACTAGAAAAAGGGAATTGATTAACAAACCACAAAAGAATAAAACTAAATAATAAAGTTTAATTGAAGAGATTTTTGATGGTTTAGTAAAGTTAATTTAAATTGAAAGAAAATAACAATATATTAAGGCGTTAAGGTTTAGGGATCCACACATAACACATCTATTGGTAGTCTTAACAATGTTTATTTTATAACTCAACTAAAATTCATATGAAGGATGATCTTAGTCGGATGATCTAATAATAAAAGCTCAAGAATTAATTGCCTACGGTAGTTTCATGAAATTGATTGATTTTAGGCAAAACAAAACTAGTGAATTAGTTTGCAGGAAATACAAAGCATTTAACGTGCCCAGAGTCTACAATAAATCAAAAAATTATACAGAACTAAACATTTTTCTAGATGAGTAAATCAATTAAAAACATAAAAACATAAGCATTAAAACCAATAAATAATTGTTAGGGGAAATTACACTTTACCACCTTAAACTATCCACTAGATTACACTTTGCATCCTAAACCATCACACTTATAACTCTTTGCACCTCGGTGTTATTTTTATTGTTATATTTACCAGAATCTTGTTACATGTGACAAGAAAATGCTTCTTACTTAGGTGGAACAAAGTTAAAAGACTGAAACACCCTTCCTCAAAATTAATTAAAACAAAACCTAAATTTTTCCACATCTCCCTCTATCTCACGTGGGGCCATCCTTTTCATTTGCACTGTTTCTTAAAAAAAAAAAAAAAAAAAAAAAAAAGCTTCAGAGTTTCTCTTGTATCTTCCTTGGCCATTGACAAAGTTCAAATCTTCTATTACAGGTTAGCAAAATCAAAATGCACGGATGTGATTTTGAGAAACACAAAGTCCCAAATTCACGGATGTAATTCTTGATTGATTTTTTTTCTTTTCTTTTTATCATTCTCTCCTTAGAACGATTTTGATGATTATTTCTGATAAATTCATCATATTCTTCTTCTTAAAGTGGAAATGATATAAGAAACACAATTTCAATACCCATGATTGCTTTACCATAATTCTCCCCCACCAGGGCCACCACCACCAAATAAATAATATAAAAAAACATAACAATAAAAAATAAAATGTAATATCTGATCACAACACAGAAATGCTTTGAATTCCAAAAATTGCAAATCAAATATCTAAGAATTTACCACTTGTCACAAATTGCTAAATTGTATGATACAATAGCATGGCCTTAACAAGTGTAAAAAACCATTGAATTATATTTTCCATTGTGAAGAGCTGATCCTTTTCTTTGGGGGGTCTCGTATACGTTATCCCTTGCCTCATAGTGTTTTGGTTGCAAAATCTTTAACTGTGTTGACACTACATTCTTGTAAGTTGGATTCAATTCGTAGTGATATAAACTTACCATCTTTGAAAAGATTGTCTTTATTAGGCATTTATTCAGATAATCAAATTATTCAGAATCTGATTTTTGGGTGTCTTATGATAGAAGACATGAGAATTTCGTGCTGTCGGGGCATTAAGTGTTTAAAGATTTTTGGTCTCCCTAAAGTCATTAAAATTTTGGTACAAAACAATCACCTTGACAGGCTTGAATTGGAAGCATCAAATCTTCGTGATCTATGTATAATTGAGGGTCAGCTATCTGAGCTCAACTTGCTTCCTTTAAAAGATCTAAAAATGTTAATGCCTAGTAAAAATTATTGTTCACAAATTGACAATGACCAAAAAAAAAAAAAAAAAAACCCAAATGTAAGGATTACATGTTCTTAATGCCTAATACAAAAAGCTTGCACAACCCAACACAAACTAATTATATTTCTCAAACCCAAGGTTTTTCTTCTTAGCCTGCATCCTTTGAATGGCTTTTTCCAAAGTTGGCACCACCACACGCTCACTATTAGCACCACCACCATATATTGTTAATGGTGCCGTTGAAGTTCTTACACCGGTGGAATTTGCAACAACAGCCTTTGAACCTCCAGCCCTTGAATTTACAGCACTTATAGCAATATTATTTAAACCTTAAGCCCTTGAATCTACAACACTTGCAGCAATAGCCCTTAATTTGCAATTTTGGTCTATTAAAACCAGCAGCATTAGCAACACACTTCTCTTTTCCCTTCATTTTGCTACCACCAATAATATCACTTTCAGGTAGGTTATGAGTAAATGGTATGCAATCACCGTCAATCTCTTGACTAACAGTGTATAATACCACACTTTCTACACCTTTATGACAGTCAACCATCTTCAACACATCCGGATCTGTTTTTATCTACACAAGCCCTTCATCCAAATTCATGCCAACTTGTTTGTAATAAACTAAATCCCCCCTCTTATATCCATATGACTTCAAAATACTCTCAACCTCAATAAAAGACATACAAATCTGTTGAAGGCCATTTGTGAGAAAGAAAGCCCAATAACAAGGGCAACAAAGAATTGACAAAGTAGACAGAAAAACCATTAGGCCCAAGCGGCAGGAATAATGGATCACAGGCCCAAGAAATAAACAAATGGGTCTTGAAGAGGCAAGTGGGCTCAAAGAAGCCCGAAAAGAAAGAAATAGCATCCCATGGGCAATGTATGAGGTAGAAAAGCGAGAAAGGGCCGCCACAAGCCCAAGGTAATGCAAACTAAGAAAGTAAGGGGTTTATGGCAGGCCCATAAACCCCAAGGATGAGAATAAGGTTATTGGGCCAGGGAAGCCCAATGAAGTTAGTAAAAAGCCCATGAGAGTGTGGAATTAGCAAATGGGCCGAGGAAGCCCAAAGAAAGCAAACGGGCCAAGGATGCCTAAAGGAAAGCCCAAAGGGACATAGGAGCCAATAAGTAAAAGCAAAACAATGGTCATGCCAAGCCACTAAGAGAAGGAATAAACGGCTAGCCCAAAAGAGGCCCAACATGATTAAGTTATTACAAAGAGGAATAATAGTACGACATTGCAAGAAATAAAGGAAACCAAGGAATGGGCCAAAGAAATGTAAGGTCCATTATCGTACAGAGCCCAGCTCTTGAATGGAGCGGGAAAACAAAGAATAGCCCATATAAGAGGTCAAAAAACACGAATGGTGAGCCTCCGGACCACGGCGGACGAATGGGCAGCAGGCAAGTTTTGGACACATGGAATGAAGGCACGCGCAAGGTCCAGGCATCACCAGCCTGTACCCAGCCAATACAGAGCATGGTGAGGTCGGGGGGGGTCGAGGATCGAGGGGCATGGTTTGGTGGTGGGGAGAGGGGAAAAATCTATTTTTATGGTTCCGGCTTAGGCTCTTTTGAGGAAGTGTCTTGCTGGGATGGCTTACTACCCAAAAGAGGCAAGCTGAGTTGGAACCATTAGGTGCATGCTATGAGGGATAGGGAGAGAGAAATAACCCGGATCGTGGTAGGAAAGGGTGCCACGGCAGACTAGCAAACAAAATACTCTTCCTTGTCTAGCGATGGGAAGGCGACACATAGCGGCACAAAGATGGTCGGCCAATACACCCAGACCATACAAAGGGAATTAAGGGTTAAAACAGTAAAATCGGGTCACGGAAAGCATTATAAAAGGAGGGTCTTGTCGTGAACAGAAAACAACAACAAGAACGGAACTTAGAGAAGGAAATAGAAAACTTAAAAGAAATAGCAACGAAAACAAAGTGAGAAGAAAGAAAAAGAAACAGTGAGAATTAGAAAGGTGGGCATGCATCGATAGATTAATCCCTTCTCTCCCTCATGAAATCTAGCCCTCTGTAAAAGAAAACTCGAAAACACCTACGCAGAAAACCACTCAGGTCCGTTTCTCTCGGGGTTGTTAACCTCTACGGTAGGATTCTTTCCCGAGAGATTGATTGCTTTGAGGAGGGATGTTCTCCCCTTTGTGGTTCTGCTCTTGCGGATTGAACTTCCAAATCGAATTCCTCCAAAGATTCGATTGACCCATGATTATAAACATTTGATGTTTCTCTGTTATTTCTTTTTTCTTTCTCTTCCGTAAAAAGAAAACAAATAGTACTGTTATTGTAATTGATGTTAAGGGCTATTTGGTCAATTCCCCCATTTAAGTGGCTAGATATTTTCTGTTTATTCTATTATTATTATGTCTCCTGCCACAATTTGTCTCAAACAGTTTTGCCTGTCGTGAACACATTCCTGGCGGACTTGGCCTAGTTTGCACACAAGCCGGACCACCTTAAGTTGAAGCTAGACCGGTCCCGACTCTCTCATCCAAAAAACTTGGGCTTAGTGCAGAAGGAGGCAGCCCAATACCACTAGCACAGCCCATCCCCCTTACAAGTCCCTATCATATCCCCCACCATGAATTGATATGTCACCACTAACATAAATTAACCCATTCAAATTCTTGAACCTTCCCCCGTGGTGAATCTCAAATATTAAATCACCTTCTTCCATGTTTTGGCTGTATTTTTTTTCTGCATTAAAATATTCTAGTCAAAAACATGCTTTCAATATTACGAGTGGGACAAAAATTATTCTATACAGTGTGGGGACCAATTGAAGACACCACCAAGTCAATACAAACACATAATAATATTCTATACCAATGTAAAAAAAAAAAAAACACACACACACACACACATCCATAATTAAAAAATTCAAAAAGCTACCAAATAGTAAAATCCCTGACTACTAGTTCCAATACTCATCAAGAACACAAAACTAGCAAGAGAGTGATAAGCGAGAGAGTGGGAGAGTGCGAGGTTCAAACACAAAACCTTCCACAAATCCGCTTAGACAGATGCTCAACTTTGATATTCAATTTTCTATATGAAATTAAAATTAGTTTAGTTGGTATTATTCATCAAATTATGTATTTAATGTATCCAAATAGCCTTGATTTATTAGTATTAAATAATTTTATTTAATTAATATTTACATATAAAAGACCCCACATAAATTTTTCATCTTAACACCAAATTATGTTGGGCCTCCCCCACCAAGTATAGTTAACCGTCATGCTAGAGACATTTTGGAGGAATTTAAGCTAACCCACACCGAATTGTTGATTCCACACATCCAAATAACCCCTTAAGAATGGCAGCCACCACCACCACTAACTCGATATAAGTTCAATGCAATTTTGTTCTCAAATCTGGGTCTTTTAGAAATTTAGGGCAATATTAGAAATTACAAAGGTGAGGTGAGGACTTGTGATGAGGGCATTTTCGTTTAGCAAGAAATATTGTTATCCATTCGTCCTAGATGGTCCTCCCTTCGTCCGTCTAGCTAAACAACCTCAATGTCGACCGTCCAATCCATGCATTCGTCGTCGTAGTCCCTTGAACTTGTCATAGCAGTAGATGGAAAACGCTCAACGATTGGAAGCCGATGGCTAGTCAAGTCCTCGTCTCCTTGTCTACGTGCCGATGGACGTTTGGTTTAGCCTGTGAACAAAAGTAGTAGGTCCCATAATTCTTTACGTGATCTCCACACATAAGTAACCATAAGGAAATATCTTGCGCATCAAGTCCAAAAACCCTACTACATGTCCATATCTTCCCCATATGGAAAAGATGCCCTAAAATCTCGGAAACCCTAGCCCTAGATCTTCTCTACATGGAAAGGTCCCTACATCCAAGGGATCTTGATTCACTACTCCCCACTATATAAGTATCGAGTCTCCTCCTTTCCCAAGTACGCAGAAATTCCATAGTTCTCTCACTATAGAGTTCTTAGAGATTTCTCATTCACCGACTTGATTTTCGGAGAATCTTTGGTCAGTACCACACTGGTGCTCTTTGTTAGATTATTGGTCTCTTGTTCTTTAGGTACCCATTAGAGCGTTCGAGAACTATCAGCTTACTAATGATTTTTGTACATCATCGTTTGGTGTCGTCTGTGGGGATGAATGATAAGCCATATCGCTGTTTCAAAGACAAAGAGTTGTATGGTCTTGACACGATCAATGACCACTACCAACCAAGAGACCAGGAACCCGCCCAACGCATTAGAAAGGCATGTGCAAACCCATGCCACAAATGGTTGAACGACTCATTCAGAAAAACCACGAGTCGGAACGACAGCTAGAGCAATGGAATGATTAGGAGCCAAACGATTAGAATGACGGACATGATAAGGATGAACGCGACAACAATCATCCCCCGATGAATGATCACCAAGAAAAGGACGACCAAGAGGAAAGCAATGCCGTCAACAGATGGGACCAAGAAGATACCGGTCGTCCTTCCGAACTGGAAGTTGACGTATTGCGCATGGCGCAAGAGATGCAAACGATGAAAGAAAAAATGGACATGATGATGAACGCCCTGAGAGTACGGGTATCCACCAACTTGGACAAACTAATCCAGCGAACCGACTTACCCTTCATAGCATAGGTGACTTCTTTCCCCCTTCCAGCCAAGTTTTGAATGCCACAAGTGGAGGCATATGACGATTCACAGGACCCATTCAGCAATTTGGAGTCTTCCAAGACTCTTATGCACCTGCAAGGAGTTTCAGATGAAATCATGTGTAGGGCATTCCCCACCACGCTTAAGGGACCCGTCAGGGTATGTTTCAGCAAGCTAGTCCCCCGCACCATCTCCATTTTCAAGGAACCGAGTGGGCATTTCATCACCTACTTTATCGGGGCCGTAGGTACAAGAGGTCATCGGTGAGCCTATTGAACATCAAGTAATGAGATGATGAGAGCTTAAGGTCTTATGTGACTCACCTCAATAAGGAGGCCCTGTTAATTTATGAGGACGCCGCATTCACCAATGGACTCCAATCAGGGGAATTCCTCTTCTCCATATACAAGAATGACCCTAAAACAGTGATTGACATGTTATACAAGGCTACTAGATACATGAACGTGGAAGACGCTAAGATTGCTCGAGGGGGCAAACCAAAGAAGAGGGAAAGACAAGAAGATCACTCTCACGACAGAGGAAGAAAGTTGGTGTGGACAAGCGTTTGAAGGAATGATAGGAGATCAAGACCCCTCTCTGGTAGGATGACCAATTTTACGCCTTTAAACACCCCATTGGACCAAGTCGTCATGCAAATAAGGGACGATACGACACTGACATGGTCAGATAAGTTGAAGAGCTACCCGAACAAAAGACCCAGAAACAAGTACTGCCACTTTCATCGGGATCATGGGCATGACACTTCTAAGTGTTATGACCTAAAGTAGTAGACCGAGGCCCTCATTAAGCGAGGAAAGCTATAGCAATTCGTTAGGGGCGGGGAGAACCCATTGAGGGACCTCGAACCTAACCGATGGGTCGAAGAAAGGCCAAGGGCTCCATTCGGGGAGATAAGGGTGATAGTAGGGGGAAGTATACTAGTTGGCTCTTCCAAGACAGCGAGGAAGATGTATTTGCAAATGGTACAAAACGTTCATATTTTGGGACGGCCACCCAAAACGACCAGGGTTGATAACCCGGCCATCGCCTTCATAGAGGAAGACGCCCAAATGACTCCATCATCCACATGATGACACGTTAGTCATTAACTTATCAATAGTAGACTTTAACACCCGACGAGTATTAGTTGACAACGGAAGCTCGACAGATATTCTCTATTACCCCGCATTCCAACAGATGAAGATTGGCAAAGAGCACCTTCTACCCTCAGATACGCTAGTCGGATTTGGCGGTACCAAGGTCTTCCTAGTTGGAACCATCACCTTCTTGGTAACCATTAGGACATACCCTCAACAGCTCACCAAAGAAGTCATTTTCCTAGTCATCGATTTTTCGTCTACCTATAACACCATCATCGGGTGACCTACACTCAATGCATGGAAAGCAGCCACGTCTACATACCACCTGCTAGTGAAATTCCCAACAGAATACGGAAAGAAGCATGCAAAGACCGGATAACGACTCTTGAGTGCTATGTGGCGATGCTAGAAATGGACGATCACCTTCAAGTGTTGAACATTAAGGAATGACGGGTCACAAAGTGGAACCTCATCGAGGACATAGAAAAAATCTCTCTGGATGACGACCTTTCAGCCTGAATCACCCGTATTGGTACGCAAGTGGACCCAACAACGATGCAAGGAGCTTACCTTCTTCTTAAGGAATAATCGGGATGTTTTCGCTTGGAGTCATGAGGACATGCCGGGAATCAGCCCAACCGTCATGGTGCACAAGCTCAATGTGAACCATCCTTCCCTCTCGTTTGATTGAAGAAGAAATTTTTTGCTTAGGAAAAAGACAAAGTCGTAGCGGAAGAAGTTAGTAAGTCGCTAGAAGCTAACTTTATCAAAGAAGTATATAACCCTGAGTGGTTAGCCAACGTGGTAATGGTGAAGAAGGCAAACAGAAAACGGAGGATGTGTATAGACTTCACCGACCTAAACAAAGCCTGCTCGATGGGCAACTACCTACTTCCACGTATCAATCTCCTCGTCGAATCAATGGCCGGACATCACCGAGCTTCATGGATGCCTTCTTCGGGTATAACCAGATCAAGTTGGACGAGGCTAACCAAGAAAAAACTTCATTCGTCACGAGTCAAGGGCTCTTCTGCTACAAGCTCATGCCGTTCGGATTGAAGAATGCGGGGGCGATATATCAAAGGCTTATGAATAGGATGTTCATCCAACAGATTAGGCGAAATGTTGAGGTATATGTAAACGACATGCTCGTAAAGAGCATGAAGGAACAGCCATCTAGACGATTTGCAGGAAACGTTTGATAGCTTGCATCACTATGATATGAAGCTCAACCCCGGCAAATGTGCATTCGGGGTATTGTCGGGAAAGTTCCTAGGCTTCATGGTGTCACAACGAGGCGTAGAGGCTAATCCGGACAAGATTTGGGCCATATTAGAAATGACATCGTCAAAGAATGTCAAGGAGGTGCAAAGCCTAAATGGTAGGGTTGTGGCTTTCAATAAATTCATCTCTAGGGTGACAGACAAATGCTTGCCGTTTTTTAGGACACTGAAGAAAGCCTTTGAATGGATCGACGAATGCTAGGAAGCCTTCGAAAAGCTAAAGACATACCTCACCTCCCCTCCCTTACTAAGTCCATCTAAAACCGGTAAGGAGCTCTCCCTTTACTTAGCTATATCACCAACGATCGTCGTTTGGCCCTCATCCGAGAAGAAAATCGCATACATACACGGGCGATGTACTACACCAGTCGAGCACTCTAGGGGGTAGAGGAAAGATACCCCCTGATGGAAAAACTAGCCTTCACCCTAGTTGCGGCCACCCGGAAGCTTTGGCCATACTTCCAAGCACACACCATAGTGGTGCAGACGAACAAATCGTTATGGAGAGCGATGAACAATCCAAAGGCAGCCGGACGGTTGGTTTTATGGGTAATAAAGTTAAGCGAATTCAATATTCTATACCGACCAAGGACTGCAATCAAGGCCCAGGCCTTGGCCGACTTTGTTGCTAAGTTCACAGAAAAAGAAGATGAGGATGAAGAACCAACAACGTGGTTGGTATGGACGAATGGCTCGTCCAACCAACATGCCCGAGGAATTGGAGTCATCCTACAGTCACCCGAAGGAGACTTGATAGAATGTGCAATCCACCTTCAGTTCCCAATGACCAATAATGAAGCCGAATATGAGGCAATCCTCACAAGCCTCGACCTAGATGAGGTAGCAAGGGCTTCATTGGTAGTTATACACAATGACTCACAAGTCATCCGAGCATGGTTAAGGAAAGGATAAGCCAGAAGTTCTCGGCTAGATTTGTACAGATCCCAAAGGGAGAAAATGAGTAAGCTGATCGCTTGGCCAAAACGGCATTCGCAAAGCACATGGTTATCATTGGCCGGGTACTATTTTTCATCCAAAATTCACCAACCATGGCCAAAGTAGATATATAGGTGTTTCTTACGAAGGCTGATTAGACAACGCCTATCATCTCCTATTTTAAGGATGGGATCCTTCCATAAGATCATAACGCCTTTCAGAGGTTGAAAGTGCGGTCATCTCGTTTCGTGCTAATAAAGTATGTCCTTTACAAAAGCGGCTTTAGCTGACTATATCCGAGATGCTTAGTCCCTGGCGAAGTGGACTATGTCATGAGAGAAATCTATGAAGGAGTATGCGGAAACCATTCAGGGTTACACTCGCTGGTTCACAAACTAATACAAGCAATGTACTATTAGCCCACCTTGCGTAAGGACACCCTGTCCTACGTAAAGGCGTGCAACAAATGCTAATGATTCAGCAACATCATTCGATAGCCATTAGAGCAACTTACCCCAATGAACGCTCCCTGGCCATTCGCTCAATGAGGGCTCAACATAATTGGATCCTTTCTCATGGCAATGCATCAGATCAAATTCCTTGTTGTAGGAATTGATTGTTTCACCAAGTGGGTCGGGGCTAAACCCTTAGATACCATCACGGGGAGAAATGTTCGCAGTTTCATCTAGAACAATATCGTTTGCCGCTTCTGCATCCCTATAGTCTTCATCTCCGATATTGGAAAATAGTTCGATAATGACACATTCAGAGATTTCTACCAACAGTTGGGGATCAAGAATCATTACTTCTCTCCCACCCACCCTTAGGCCAATTAGCAAGTTAAGGTTACAAACCGATCCTTACTCAAAATGATCAAGACTCAGCTCAATGGGGTAAAGGGTGTATTGCTTGACGAACTACCGAGTGTACTATGGGCATACTGAACGACAGCTCACACTCCTACAGGAGAGACACCTTTCTACCTTGCATTCAAAAGAGAAGCTATCATCCCAGCAAAGATTGGGCTAACTAGTTACAGGGTATCCCATCGCGATGAAAGAAGAAACGAAGAGGAGATACGCCTACAGCTAGACCTTCTAGATGAAGTTAGGGCGACAATTTGAACAACGGATTGCGCATAACCAGGACCTAATGGCAAAGCATTACAATGCCAAAGTCAAGCCTCGACATTTCCAAATCGGAGACTTGGTTTTGAGGAAGGAGACGATAGCCACTAAGGACCCAAATAGGAAATTAGGCCCAAACTAAGAAGGATCTTATAGAATCTTTGACTACCATAGAAAGGGGACCTACCACCTAGAGACCCTTGATGGATAGAAGCTCTATCACTTGTGGAACACCAAGCACCTATGGAGATATTACCAGTAGTGGATAGCTACAAACTATGTTGTCAATTCTTTTTTTATTTAAGAAACTATGAATTGTGCTATCGCTTTCTTTGGTTTTTTTGAAGTAGGACTCTAATTTTTCGATTACTAAAATAAGACTCTTGAGGATTATCAAACACAGTATCTACGTCCTTCCATAATGCTTGTACATTTCTATTAAAAATTTACTCTCTTGGTCTTTAAAACTATCAAGTCCTAATCACGGGGTGGACTAATCACCCAAGACACCAACGGGTATCCTGGTCTCAAAATCTACCAAGTCCTGCCCTCGGGGTGGGCAAGTCCCTATGACACCAACATGTGTCATTGTCTTAAAATTTATTAAGTGCTACCCATAAGGTGGACAGATCACCTGGGACACCGATGGGTATCCTAGTCTCAAAATCTACCAAGTCCTACCCACGAGGTGGAAGAATCGCCTAAGACACCGACGGGTGTCCTTGTCCTAAATTATTTAAGTCCTACCCACAAGGTAGACGAATCACTTAGGACACCAATAGGTATCCTAGTCTCAAAATCTACCAAGTTCTATCCACGGGGTGGAAGAATAGCCTAAGATACCGACGGGTGTCCTTGTCTTAAAATGTATTAAAATCTACCCATAGGGTGGACGGATCACAAGGACACCAATGGGTGTGTTTGTCTTAAAGTATCGCACTACCCTAGAGGTAAATGGGCCATCAAGTCTCAGCAAAAGGTGGACGGACCATTGAGAATACATTCAATCACACCACATGGTAAGTAAACAAGAATACTGACGGTTATTTATGAAGCAGGGTAGACGTACAATTGAAGTTAAAAGTTCTAGCACAAATATGTGGAAAACAAAGATGACAATAGATTCCAAGATAGAAATAAAGTGTCACACATGCCAAAATAGGGCACCCATATTGTTCTCAAATTGGGATTAAAAAAAAGTACATTTTTCATTCTTAAGCGGTGGGGGCCGCATTTTTCGCATTGACAATCGCATCTAACTTGAGGGTGGTTGTCGCCTTCAACCGCCTAAGGAGCGACGATGTTCTCAGGAATGTCCCTTTCCCCGTCGTCAACTTCAACAACCTCATCTTCTAGCCTGGGAGTCGGAGGAATGGTAAGCTTGATCTAGACGGGTGAAAAATCCATGTTAGGGAAGAGAGTGATGGCTTTCTTCCGTAAGTCCTTAAAGCCCTCCCCGTATTGAGACCTTAGCAAGTTGAAGAATGGCTGTGAGTCCTTGTACTCCTTGACGGCATCGGCCTTCACTTTGTCTATGGATTCACAAAGAGAAGTCACCTCTATCGTCGGGATGGCATTAGCCTTCATCGGCTCCTCGGCCCGATAAGTAGCATTGTCAAGTTTCTTCACTTGCTCCATCAAGGCTTTGACTTCATTATTGAGAGTCCATGCCCCCTCCTTGTACTTCTTTAGCTAGGTAAACTCCTCCTCCAGACGGGTCCTCAAGTGTTTGACGACGACTTCTTTAATAGCACACCAGATTTGGAGTGCACGCATTCTTACAGAGGCTTGGTAGAAGACAGACAATTAGCACCAAAACATCACATAACAAAACAAAAAGTACGAATAAAATACTTACCCTCATCAAGTCAAAAGGCTAGAGTCCCCCAGAGCGTCCATCTCATGCTTCGAACACTCGTCAAGATCAGGATTCTTGACGATGGAGTACCCCGTCTGGACGGCATGCTGCTTGTCCTTCACTAGCAAAGTAGAGGGGGCGACGAGCTCGTTGATGATGGGACCGTGAGCCATCATCAAACCCTTACCCACTCCGTGTCGAGGGGGATTAGGTATAGCTTAAGAAACCGACGAGCCTAAGTTGATGGGTTGATTGACCACCTTTTTCAGCGAGCGGTCTCTCACACCCCGATTCATCCTCTTCTAGCTCGTCTTCGCAGCAGGGGCCGACAAGCCGCCTACCTTTATCCGAAGGGCTGCAACCTTCTTCACTTCCAAAGCCCTCTTGGTCCCTAAATCCTTCTCTCAAAGACAAAAGGGTAAAAGCAACAAATCTACTAGAAAAGTGATGGACATATGAAAATAAAGGACACTTACAATGTCTGGATTAAGCATCTAGCCTTCTTGCTTCATCCGTCGGAACAGGACCCCTATAAAAAGCGTGCAAGCTGTCTAGAGTAATGAGTTTTTTCTAACTCCTACGCTCAAGCGGAATAGTAAGGATGCATTGAAGAAAATCAACTTCTTCCTCGGTAATGGACGGACGTGCCTGAGCTGAAAAAAAAAAACACGATGGATTAGTAAAATGTGTGAAACACAGATGGATCAAGGACAGCCGATGACTCACATGACTTATTCAAGATACCCTAGGTATTGTCGTACTCGTCCCCTATACTATCCTATTCGTTGGGTCTACACACCCAATTTGAGCCTTAAACAAAAAGTAACGGCTCTTCCGATCACGGTTGGACTCGGGGACGTCCGTCACTAACTTCAATGCCACCTTACGGATGATGAAATCATAAAAACCCTTGGAGCCAGTGATTTGCTGAGGTTTATAACAAACAAAGAATTCGCCTAGAGTAAGGCGATGGAGACCTCCACTCATCTGACCCCATAGTACCTTTGCCCCAGAAAAGATCCTCCAAGCATTAAGGTAAATATGGCGGACGGACACTCCTAGATAGTCACCAACCAATCGATGTAATTTAGTGAGAGGTAACCTTAAACCGACCATAAAAACAACCTTGTAAAAACTAATGTCCGCAGATCGGCCGAGTAGCACTTCTTTTTTTTTTTTTTATTCCCACCATCCTAGTAGGGACATCATTTGGTATTTGATAACAAGGGCGCAGATTATTGAAAACCCTATCTGACATCTTTAAGATAAAGTCATTTACAAATGAAATACTAGGAAGGATGAATGACCTGTAGTCATCACCCGACAAACCTGGGCTACTGACCTTTTCCTTTCCCTCCCCCCCTGCTTCCTCTCTATCCTCTTCCTCTTCATCCTCCCCTTCTTCTCCGTCCTCTTAATCATACTCATACTCTCCTTCCCCTTCAATCTTTTCATCCAACTCTCCCTTTATCTCATTTTCTAAAATATGAGCCGATGGCTCCCTTTCCAAAGAACCCATCCACTCCTCCGTCCAAAGGAACACTTCCTGACAGATGAACATCTTCGTCATTTGAATGAAGGGACGGGATATGACCGATTGTCGCTTTACTACATCTTGACATTCTCTCACCTACAAGTGACAGATAAGAAACTAAGCAATCACTCAAACTAAATACTAGACCAAGGGAAAAGGGAAGACGGATACAATCAATAAAATGAAAAATGAACAAAAACCTACCTGGAGAAAGACGACGATTGGGGGTTATACACGGATGGAACAACTGAAATGACTGATGAACAGAGGTCGACGGACGATTGATGTTGATGCGAGAGCTCTAGGTAGAATTCTCTAGGAAAATAAAAACTGAACTTAAGGAAAAGTACAAACATATTTATAGGATGAAAAGGGCATAGAAAACGAAGCAACATGACGTTTCATTTCCACCAATCTCAAGGCCCCATGTGTTACTCCGCAAACTATGAAGACCTTACTGCCCTTCATTTATGACATCGGACATCGGGACGAGGAGCATTAAATAAAAGAATATTCTCTTTACTTCGTGACCCATCAGCTACCCCGATGGATCACGGAGTAGGGGGCAGCTAATGGGGGCATTTTCATCTAGCAGGAAATATTGTTATCCATCCATCCGAGATGGTCCTCCCTCCGTCTGTCTAGCTAAACAACCTCAAGGCCGACGATCAGATCCATGCATTCATTGTTGAAGTCTCTTGAACTTGTCATAGCAGTAGATGGAAAACGCTCGATGATTGGAAGCCGACGGCCAATCGTGTCCTCGTCTTGTTGTTTATGTGTCGACAAACAAAAGTAGTGGGTCTTATAATTCTTTACGTGATCCCCACACAAAAGTCCCCATAAGGAAATATCTTGCGCATCACGTCCAAAGACCCTTCTACACATCCATATCTTCCCCATATGGAAAAGACGCCCTAAAATCTCAAAAACCCTAGCCCCGCATCTTCTCTACATGGAAAGTTCCCTACATCCAAGGGATCTTGATTCATAAGGAAATATCTTGCGCATCACGTCCAAAGACCCTTCTACACGTCCATATCTTCCCCATATGGAAAAGACGCCCTAAAATCTCAAAAACCCTAGCCCCAGATCTTCTCTACATGGAAAGTTCCCTACATCCAAGGGATCTTGATTCATTACTCCCCACTATATAAGCATCGAGTCCGCTCCTCTCCTGTGCGCATAAATTTCCTAGTTCTCTCACTATAGAGTTCTTAGAGATTTCTCATTCACTGACTTGATCTTCGAAGAATCTTTGGTCGGTACCACACCGGTGCTCTCTGTTAGATTATTAGTCTCTTGTTTTTCAAGTACCCATTGGAGCGTTCGAGGACTATCAGCTCATTGACAATTTTGGTGCATCATCAACTTCTCTACCAAGAAAAGGACCCCCTTTGTTGTTGACAAAGAGAGAGAATCCAAGCTCTTTGCATGCAGAAAAGCAGTTGAGTTTGTTATAAAAGTTGGGTTTATTGAGTTCGCCATTAAAGGTGACAATGCCAAATATTATGAAATATCTCACAAGATTTGGCCCTCATCTCTCTCATCCGGGCCATATTTTGGAGGATGTTAAATGGCTCTATTTTGGTCTTGGATGGATAGAGGTTAGATGAATTGGTCGTGTAGTGAATTTAGTTGCTCACTCTTTGGTTAGGTATGCTAGAAATATTTCAGATTATGTAATTTGGATTGAGGATTTCCCTCCTCCAGCATTGGAGGCTTTGTACTTGGATTCAATTCAATTTCAAGAATTAATGAATGAAATTTTTTTTCTAAAAAAAAAAACTGCTTATCCAGCTAAAAGTATAAGGGAATTAGAGGGGATGCTTTCCCACGTTCTTTTACAATTACAATTGTACTTTTTGTTAACTTTGAGCAAATAATCTCCTTAAAAAAAAACAACAACTTTGAGTAAATAAAATTTCAACAAGAAATCGAATGCAAATGCACATTAGTTTGATTGGGACTTGTTAGGTGCTAAGTTGATGAGGTGATAATAGCTATATTTCGAGGTTAGCTAAGCCTCCTGGGATGAATGAAAGAATGGAGAAGAAGAATAGAGTAACAGAAAGAGAAATAGAATAATGTAAGAATATTGAGCTGTTCTGTATTGATGCCTCTTATGGTTACATTCTCTCATCCTTATACCCCAACTCTCTGTGGTAAGTGATCGCACATGGTTGTGCTTACACCTGTGTAACTAACTCATACTCCAGCTGTCCTAGCTGTCACAACTAACTTCACTAACCTTCACACCTGATTCGGGTACAAGTACCCTTCTAGCCTTATTGTAGTTCCTACATACTCACCATTGCCATGTTAGCTAATTAGGTACCTTAGCAGGCAGCCAAGCACTTAACCAATTAAAATAGCAATTACATTTAGCAATCATCCTAACTAAGACTCCTAACAGGACTATGAAAATTAAAAATTTTACATAGTATATGCTCTTGTGTTTTAAGTCAAAGTGTCCTTAATTTGTGGCAAGTAAGACTGTAAGATATTTTGATCTAGTATTTGGAAATTGGGAGTTACATTGGCCATTTAGCAAGTAAGCAAACAGTTATCATGGTCTCTCTATGGTGGTGGTCTTTTTTTTTTTTTTTTTTTTTTTTTTTTTAAGTAATTAATTTTCCCTTTGCAACAACTCAACAAGTATGGATGGGATAATTCAAAAACAGGTTTTTCCTAGGAAAAGATCAAACATTACCACTGTGAGTGACTATTGCTTATGCCCTTCCATTGAGGATGTTGATAAATTCCCCATATTCTTCTTGTGTTGATTTATTGTTGCTAGGGTTTTTATTTTTATTTTTAGGGCAAATCATAACTTATCCACCTATGATTTGGACGAAATTTAAATTACCTACCTGTTGTTTGAAATTTAGGTTAACTCAGTTAGATTTCTATAACTCATCTCTGTTAAAAACATGGCTAAATATATAGTTTTGCTCCACTTTTATGTCTCTCTCCTCCAAAAACACACAAAAAAATAAAAATAAAAATACATGATCAAATAAGATAAAAAAGAATCCAACGAACACTTGCATCATGAGATTTCAAACCACAGGTAGACAACTTAAATTTTGGTCAAACTTCAGATGGGTAAAGTGTCAAATTTTAAACTACAGGTATGCAACTTAAATTTTAGCCAAATCACAGGTGGGTAAGTTGTAATTTTCCCTTATTTTTATTATTTTAAAAATTCAATTGTAACAATAGTAAAGGGGAATTTAAGCCCTAAACATTTTCGTTGGAAACACCTAAAGAAGGTGTTAGTTGAGCTACAAAATTTTTGACAAACAACTAAATGATTTTGATCAAAAGTTACAATGAGCTACAGATCCAAGAAATGTTTCGATATGATTAAATTCAATGCAATAAGGGAACCAAATTTAGTAAATCTGATTCATTATGAAAATAAAATCAGAAATTGTTTTTCGAAAGAATATATTAGTGTTATAATGCCTTATTTATACTTTTAAGTAATATATTTACGTAAACAATATCTCTTTTCTCTTTTATTTTGTATATATGAATATGGAATTTGAAAATTGTGATAGTTATCAACAGTATTGCTATCAATTCAACCCATTCTCACTTGAAATGGCCAGAATTTTCTATTTCAATTAATTAACTGGTACGAATCACCCTCCTATTCCATTTCATTCTAAATTCTATTTCATACCTCCTGTTTTGGTCCATTCCACTAAATCTCACCCAATAAGGTGATTTCGGTTGGTATGTAAACAAATCATTATATTTTTCTTAAACCATTTTTTATTACTTAATCATTATTTTCTTTTCCTAAACCCATTTTTTATTAATTCACTCACATTTGACATTTTTTATTATTTTCCTTTAACAATGTGTTTTTTCTTGTTTGCTTTACTCACATATGACATGAGTTTTTTTTTTCCTCATTACTCTCTCTCTCTCTCTCTCTCTCTCTCTCTCTCTCTCTCTCTCTCTATATATATATATATATATATATATATGACATGTTATATATTTGTATTTTGTAACGATAATATTAAGAATGTTCAATGTTTGATTTTGAATTAATAATTTGATATGGTATAATATCATTTGAAGTAGACTTAGTTATATATATATATATATATATATATATATATATATATATATATATATATATTTATATAAAGTTTTGGTGGCAACCCTGAAATGGTATGCTGAAATAGGCTAGTATATATCAAAATGGTTTGTTCCAATGGACAAATTGAAATGGAGTCTGAAACGATATTCATAACATCAACATATATTTATTTTGATTGTATTTTTAAATGGAACTATTATATAAAAAAATCATTGTAATTATTAATGGATATTTATTATTGTTTATATATGAAACTATTTATTTTATCATTTAAGAAAAATATGATGGGGCAAGATTCAAATTAAGTGTTTAAACATATATTAGAATTTAAATTCAATTAATTCAATATATCATTTAGAATATTGACATGAAAAATTGTGTGGCATCAAAAACTTATGTGGCAAAATATTACGAGTATAACCAAAAGTCAAACATCTTCAATTTTATACATACTAGCTTGTAACTTCATTCATATGCATAGGATACATTTACAAATAAGCATAACTAAATGCATATTAAAATTTTACCAAGTTTACATGTAATATATATAATGTTTATTCATTTGAAAATATAAACAACTACTAATAAAATAAATATAAGTTTATTTGAAATAAATGGAAAAAAAAATCATTTAATTTGTTATCTATGACATTCTCAATTTTAGTTTCTCCAACCATTATAATATTAATAATATAAGGAAAGTTAATCAATGATGGTGATTTTTTTTTTTTATTCATTAATTTTGATTCTATGGTTTTCTCTCTTAATAACTTATTTAGCACAAAAAATTAAGAAAACTAAATTGGACTCCTCGATTTTTGTAGTGTGGTAAATAATTTCACTAAAATTAAAAAAATTGGATGAGACACGTGACTTAAAATTAGACCCCAAGTTGAGATCTAATTGCATCTTCTCTTAGCTTTGGTTATATATATATGACACAAAATATGAACAAATAAACCAGCGATTCTTATATTTATTACTTTCAAATGATCGACAGATAATCAACAAATATAAGAATCGGACATACAATTTTGTTTTGTTTAATTAGAATTTTGTTGATTTGATGATAAGTGCAAGTTTATATTGTGTATTAAGCTGTTAAAGAAATGTAGGGTTTTTTTATGATTACACAAAGTTTTGTTTCTCTACTTAGCTTTAAAAATAAGTTTTTGAATCAAGTTTAAATATTCATGGATGATTTTTTATTATTATTAGGGTTTCTGAAAAGAAATTAAAAAAAAAAAAAAAATCCTTGTTATTTGATCATTTTAAGATATAGCCATAAAGAGGGAAGCGTTTTCAACCACTTTATTGGAAAATATAGTTGAGATTTTGTTCTCTAATACTGAGGTTATCATAAGTACATTTTATAATCTTATATACATTTTTCTAAGTTATGTTCCTATAACACGTTTGTGTACACTTTTCTAATCTCTCGAAATACATCTATGTACATTTGATTCTTGACTTATAAATATAAGAGCAAGGATCAGTGGTGGAGTCGCATTGGGACCAAAAGGGGCCATTTTGGAAAAAAAGTAGTAAATGTGTATTTTGGAGTTATACTAACCAAATTAAAAATTTTTTAAAGAGCACTTATCCTTTTGGCCCCCTAATACCCCAGCAGATAATATATAAAAGAAATTCTAAAATTACATTACATATAACTTTCATTTCTATAGGATACAATCCAATTAGTGATAATAAATGTCAAAAAATTACTACAATAATTATACATTTAGCATATTAATATGAACACATACTTATTTTAAAAAATTATCTCAACAAATAAAAGGTTATCCTTGTTTTTTCTAAAGACCCATAAACACTAGGCCAAGAAACATTGTTCCCAAAATAGATTTTTTTTTTTTAAAAAAAAAAAAAAAAAAAAAAAACTGCTATCAAAAAGCCCAAAACATAACGGGCACGCACAATAGATACATTTTTTCACAAGTGTCAGGTCCGAGCGTCAGTGGGTGCATCAACAATAAGATCGTCACATTTGTTGATGCACATTTGCCTCTTTTTCTTTCTTTTCTGTATTTCTAGTTCTTCTTCGTCATTTACAATTTATGTAACAATACATTGATACAAGTAAATAATAATTGCAGTCCCCATCAATCCTTATTCTCCTCCACTAGAGAATTACGTGTGTGGTTAAGATTCTTTTTACAAAAAGTAGTGTGTAGCTGTGTAATTAAAATATTACTACTTTTTATTATTTAATTTATAGATAAAATAATATAACATGTATTTGGTTGTAGTTTATTAGATTTTTTTTTAGAGATGTTACATCTACAATATTTTTATAACAAATCACAGGTGATTAGTTGTTATTGATTCAAATTTGAAACTAACACTAAGATTACTTTTTTGTCCTAAGAATAACAACCAAGAACAACCGCCACTTAAGATTTGTTGTAAAAATATTGTAGACATATCATTTTTTTTTTTTTTTATACATTGAAATTTGAATGATTGTTTGTCTTTTATTTAGCAATTATTAAATTATTAGTATTTTTAAAAAAATTAGCTATTATACTTAACGGATGATAATTTAATTTAAAAAATTTAGTTTCATAGGCAAGTTTTAGACTATTGACTTATTCTTCAAAAAAAAAGGGAAGACAGTAATTCAGACACTAGTACATTACCATTTTAGACCAAAAAAAAATTAGTTATCTATTTTTATATTTAACACCCTGAAGATAAATTCTTGACCACGCCACTGGAAAGGATACCCAAATATTTCAACACCATCTGCTTGCGAAAATGACTAATCTAAACCTCTTTGCCATCTCCCACATCTTTGCATTGTGCTTTTGCTTGGTTAGTATCATAACAATTGCCGAAACAGCTGAGATTCAAATTAAGTTGCCTGAGATTCAAATTAAAAATGAAATAATGGCTTCGGTCAAGGTTCAACTTGCTGGTCAACCTGAGATTTCGCTCAAATTCAATGAAGTTTACAAGTGGAATGTTACAAGAATCGAAAAACTTAACAGCACTGCGTCATTTGGCCCCTTCACTGTAAACTGGTATGCCTTCGATCCCAGCAGTGATGTAGGCCATGCAATAAAGTACCAGTCGACTACATCGGGTGGTATCTATCAAAGCTTTGACAACAAAAATTATGAGTTAATAGCTGAATGGGGATTTAACTAATTGATGGTGCTGATTGGCATTTTAGATTAGTGCAGCACAATGTTATTGGAATAATAATGGAATAAAGGAAACTGGTTGACAAAAGTCTTGTACCTCAATTAGTTGATATATTTTGGGATTCCCAATAAAGATATCTCTAGAGTTCAAATCCCCCTTATCTTACTGTATTGTTTAATTATCAATATAAATAAAAATTAAAAGATATATATCTATATACATATAGGGTTAACCATATATACAATTCTATTCTTCTCATTTTTACTTTTGTACGTGTTTAAATAAGTCTTATATATTATTAGATAGAAAAGTTTCTTTTTTATTAGTATTTTGTGTAGGCTCTTTTATTTTGTGGTTGAATTATATATATATATATATATATATATATATATATATATATATTATAATATATAATTATAATGTCGGGTGGTTTTTCCCTCAATAATATAATGCCCTGTGTGCAAATTAATTGAGTTAGATGTTAGTCAAAATCTAGATCTATCATCATCCCAGTCAAATTAGGTAACATTTTTATCCAATTTGGCACTTTTCTTGCTAGATTGGTTAGCATTCTTATCAGTCCTTGTTCTTCTTATTCTTTTCCTCTTTCTAATTTTATTTTCAGTGGTATCAAGCCATTAGGATCCATCCATCACGCCCATCATGCATGTTATGGGTAATTTTTTTAAAATAAAATGAAATTTTCATTTTTAAAATTGATTTGATTTTTTGGAATATTGTATGAGAATTTCTTGAGGTCGCCATTTGAAGCATGTACTTTATTGCTTTAAAAAAAACAAAAAAAAAAAAAAAAAAAAAAAAAAAAACAAAAACAAAAACAATGAGACTCCGTGCACATATTTAGACAAAAAGTCTTATTAAAGTGTTCTCAAAAAAATAAAAAAGTAACATCTAATATAAAACATTATAGGTTTTAATGTTAAAATATATTTCATTAGAAATGTTGCTACAATTAAAATCATTCAGTTGCTCATGCACTAGCTCATCGAGCAATTTTATGCCCCTATTTGTTAGTTTGGATGAAAGATATTCTACCAAATCTAGAATATGTTCTTCAAGCTGGTTTTAAAAGCCTTACTTAATAATATAAATTGTCTTTCTTCTAAAAAAAAAAAAAAATCATTTGGTAGTTGCGGTTATGGACGTACCCAAAAATTGAAATTTTTGGGTGTAGTCGCACGTTGGGTCTTGCGACATGACTTTTGTGTGCTTGTGTCTCTATGGTGGGGTGTGTGTGTGTGTGAGTCCCTTTTTCTTATTTTTATTTTCAGAGTCACCACTAATCATTGGTTTTGTATTAGATATGATTAGTCACCTATGTGTCTAATTCGTTTTAAGTTAGCTAATCCAATAAACCAGAATTTAAAGGGTTTATTAATTAAGGCAAACCAAATGTCTTTGAACCAAAGATCTTGAACTCAAAAGTTTGGTTACGTGTGGGGAAGGTGTTAAATAATCCACAACGGCTATCCGAAAATAGTACCTTATTTTAATTTATTTCAAACATTAACTTTTTGTGAAGAAATAAAATACTTGGCATTTTGATTTTTTTTGAAAATGTTTTTGCAAACAATATATGTGAAGTACATATGTAAGTAACATGTGAAAAAACATACAAGTATGTTGTAGAATAGCATGTGAGTAATTATTTACTACATAGCTAGTATGTGAATCCTAAGTACTATACAGAAATAAATTACAACGTAAAAAATAATAATAAAAAGAAAGAGTTGGAAGAGTATCACCTTGTTGTCATCCACATTTTTTTTTTTTTATCATGCAAAAAAGATAACAAAGAAAGCTAATTAATGCCAAGAAATGGTAGGGAAAATGTTAGCTTAAAGGGGGTTTGATGGCTCAAAGGAATGAGTCTTGAACACAAATTCTTACAACTATTCTAAGAAAAAGGTTTGAAATAAAAAAAGTTACAAAGTTAACTTTATTATTTTGATAAAGAACATTTTTTGAAAAGATTCTATTGGGATATTTTGAGGAAAAAAAAACATTTTTTTATCTTATTATTTTTTTAGAACTCCAACGTGGTAAAACACATTTATTCTGGGAAAAAAAAATCTTTTATGTAAAAATTCGGCTCTCTTTAGGAAAGCAAAGAAAACCCTTTTTTTTTTTTTTTTTACAAGTATTTGAAAACCATTTTCTTTAACCCGGTAAAAGTGTTTTTTTGAAAACATGTATCTTTGAAGAATCATTCATTTTGAAAAACATTTTCGACAACATTTTGGAAAAGCACTTTTGAAAATAATTTTGGAAAAGCATTTTTGAAAGCATTTTATAAAATCATTTTTGAAAGCACTTATTATTATTATTATTTTTTTTGAAAAAGTTTCGGATTCCCCCTTTTTTAAAAAAAAAAAAAAGATTTTCTTTAATTTTGAAAACAGATTTTTGTAGAAAGCAGATTTAAAAAAAAAAAAATTAGAAAACAGTTTTAGAAAACAGATTTTTTTTTTTTGAAAATAGTTTTAGAAAACATATTTTTTATTTTGAAAATAGTGTTAGAAAACAGATTTTTTTTAAAAAAATGAAAATAGTTTTAGAAAACAGATTTTTTTTTTTTTTAAGATACTGGGTTTCCCTTATTTATTATTATTAATTTTTTTTTTGAAGAGGAAAGGCATTTTTAAAAAGTTTTTTTGTTTGTTTGTTTGTTTGTTTGTTTGTTTTGAAAACTCTTTAGAAGGAAAAAGATTTTTGTTTTGAAAACTTTTAAGAAGAAAAAGGCAGAAACATTTCTTTTAAAAAGACTCTTTTTCATTTTAGAAAAAAGGCAGGAAAAGATTTTAGAAAAAGCATTTTCTTAGAACACTGTGTAGAGGAAATGTTTCACCCATGCATATTTATTTTATGGCAACTTTAGTAATGGGAAATGTAAAGAAACAACAATAATAAAGTGCAGAAAATAAATTCAAGGAAATAAAGTGCAGAAATTTAAATGACATAAAAGTAAAGAGCATACAAATAAAGGGCTGAAATATTGTAAAGGTTGATTAAAAAGCCTCTTTTTTTTAAGTCTCTCTTAAATAGATTTTAATTTTTTTCAAGCCTTATGGGTCCTCATCATAAGGAAATGAAAGTTCTAAGCCATCAACCATTCCTATGAGACATACTCATATTGTGCTTTATTTGAGGATTAAAAACCATTTAAGAAGGATGATAGAAAATCCTTTTTTAGGTGTCTAGATATAGTGTGTGTGTGTGTGTGTGAAAGCAATAAAGTAAAGGGGGAGAAGGAATGTGCAAGAAATTAAAGGGATGACATAAAATAAAAGGGGCTAGAGATTGCTTGAAAGTAAATGGGATGACATAAAATAAAAAGGGATTGAGATTGCCTGAAAGTAAATGGGATAACATAAAATAAAAACATTAATAGTAAAATTCCTAGATGCCTAGGTGGATGAGATTTCCTCCTCCTAAGGTTACTTCCCATACATAGCCTAGGAGATGGTCCAATACCCATCTAGGGATACACCAAAAAAAAAAAAAAAAAAAAAAAAAAAACATACAATGTAATTCCCACATCTTCTTCCTGTTCAATTGGTTTATTAAGATCACCGCCCACTTCCTCATCCAACTTAGTAATTTGCACTCCAGATTGCAACCTAGGTATTATATCAATTCCCTCTAAAAGAAACAGTTTAACATTTTTACACTTATGCCCAAGCCCCCATTTCTCATCACAATTATAACACAACCCTTTCTTTCTCCTTTCATCCATTTGAGTAGGAGTAATTCTCTTAACTGGTATTTTTGTTTTAGTATCTAACACTGCATTACTCTTAGGTAAACCAAGAATTGAAGTGTTACCTGATTCTTGATGACTCCTTATGCTTTTTTTGCTGCTCCACACATATTCTTCTTGAATCTTGGCTAATCCAAAAGCTTCATTCAAGGATTGAGGATTGAGCATTCTTACAGATAAACTTATTTCATCCCTTAAACCACTCAAGAAACAAATGAGCTTATGTAAAGGAGAAAGGCCTTTGACTCTGTTAGACACATCTTGAATTCCCCTTATACAAGGCCATAGTTGAAGTTTGCCTCATCCTGGTCAGCACCTCTATAGGATCATCGTAGGCACTAGTTCCAAATCTCACATGCAAAGTCATACAAAAGATTCCTAATCCGAGAACACCCTTGCTTCTTCTGCATCTTGGAACCAAATCAATGCCTCCAAATCCATGTGGAAAGAAGCTATCAATAGCTTTTCTATAATTGGGGTTTGGTAATACCCAAAATACTTGTTAGCCTTGTAAACCCAATTAGCTGGATCAACACCTGAGAATCGTGGAAAATCCAACTTCACAAACTTGGCAAGTGACAAGGTTGAAGAACTTGGAATTGAATTTGATTGCACATTTCTTTGAGGTGAATTCTAATTCACATCTATGGAATTAAACTTTTGTAAAATCACATTGATGTTCTGATTCATCTCATTCAAGGTTCTAGTAGGAATGCCTTGAATCTTTTGTATTTCTTGGATGTCCCTATTATGGTGATCAGAAGTAGTACAGAGAAAAGCAATAGCTTCATTCACTGCATTCATGGCAGCGGCTCGTGTTTCAGTCATGGCAGCACAAGAACGATGCTTTGATACCAATTGTTAGGATTTGATTGGTGGATTTACGGTGTAGCTGGATTCGAGGTCAGCTATGCCTCCAGAATAGAGAGAGAGAGAGAGAGAGAGAGAGAGAGAGAGAGAGAGAGAGAGAGAGAGAGAGAGAAAAGAAAAGAAAAGAAAAGGAAAAGGTTGCATTGAAAATATACTTTTCTTGATTACCCACTATACAACTCATTGGTCTCTTATACAACACCAAAACAACTGTCAATGACCATCAGTCTCTAACTAACTTTAACCGACTTGCACAATCACTAACCAACTCTAATGTACCTCACATATGGACACTTAGGCACGTATACAACTAGCACACTATCTGTAAGGTTGAATTTATTCAACCATCTAATTGGCTTTATTCCGTGCCAAATTTGCTTGTAATTCAGCATTTAGTAACCCCGTATTTAGGTGGGATTGTTGTAAGGGTAGTGAGTGAGATAGAGTGAAGATTGCTCAAGAGTGTGCAAGAAAACAGAGTGTCGCGGCTGGGACTCGCGGCTGGACTCGCGGCTTCAACCCGCTGAGAATCAACACACGTGCCAAAGCATGCTGGAAGATGAACAGTCATGCTAGCAAAAACCGGAGCACTACGAGGACAAAACAGGACAATCGGCCATACGGTTATCTCGCGACTAGAACTCGCGACTTAGTCAAGCCGCGAGGTCAAGCCGCGAGCCACCCCTGTTTTGGAAAAACCTGACGTTTTACGCATTCCTCTCCACTCCAAAGATAAAATACCCTTTTAACCCACGATTGAAAGAGAGCTTCCAGAGAGAATTTTGAGAGAGAAACCCTAAAGAAAAACCAGATTGTTTCACCCACAATCTCTACCTTAGAGTCTCATCAAATTCCCTCACTCTCTTCCTCTCCATTGTCAAATCCTTGAGAGGCATTATAACCAAACCTGGTTCTCACCATTATCATCTCTGTGAGAGACGTTTTTGGAGTTCTGGGAAGCGATTAGGAAGGAGCCAATCTTCATTGGTTGATGCTACGGTGTAGTAGCGGAATCCGAGTAAGCTAGAGAAGAAAAAGGTTCGGCGCAACCTCGTTGGAGCAAGAAGCTTGGAGGGCTTAGGTGCATTGGGTAGATTAGGTTTGGAGGGTCTATTGCTTTGTCCTTGTATCCCAACTGTATTTTCTAGTGGATTGATTACCGCTTGGAGGCGGCGGAGAGGTTTTTCGCCGAGGTCTTCGGTTTCCTCTTCGATAACATATCCGGTGTTATCCCCTGTGTTTGCATCTTCCTTTCTCTCTATCTCTTATTTTACATTATCTCTTTGTGGTTTATTTTGTTATGGCTTAGATAGTTGTTTAACCAATTCAGTTATAGCATATGTTAAGTTTCCGCACACTAGTTGTTTGACATATTGCTTGTGTTGGTTTAGTTGGTTTTGGGGGTCTAAACGTTCAAAAGTGTTTTTGTACACGTTTTTGAACTTTCAATTGGTATCGAGAGCGGGTACACACAGTTTGGTTTCATTACCATTGTGTGATCCTTGACTCCCTTTTTGAGATGGATAGGTCTCAATCCCTTAATGCACCTCCATATTTTGATGGAAGTAATTATGCGTTTTGGAAGGTTCGTATGAGAGCTTTTCTATGCTCTATTGATGAATCCGTGTGGGATCTTTGTTGAGATTGGTTGGACCAAACCCGAGGCACCAAATCCACATGGGATAAGGCAAAGACACTTGCGCATCTAATGCTAACAATAAAGCACTAAATGCTATTTTTCGTGGTGTGTCTCCGGATGAATTTCACAGATTTCTCACATTACCATTGCCAAAGAAGCATGGGAGATTCTGAAACCACTTATGAAGGCACGAAGAAAGTGAAGGATACCAAGTTACAAATGCTGACCACTCGGTTTGAGGAGCTCAAGATGAGTGAGGATGAGTCTTTCGACTCCTTCTATGGGAAGCTAAATGAGGTGGTTGTTAGTAAGTTTAACTTGGGGAGAAAATGGAGGACTCAAAGATTGTAAGGAAGATCCTTCGATCATTGCCGGAAAGTTTTCGTGCAAAGGTGACAGCCATTGAAGAGAGCAAGGACCTTGATGACATCAAGGTGCGGGAGCTGGTTGGTTCTCTACAAACTTATGAGATGTCTCGCCCAATCAACGAAAGAGTAAATCCCTTGCTCTAAAGACCATTAATGAGAAGGTGGAAGATGAAGGCTCATCGGGAGAAGATAAGGTGGACAAAGATGTAGCCTATCTTGTTAAAAATTTCAAAAGTTTTTGAAATTCAAAAACAATGGAAAATTTGATGATAAAAGAAAATTCCAAAATTCTGGAAGGGAGAAGAGGGATTTCAAAAAGAACGATGGAAAAGAATCCCAATCCACACAAGGTGTCACTTGTTATGAATGCAACGGGCATGGACACTTCAAGAAGGAATGTCCTAATTATTTGAAATCGAAAGGCAAGGTGTATGCCACGACCTTGAGTGATTCGGACTCGTCCGACTCAGAATCTGAAGAAAGCTGTGATGGAGAGGGGAACTATTCAACTTTCATGACTATTGCACATGTTGAGTCTTCGGATGAGTTAAATATGCTTGTACAAGACCTTGGAGAACACAGTGATGATGAATCACTAGGAATTGTTGAAGAATCGAATCTTTGAAGAAAGTGAAAGCACAGCAAATCTTCAAGAAAACTATAACTCACTCTTGGAGAAGTCCGGTGAGTACACAAGGGTTGCCAAGGCTCTTGTGAAAAAGATGAAGAAGGCCGAGGAGGACTACAAAAGTCTCCTAATCCGATATAGGGAGGCCAAATGCGAGATTGAAACTCTGAATGGTGAGCTGTCCGAAGCTTACATAAAAGTAAGATTTCTTGAGAATGAGATTGTGCAAGCAAATGCAAAAATAGAGAGGGTCACCACCAAGAAGCTAGATGATGTTATATCATCTCAAAAGAGCTTCTCGGACAAATCCGGATTGGGGTATACCGGAGGAAGTAGTTCATCTGTAAATATCTCTAAAGAAGTGAAGTTTGTGAAAGCAAAAGATCCAGTTGTAGATGAACATACTGGTGAGAAGCTAGAGGTGGATGAGAGGAAGAATTTGGTGAACCAACGGATGCTGAATCCCCGTAATCGGTCGTTGGGCGGTGTCTCAATCTCGTGCCAAGTCACGTCCACGACCACAAAGAGGTCCTAGAGGAATGTATGTGTGTCATTATTATTATGGACTTCAAGGGCACACTCGACCAAATTGCCAAAAGCTGAGAGCAAAGAACAGTGCAACTCCTAAAAGGTCGGGAGGACCAAGAGTTGATAGGAGAACTTGGGCGGGTGATCAACCTAGAGAGCATAATGGAGATCCCGGAATGATGAACGTGATGAAGATGATTGGTGCATTCACCAACTGCTTGGAAAGCTTCTCACGAAGGTTTGAAAGCCCTAACTCCCGTACCCAATCCGTTAAGGAAATCACCCCAAACGCAAGTGTCGTGTGGGTGAAAAGGGGTACTCATGCATAAGCATTACAACATGTCCATGCATTAATACTTCCTATGCTTTGTGACTATGTTTGTTTGGTATGCTTGTGGTTTTTGGTTTTGGTTGTTTGTTTGTCTTCTTGTGAATATTTCTTAATTGTGTTTTATCAATCTTTTTGTTTCTTGAGTCAAAAATCCAAAAATTACATAAAAATTTGAAAATCAAAAAGCTTGATTGACTTTGTTGAGTTTTTGTCTTAAAACTCGTTTTGCCTTGTACCTTTGTGCTAATGGCTTTGTGCATTTTCGAGCATTACTTGTTTTCATGCACTCATATTACTATGGGAAAAATCTTGAAATCTATGTGATTGTTGTAAATAGATCTTCAAACTTGTCATGAATGATTAGTGAATGGTTATGTTGATCTTGAGACATGCATAGACTTGTGTCTATATCTCTTCCCACTTTTCATTTTATGTATTGCTAAAAAGAGCTCACCAAATGTAAATCTCCAAATGAAAAGAGATATTGAGTGCAAAAAAGCCTGTCGCACATTCTAGTATTTGACTAGAAAAAAAGGGTAAGCGACTTATTTTAAAAGTGAATGTTCTTTCAAAAAGGCCAAAGGCCTGTTCTTCAAAGAAAAATGTTGTATATCTCTCTCACAATGAGAGATGATTGCCTCAAAAGATCAAAAAGATCAAATGTTATGATTGTTAGTGGAGTCAAATGCAAAACTCCAAGTTATGTTATCAAGTTATGTGTGGGAAGTCATATATTCATATTTCTATAATTGAGATTGGTCACATGATCTAGTGCTAGTTGTGTATGCCTTGGTTGAATTGATCATTGAAGCTTCACATTAGACAAAAGACTATCTCATTGTTGGTATCCACACACAACACACAAGTTTATGTTCAATAAATGCCTTATTCATTTGTGTGATTGTACTTGATGAAATGTGTTTTCACATGCTCAATCTTTGTTATTTCAAGCACAAAAAGATTTTTGAGCGTTTTAGGTGTTTTTGGAAAGTATTTTGGTTGAAAAATCTGAAAATTTCAAAAATACTGTTTTGCCCTGTTTTGGCGGCTCGATCGCGGGTGTGTCAAGTCGCGGGCCTCGATCGCATCTTCGCTGGTCATTTTTGGCGACTTGTTCGCGAGTAGAAGGTCCAGTCGCGAGTTCACTCGTAGATTTTCGCGGCTCACTCGCGACTCACTCGCTGGTAGACCTTCCATCGCGAAAAACACTTAGAAAAATTTTTCAAAATTTTTGGTCTTGTGTATTCTCAAGGCTTGAGTCAAGGCGACGTGTGGGCGACTTAATCCAATCGCGAAAATCGCGTGTTTTGTAGAAATAGGAGCAGTTTTTAAACTTTTTCAGTTTTTCCCTCGAATTTTTGTGACTGTTCATCTTCTCTCTAAACTCTCTCCCTACCAAACACTCCGTGCTCCCTTTTCCAATCTCTTGTGTTGCACCCTTGTAGCTCAAAATCGTCAAGTTACTGGTATGGGTTTTCTGTTTTACACTCTTTTCTACTTGATTTTGTGTTTTTACACTTGATTTTTCGCATATGAGTGTGTTTTTGAAATGGGTTTGTGTTTCGGTCTCTGCTCCTTGTTCTTGCTTAGCTTGTGAATGTTGTTGCTATAGTTTGTGTTAAAGGATTGTCATTTGCTTATTGCTCTTCATCTTGTGCTTAGACTAGTGCTTATTCTATTTCAATCGATTTTTGAGTCATTGAGTGATTTCTATTGGTTCGTTCTGAGGATGTGAGTTTTACTGTGCTAGATTTGCATGTTTTTAGTGTGTTAATCTGTGGGAAACTCCTGTTAGGATCAATATATTGTTTGAATGTCATATCATTTTTCCATTATCTGCCTCAATATCGCTTATCTGCCTTTGGAAATTTTCACCATATTGTTCATGTATTTCCTATCCTAGACTTGATATATCCATATGTTTGAACTAAGTAGCTTGCTGTTAAGTTTTGAAGCTCGGTTGTATGGTTGATATCTCTCTCTGCTTATTACATGGTACTGACTGGTTATGCACATATATTGTTATATGTTGTTTGTGGTCTTTTCTGATTGTTCACAGATGGCTCCCTCACCTCGGAAGAGGAAATCTATTGCAAAGAAAGGTGACAAGAGATTAAAGATGGATTCTAGATTGTTTAGGTCAGTTCACCACTTTGAGAGATACAAGGATAACTTCTTGAATGCAGGAATCATTCAAGAGAGATTTGTGGATTTGGAGGACTTAAGGCAATCTTTTATTCCCAGTTTGTTTTGAAGGAAGAGGATGGGAAAAGCTTTTGAGTGGTTTCCTGTTGTTGTGTGAACCCTTAATTAGGGAATTTTACTCAAATCTTTGTGATAAAGGATAATGAATTGAGTTCTTTGGGTGAGGGGTAAAGAATTTGTCTTGGATGCACATGTCATAGATGAAGTACTAGGGCTTGAAGGTTTGGATGATGAGGAGTTTATAAATTTCAAGGATAGGAGTGTCTCTATTGAAACAGTTCAACAGAGGATAGGTGGGCGAGAGAAGGGAAGTGTTTGAATACCACTGCATTTCCAAAGTGGACATGAGGGTTCTAACCATAATCATGATGTTTAACCTCTATCCTATTAAGAAGTTGACCACAATCAATTGTGCTAGAGCAATTTTTCTGATGGATCTCAAAGAGAAAAACTTCATAGATATAAGTTCCCACATCTTTGACATCATTGTGGATGAGACAAGAACAACATCTAGACCTAAATTGATCTTTCCAAGTTTGCTAATGAGGATTTTTAGGAGTAAAGGTGTTCCAATCCCTCAAGACATCAGTCCCATGTCTACACCCTCTGCAATCAACAAGCTTACCCGCAAAAGGATAAGTTCTAGGCTTCCAGGAGAAGAAGATGAAGGTGATGAAGGAGAGGTCTGCTCCAATGGAGATCGAAGCGAGAAGCAGGGCTTGCATCATCTTCAACACCTAGGAGAAGTGGCAAAAGACACAGAGCTTCAACCTCTGCAGACACACCTCCGGATGCTTTCCGGATCATTCGGAAAGGCTTGATGGGATCGGGCGGTCCAAACCGAGCACTCGACAAGATGAGAGCCATGCAAGACCGTGTTGATGTCTTGGCTGCTACACTTGACAGCTTCACAACTCAAGATGACAAGTGACCCTTTGGCCATTCCTGTCAAAAAGGGGGAGAAGTTTATTGATGATTGAGAAGCGAAAAAGCTTAAGGGGGAGTAATTAGTTGAGGGGGAGTAGTTGCTAAAAACTGAAACTGTGTTTATATATGTTTATGTTTTGAGTACTCTTAGTGGTTTTATGGTTTTGATACACTGTGTTTTGGTGTATAACTGTTGCTAACTCATTTCATATACTCTTGGTTTAAACTTTAATATATGTTGATGATGTTATTCAGGAAATTCTGTTTTGTACCCTTATGCTTTTGTAAGCTTTTAGGGTTATGTTTTTAAGCATAGTTTGTAGGCCTTGTGGTTTGTACCATGCTTAAGTGCAGCCTTTATGCTATGTTGAAATCAGTACTTTAATCTAAATGTTCTGCATTTTGGTTTATGTACTGTCACTCTTGTGCCCTTGTAGGATTGTTCCTAGATGCATATGCCTTGTGTGCTATGCATTGGTTGAGTGTTGAGCATACAAGTGTCTTGCCTTGTGCTTGTTAACTTGTATGTCCTTGTGTTCATTCCAAGTGTGAATGAGCACCGTGATCACTACCTTGTGGTGTTCACTTGGTTGATCAAGCCATGGTTTGTTTATTAACTCCATCTTTGCTTGATCTCATATTGCTTGTTTCATATGCATTTATAATTTTCTGCTTACAATGATCATGGTGTATTGTTGTGTTTCAGGAGTTTATGTTCATATGATTCAAGTGCTTCACAGACTTCTAGAGTTAGGTGTGAGTGAGTTTTGTTCAACTGTTCCCAACTCACGTTTAAGTCTAGAGTCTGTTTTTAGGGTTTTGTCACGGAATAGCCAAAGGGGAGATTGTAAGGTTGAATTTATTCAACCATCTAATTGGCTTTATTCCGTGCCAAATTTGCTTGTAATTCAGCATTTAGTAACCCCGTATTTAGGTGGGATTGTTGTAAGGGTAGTGAGTGAGATAGAGTGAAGATTGCTCAAGAGTGTGCAAGAAAACAGAGTGTCGCGGATGGACTCGCGGCTTCAACCCGCTGAGAATCCGCACACGTGCCAAGCATGCTTTGGAAGATGAACAGTCATGCTAGCTGGAGCACTACAGACAAAACAGGACAATCGGCCATACGGTTATCTCGCTGATCGAACTCGCGACTTAGTCAAGCCGCGAGGTCAAGCCGCGAGCCACCCCTGTTTTGGAAAAACCTGGCGACGTTTCGCATTCCTCTCCACTCCGATAAATACCCTTTTAACCCACGATTGAAAGAGAGCTTCCAGAGAGAATTTTGAGAGAGAAACCCTAAAAAGAAAAACCAGATTGTTTCACCCACAATCTCTACCTTAGAGTCTCATCAAATTCCCTCACTCTCTTCCTCTCCATTGTCAAATCCTTGAGAGGCATTATAACCAAACCTGGTTCTCACCATTATCATCTCTGTGAGACAGACGTTTGGAGTTCGGGGAAGCGATTAGGAAGGAGCCAATCTTCATTGATTGATGCTACGGTGTAGTAGCGGAATCCGGTAAGCTAGAGAAGAAAAAGGTTCGGCGCAACCTCGTTGGAGCAAGAAGCTTGGAGGGCTTAGGTGCATTGGGTAGATTAGGCTTGGAGGGTCTATTGCTTTCCTTGTATCCCAACCGTATTTTCTAGTGGATTGATTACCGCTTGGAGGGCGCGGAGAGGTTTTTCGCCGAGGTCTTCGGTTTCCTCTTCGATAACATATCTGGTGTTATCCCTGTGTTTGCATCTTCCTTTCTCTCTATCTCTGCCTTTACATTATCTGCTGTGGTTTATTTTGTTATGGCTTAGATAGTTGTTTAACCAATTCCAGATTATAGCATATGTTAAGTTTCCGCACACTAGTTGTTTGACATATTGCTTGTGTTGGTTTAGTTGGTTTTTGGGGGTCTAAACGTTCAAAAGTGTTTTTGTACACGTTTTTGAACTTTCACTATCATAGCTGGACCAGTCACTGCTGCATCATAACTTCTGCAGCATTGCATCACTATTGCATCATAGCTATGTATCACACCTTGCACCGCATCACAGCACTAACACCCTCTTATTATACAACATACAAACCAACACCCTCTTATTATACAATATACAAACTATGCCTAACACATTTTTTCAATTTTTTTAGATTTTTGGTATTTGTTTTGATGCGTGAATTGGGGCTGGAAAAATACAAAGATGTTGACAAATGATGATTGATTTTTTTAGATATGTAATAAGTATTATTTTGTGTTCTAATTACATTCGATCTTTTTTAGGTAGACTAATGTTTATTGTTTGAGTAATTCTTAGGTACTCCCAGAGCATGTAGAATGATAATCCCTCCTCTCACATTCATATTAGGGTCCGCTCATTAAATTCATGGTAGAGTCCACCACGAATGTGAGAGGAAGGAGCATAATTTCTACGTATTCTGGGAATATCTAAGAATTTTCCTTATTATTCTTTGTCCTTCTCTTTTTTTTCTTTTTTGTTGGGTTTTCTTAACTTATGATTGAACATAGAAGAAAATTCTAAATTAGATATATATTCGTTTAGTTAGCTTTTTTAATCTAGGAGTATGTACTTATATACTTGGCTAACTTGGCTTTCCTATATTGTAATTTTCCCACTCCTTTGTTTTGTTTTTAGTTTCCTCTTGTAACCTTAAAAGCATTAATTTTTTTAGTTATTTGTTTTGAATAGAAAAGGTAATGATTAATCTAAAACCTCAATTTTTCCATGATCAAGGGTAAAGACAAATTAGTAGTGGAAATAATTGGTAAAAACAATTAGGGTCGTACTAACAAGTGTTTTTAGAGTAATAGTTAACAATCCATTTTAGGAAAGTTTTGACACCACTTTTATGGGAAATTTAAAAAGCTATCAAAACATTAATTACTTTTTTTCTTTTCCCATAAAAACTTTCTTTAAATGTATTATTAACCATTGTTCTAAGGGCATTTGTTAGCATTTCCTAAACAATTATTAGAGCAATTTAAGGGTCAATTAAAAATTTATTATAGCAATATAAGGGTCGATTGTGCACATTTAATGTATAAGAAAATTTGATGAGACATTTTTTGCATTTAATAGATATAAATGCATAAATTTTTGTTGATATCATATAAAGGCATAGTAAATTGGATATATATATATATATATATATTAAAGACAAAATTTTGAGAAAATTCAATTAGATATTATAATTGAAGTTCAATTTTGTACCATGTATCATAAATTAATTATTTTTAGAGAGAATGTTATTTCTTAATTTTTGAGTCAAATGTGATATTACATCATAAATATTCATCCAGGTGAGTTATTAAATACAAAAACCAAAGATTCTAAAATTAATGAACCATAAAAATAAAAATAAAAAAGATGAAAAAAAGTGATTCATAATAAAAAAATTACGAAGTATTAAAAAACTTTTAAAAAAATATAGACAATTTACATTTTCTATCTAATAATATTCTTACAAAACTTTTTATAAAGTTAAAAAAAATGACTATTAATAGTATTTAAATTATATATGCAGGAATTATACTATGCATCTTAATATATATCTTTAAGTATATTCATGCGTATGCATGAAGATACAGGCTAGTGTTTAAGAAGAGGAGACATTTTGCGTTAAAATAATTGAAACAAATATAATTATAACTGTCAAAATAATGATGTTATATTTTATGAAAATATTTTTTTATAAAAAAAGAAATATAATAAAGAAATATAAAAATATAAACATCAGGCAATTTTCATATACGTTATCATGCTATATATGTATAGCGGTAAACTTTTGGGTTTTGTTCTAATTATCATATTTAATTTTGGAGCCAAAATAAAAATAATATCATATACACGTTTTTGCTATATAGGTGTATAGATTTAAATTAGACGTGTCTTTCTTCTCTTAAAAAAAAAAAAAAAAAAAGGATGTGTCAAAAAAGTTGGGGGGGGGGGGGGGGAACAAATTCAATGAGACATTTAAGAGTCATATTTAAAGGTCCTAATTTAAATATTGGTGGAATTAATTGTGAACATTTAAGAGTGTATTTTTTATTTTTATTTATTATTGACACATGGCAAACATATATTGACTTGTACAAATAATTATATGACACATGACGTTTTTTGTCCATATAATACTAACTAAATGTGAGAAATTGCCACATGTTATTGTATTATGTTTTGAGAAATGGTTCCTCGACCAAAATAAAGTTGTGAGAAAAGAACAGTTATCACCTCAACATGCATCCTTCAGTAAGGATCTAATTTTTATAATATATTATAGACAGACTTAAATAAATGGTCAGACATGATATGAATTCGTAAGGTAATTTAAAGTAATTTTTGTTAATTTATTTTGACTCTCTATTTTATTATTTAATTTTAATTAAATTATTAAAAAAAGCTTTAGTTTACACATGAGTTTTTATTAAGCCGTGTGTTGCATGTTGTGTGCTGCAATTTAAATAATGCTCTCAATTGTAGGATTGTCGTGAAATAATAACTCGGTAAGTCCGAGGTCAAATGCATAGGGAAAAGGGAATTGATTAGCAAACCACAAAAAAATAAAACTAACTAATAAAGTTTAATTGAAGAGATTTTTGATGGTTTAGTAAAGTTAATTTAAATTGAGAGAAAATAACAATTTATTAAGGCACTAAGGTTTAGGAATCCACATACAACACATCTATTGGTAGTCTTAACAATGTCTATTTTATAACTCAACTAAAATTCATACGAAGGATGATCTTAGTCGGATGATTTAATAATAAAAGCTCAAGAATTAATTGCCTAAGGTAGTTTCATGAAATTGATTAATTTTAGGCAAAACAAAACTAGTGAATTAGTTTGTAGGAAATACTAAGCATTTAACGTGCCCAGAGTCTACAATAAATCAAAAATTATACAGAACTAAATAATTTTCTAGATGAGTAAATTAATTAAAAACATAAAAACATAAGCATTAAAACCAATAAATAATTGTTAGGGGAAATTACGCTTTACCACTCTAAACTATCTACTAAATTACACTTTGCGCCCTAAACTATCCGACTACATACTTTACACCTTAAACTATCACACTTATCACGCTTTGCACCCCGGTATTATTTTTACTGTTATATTTAACAGAATCTTGCTGCATGTGACAAGCACATGCTTCTTACTTAGGTGGAACAAAGTTAAAAGACTGAAACACCCTTTCTTTAAATTAATTAAAACAAAACCTAAATTTTTCCACATCTATCTCATGTGGGGCCATCCTCTTCATTTGCACTATTTCTAAAAAAAAAAAAAAAAAAAAAACACAGCTTCAAAGTTTCTCTTGTATCTTCCTTGGCCATTGACAAAGTTCAAATCTTCTATTACAAGTTAGCAAAATCAAAATGCACGGATGTGATTTTGAGAAACACAAAGTCCCAAATTCACGGATGTAATTTTTGATTGATTTTTCTTTTTCTTTTTATCATTTTCTCCTTAGAACGATTTTGATGATTATTTCTGATGAATTCATCAGATTCTTCTTCTTAAAGTGGAAACGAAATGAGAAACACAATTTCAAAACCCATGATTGCTTTACCATAATTCTCCCCCACCAGGGCCACCACCACCAAATAAATAATATAAAAAAACATAATAATAAAAAATAAAATGTAATATTTGATCACAAACACAGAAATGCTTTGAATTCCACAAATTGCAAATCAAATATCTGAGAATTTACCACTTGTCACAAATTGCTAAATTGTATGATACAATACCGTGGCCTTAACAAGTGTAAAAAACCATTGAATTATATTTTCCGTTGTGAAGAGCTGATCCTTTTCTTTGGGGGATCTCATGTACGTTATCCCTTGTCTCATAGTGTTTTGGTTGCAAAATATTTAACTGTGTTGACACTACATTCTTGTAAGTTGGATTCAATTCGTAGTGATATAAACTTACCATCTTTGAAAAGATTGTCTTTATTAGGCATTTATGCAAATAATCAAATTATTCAGAATCTGATTTTTGGGTGTCCTATGATAGAAGACATGAGAATTTCGTGCTGTCGAGGCATTAAGTGTTTAAAGATTTTTGGTCTCCCTAAAGTCATGAAAATTCTGGTACAAAACAATCACCTTGACAGGCTTGAATTGGAAGCATCAAATCTTCATGATCTATGTACAATCGAGGGTTGGCTATCTAAGCTCAACTTGCTTCCTTTAAAAAATCTAAAAATGTTAATGCCTAGTAAAAATCATTGCTCACAAATTGACAATGACAAAAAGGAAGAAAAAAAAAAAAAAAAAAAAAAAAACCAAATGTAAGGATTACATGTTCTTAATGCCTAATACAAAAAGCTTGCACAACCCAACACAAACTAATTATATTTTCTCAAACCCAAGGTTTTTCTTCTTCTTAGCCTGCATCCTTTGAATGGCTTTTTCCAAAGTTGGCACCACCACATGCTCACTATTAGCACCACCACCATATATTGTTAATGGTGCCGTTGAAGTTCTTACACTGGTGGAACTTGCAACAACAGCCTTTGAACCTCCAGCCCTTGAATTTACAACACTTACATAATATTCTTTAAACCCTTAGCCCTTGAATCTACAGCACTTGCAGCAGTAGCCCCTAATTTGCAATTTTGGTCTATTAAAACCAGCAGCATTAGCAACACATTTCTCTTTTCCCTTCCTTTTGCTACCACCAATAATATCACTTTCAAGTAGGTTATGAGTAAATGGTATGCAATCACTGTCAATCTCTTGACTAACAGTGCCACACTTTCTACACCTTTATAACAGTCAACCATCTTCAACACATCTAGATCTGTTTTTATCTGCACAAGCCCTTCATCCAAATTCATGCCAACTTGTTTGTAATAAACTAAATCCCCCCTTTTATATCCATATGACTTCAAAATACCCTTAACCTCAATAAAAGACATACAGTCCCTATCATATCCCCCACCATGAATTGATATGTCACCACCAAAATAAATTAACCCATTCAAATTCTTGAACCTTCCCTCGTGAATCTCAAATATTAAATCACCTTCTTCCATGTTTTGGCTGTATTTTTTTCTGCATTAAAATATTCTAGTCAAAAACATGCTTTCAATATTACGAGTGGGACAAAAATTATTCTATACAGTGTGGGGACCAATTGAAGACACCACCCAAGTCAATACAAACACATAATAATATTCTATAACAGTGTAAAAAAAAAAAAAAAAAAAAAAAACACACACACACACACCTCCATCCATAATTAAAAAATTCAAAAAGCTACCAAATAGTAAAATCCCTGACTACTAGTTCCAATACTCATCAGTAACACAAAACTAGTGAGAGAGTGAGAGAGTGATAAGCGAGAGAGTGGGAGAGTGCGAGGTTCAAACACAAAACCTTCCACAAATCCGCTCAGACAGATGCTCAATCATATGAAACTTAACACAAAACCATATATATATATATATATATATATATATATATATATATATATATATATATATATATATATCAATCTGAACCCAAAGCAACATCACATATAAAATAAATCACCGATTTAAAAGAGGCGATTAGGAAGCGAAATTGAAATTTTAGAACAATAATCTCATAAACTGAATGCATTTTGATTTTGCTAACCTGTAATAGAAGATTTAAAATTTGTCAATGGCCAAGAAAGATACGAGAGAAACTCTGAGATTTTGTGTTCTTTTAGAGAGAGGGAGAGTGCAGATGAAGCAGCGGGAAACCAAACAAATAAGAAAAAATTTGGCTTTTGTTTTAATTGATTTTGAGGAAGGGTGTTTCAGTCTTTTAACTTTGTTCCACCTAAGTAAGAAGCATGTGCTTGTCACATGCAATAAGATTTTGTTAAATATAACAATAAAAATAATACCGGGATGCAAAGCATGATATATATGATAGTTTAGGGTGCAAAGTGTGAAGTTGGATAGTTTAAGGTGTAAAGTGTAATCTAATGGATAGTTTAAGGTGGTAAAATGTAATTTCTCCTAATTGTTAAGAACATACCAATAAACGGTTGAGTTTCACCCCTTGCCTTAGTAAGGCTTCTAGCAAGTCATAACATAAATAAAACTCCAAAAACTATAAAGAAACTTTAAGAAAATCTAAATTATGTTCTATGGCAGCTCTCCCCTGAATTTTGCCCTAAAGAACCTTTAAATAGATCGAGAAATCCTATTACAAGTTAGATTCTCATTTGGAGAAAATCCCAAGTTTTTAGGCTTCACTTAAACGATATTTTCAGCCTATTTAACTTTAGAATTCGGACTTTTGGTAAACTACAAAGTTGTAGCCCCTTAAGTTAGCTTTCCAGCCCAACTTGAATCATCTCAATTGGACATCTGAGCCGAAAGTTATGCTCCAAATGCTAACCAGTGCATGGGCTGGAATCATAATCCGAATTAGACTTAGATTTTGTGCAAATTTCCTTTGATTCCTTACTCCAATTGGACTCGAATTTAATTGGGTTGGCCTTCTTTGACTTCATCATGGCCCTTGTAAAAGTAAAGTTCATTAGCTTTCTTCTTTGCATAAATCCACTTATTTAATTTCATTATCCTACAAAAGACAAATTCATGCATTAAAATTCAATTAAGCACAAAATTGATTATTCAGCATTATTCCAAAACCAACTATAAAATGCATGAATTAACTCAAAATAAGTATGATAATACTTTCTAATAATGATATAAATATGCAAAATTAAGCTATTATCATTGTATTCTACACAATGCAATTGCACCAAATTGCTCAATTTATGTGTTACACATGGTATGGCGCGCTTTCTCCATCTAGCTCACCATATTTCCATTAAAATTATTAACATTGCTTCTTATTGGATTTTTTTTTTTTTTTTTTTTTTTTTAGGGATCAGAAAAGTTTAGGAAAATTATGATTAATAAAAGTCTTTAGAAATTTAAAAAGAATTTTATTAGTATTTTAGTTTAACCATTTGCTCTAATTTTTTTTGTTTCAACAATAAAAGTTGAGTCTTATATGTCATGTGTGCACTATGTAGTTAAATGTAAATATCACATGTTGTACGTCATGCTTTTCCTATATGATGTGCTCTAGAGTCTAGACTTGGCAAATGAGGTGGGTTTGGTCGGATCAAGTCATGTCTTATTTGGGCTTGAGTAAAAGGGTTGTGATCCAATCAAGTCAACCGGGTTATGTGTCGGTTAATTGGGTTTTAGGTTGACCCATATTTTTTATATGCAAAGATAAAAATGATTATATTGTCCTTGTCTTCCTTTTAATGCAAATAATAGAACAATAACAAAATAGTTAAACATAAAAGTTAAATAATATATAAATTGTTAAGTTTACACAATCCGAAATTCACAGATTATACCATCTCCCTAAAAGAACGAAAAAAAAATGTTATGGACCATTCAAACACAGGTTAAAGATCAAACATTACCACTAAGCATTAATGCTTTTAAATTTGTGATTATTATTTCATTTATAAACTTTGTGAGTGACTAATGCTTACGCCATTCCATTGAGGATGTTGGTAAATTCCTCATATTCTTCTTGTTAGTGGTTTCTTGTTGCTAGGGTTTTTTTTTTTTTTTTTTTTAACTTTAATAATTTGATTGTTACAATGGTTAGGTGAATTTGAACATAGAAAATCTTCGTTGGAGACACATGTATATGTTAGTTAAGCTACAAGATTTTTGACAAACAACCAAATGATTTTGATTAAAAGTTACGGTGAGCCACGTATCCAAGAAATGTTTCAAAAAGGTAAAATTTAATGCAATAAGGGAACCAAATTCAGTAAATCTGATTCATTGTGAAAATAAAACAGGGAAATTTTATTTTTTTAGAAAGAATATATTACTGTTTTTTTTTTTTTTGAGCTTTAATATATTACTGTTATAATGCCTTAGTTGTACTTTTTTTCCAGCAAGTGATGATATATATTTTCTCTTTTATTTCCTTTATAAATATGAAATTGAAAAATCATGATAGTTATCAACATACATTTATTTTGATTCTATTTGTGTATGAAATATTAAAAATTTATTTGATAATTATGATAGTTTTCAATAGGTATTTATTTTGATTGTGTTTTTAAATGGAAGTATTAAATATATAATTATGGTAGTTATTAATAGGTATTTATTTTGATGGTTTTTTTTTTAAATGGAACTAATAAATATGTAATTATCTAATGATTAATATATATTTATTATGATTGTATTTCTATAAGAAACTATTTATTTTATCATTTAAAGAAAATATGATAAGGCAAGATTTTTTTTTTTTTTTTTTTTGAGAAAGAGACAAGATTCAAATTAAGTGTTAAAATATAGATTAAAATTTAAATTCGATTCATTAAGTACCATTTAGAGTATTGACATAAGAAATTGTATGGTATCAAAAAACTTATGTGGCAAAATTTTATGATGAGGTTGATCAAAAGTCAAACATTTTCAATTTTATGCATACTAGCTTGTAACTCCATGCATGTGCATGAGATACATTTACAAATAAGCATAACTAAATGCATATTAAAATTTTACCAAGTTTACATGTAATATATATAATGTTTGTTTATTTGAAAATATAAACAACTACTAATAAAATAAATATAAGTTTTTTGAAATAAATGGAAAAATATCATTTAAATTGTTATCTATGACATTCTCAATTTTAGTTTCTCCAACCACCATAATAATAATAATAATAATATAAGAAAAGTGAATCAATGATGGTGATTTTTTTTATATTTATTAATTTTGATTATATGGTTCTCTCTCTTAATAACTTCTTTACCACAAAAAATTAAGAAAATTTAATTGGATCTCTCGATTTTTGTAGTGTAGTAAATAGTTTCACCAAAATTAAGAAAATTGGATGAGACACATATCATAAAATTAGACTCCAATTTGAGATCTAATTGGATCTTCTTTCAGCTTTGGTTATATATATATATATATATATATATATATATATATATATATATATATGAGTCATATTAACGGATGTTTTTAAGGCAATTGTTAATAAACTATAATATGAAATTTTTGACACCATTTTCATGAAAAATATAAAAAGCTATCAATAATATTTATTATTTTATTATTCTCCCAATAAAATGTTTCTAAAAGTAGCTTCTAAACTAATGCCCCAAGGGCATTAATTAACATTTTCCCATATATATATATATATGGGTCATGTTAATAGGTGTCCTTAGGGCAATAGTTAACAATGTAATTTAGAAAAGTTTTGACACAACTTTTATGGGAAATGAAAAAAACTGTCAAAATATTAATTACTTTTCTTTTCTTTTCTCATAAAAACTTTCTTTAAATGATTGTTAACCATTGCCCTAAGGGAGAAATTATTAGTTCCACCAAGAGAACAACTGACATGGTCTCCCCTGAACTCCTAACCAATAAAATGTTGTTATTTATGCAAATATGACTTCATCCGGTAATTTTTTTTTTTTTTAATTTCTTATGTTGATTAGGAAGCTCATATATAGATTTGCATAAATGACATCATCTCATTGGTTAGAGAGGACCATATCAACAGCCCTCCCATTGTAAATAATAATTTCTTGCCCTAAGGGCATCTGTTAGCATTTCCATATATATATGTGTGTGTGTGTGTGTGTGTGTGTGTGTGTGTGCATGATGTGTTAGACCATATCAATTTAAATTCAAATAAATAAAATGGTTAACCCTATAGAACACGAAAGTAAAAATGAGAAGAAGAGAATCGGACTTTGGATTTTGGTTTTATAGACTAATATATTTTATGTATTTTAATTGATAATTCAATAGTACAACATGATAGGGGGATTCAAACTCTAAAGATGTCTTTGTTGGAAATACCAGAAGATGTCAACTACATGAAGTACAAGGTTCTTGTGAACCAATAGTTTCCTTAATTCCACTATTATTCTAAAAACATTGTGCTGCACTAATCTAACATGCCAATCATTACCATCATTCATCTCCAACCCATTTAGCCCTTAACTCATATTTAATGTTGTCAAAGCTGTGAAAGATACCAGATGTTGTAATCCACCAAAAACTTATTGCATGGCCTGCATCACTGCTGGGATCGAAGGCATGCCAGTTTGCACTATAATGGCCAAAAATCGCAGTGCTGTAAATTATTTCGTTTCTTGTAACATTCCACTTGTAAAGATCATTGTATTTGAGCAAAATCACGGGCTTACCAGTAATTTGAACCTTGACCGGTGCGGCGCTTTCAGATAAGACATTGTGAATTTGAATCTCAGGCAACTTAATGTCAGTTTCAGCAAGTGTTATGATACGAACTAACCAAGCAAAAGCTCAATGCAAAGATGTGAGAGATGGCAAAGAGGCTTAGATTAGTCATTTTCACAAGTAGTTGGTGTTGAGATATTTGGGTATCCTTGGATCCTTGCTCCTATATTTATAAGTCAAGTATCAAATGTTACAGGACAATAACCTAGAAAAATGTATTTATGGTAACCTCAGTATTAGAGAACAAAATCTTAGCTATATTACCAATAAAGTGGTTGAAAACGCTTCCATTTTTATGGATATATCCTAAAATGATCAAATAACAAGAAAAAAAAAATTTAGTTTCTTTTTAGAAACCCTAATAAAAAATCATCCATGAATATTTAAACTTGATTCAAAAACTTATTTTTGAAGCCATGCAGAGAGACAAAACTTTTGTAATCATAAAAAACCTTGCATTTCTTTAACAGCTTAATACACAATATAGACTTGCACAGATGCACTTATCATCAAATTAACAAAATTTTAATTAAACAAAAAAAAAAAAAAAAATTGTGTGTCCGATTCTTATATTGGTTGCTTATTTATCGATCATTTGAAATTAATAAATATGAGAATTGCTTGTTTATTTGTTCATAATCCGTATCATACATATATATATATATATATATATGCACTCATTAGGTAATTTAAAGTAATTTATGTTAATTTATTTTGACTCTCTGTAGTATTATTCAATTTTAATTATATTATAATAAAAAACATGCTTTAGTTTATACATGAGTTTTTATTATGCCGTGCATTGCATTTGTATAATATTGGATAATCAATGTTGTATTCTACACAATAGGTTGCGCCAAATTGCTCACTTTATGTGTTACACATGATATGGTATGCTTTCTTCATGTAGTGCACCATATTTCCATTAACATTATTAACATAGCTTCTTAGTGGAATTTTTTTTATAGGGTTGATAAAAGTTTAGAAAAATTATTATTAAACAGAAGTATTTAGAAATTTAAAAGGGATTTTATTACGTATTTTAGTTTAATCATTTGCTCTGATTTTTTGTTTAAACAATAAAAGTTGAGTCTTATACGTCATGCGTGCACCACGTTGTTTGATGTAAATATTACACACTATATAACATGCTTTTCCTGTATGATGTGCTCTATAATTGGCAAATGAGATGAGTTGGGTCAGATTAGGTCATGCCTTATAATCGTATTTGGGATTGAGTAAAAAGTACATGGGTTGCGATATGGTCAGGTTGACTAGGTTACATGTCAAGTTAATTGGGCTATAGGTTGGCCCATATTTCTATACATGCAAAAAAAAAAAAAAAAAAAAAAAAAATTGATTACATTGTCCTTGTCTTCTTTCAATGCAAATAATAGAAAAAATAACAAAATATTCAAACATAAAATTTAAATTAAAACATACATTATTAAGTTTACAAAATCCAAAACTCATTGATAATATCATTACCCTAAAAATATATATATATATATATATATAAAAATAAAAAATAAAAATAAAAAACTAAATGTTGTGGACCGTGTGTCTCTATGATTTTTTTTTCTTTTAATTTCCTTTTTATTTTACCCTTGCAACAAGTTTGGGATAAGATAATTCAAACACAGATTATTCTTTGGGAAAGATCAAACATTACCACTAAGCAACCACCAACAAGTGTGGTGTGGTACAACTGGAAGGTGATCACGAGGTTTCACCACATCCTAGGTTTGAGTTCTCGTGAAAACTGTAATTGCAATTTCTGGTAAGTCCCAAAAACTAATAAATCTTAGGGTGTGTGTGAGTTTGAGGTCTTCAAGCTCCGGTTCGAGTTGGTGGTACCCATGGGCTTACCCAAATGTACCATGGGACATGAGACAATGACTGCCACATGTGAGTCCACCTTTTTTTCTCAAAAAAAAAAAAAAAAATTACCACTAAGCATTAATGCTTTTAAACCTGTGATTATCAACACACATTTATTTTGACTATTTTTGTGCATATGAAATATTAAAAATGTATTTGATAATTATGGTAGTTATTAATAAGTATTTATTTTGATTGTATTCTTAAATGAAAATATTAAATATAAAATTGTGGTAATTATGATAGTTATTAATAGATATTTGATAATTATGGTAGTTATTAATAAGTATTTATTTTGATTGTATTTTTAAATGAAAATATTAAATATAAAACTATGGTAATTATGATAATTATTAATAGATATTTATTTTACTTGTGTTTTTAAATGGAACTATTAAATATACAATTCAGGTATTTATTAATAGGTAATTATTTTGATTGTGTTTTTAAATTGAACTTTTTAAATATACAATTATGGTAATTATTAATAGATATTTATTGTGATTGTATTTATATATGAAACTATTTATTTTATAGGAAATGTTAACGAATGTCGTTAGGACAATGGTTAACAATCCATTTGAAGAAAGTTTTTATGGGAAAAAAAATTAATATTTTGATAGTTTTTTTCATTTCCCATAAAAGTAGTGTCAAAATTTTTCTAAAATAGATTGTTAACCATTGCCCTAAGGGTACTCGTTAACATAACCCTTATTTTATTATTAACAAAAAGAGTTCTTCTAGTATCACAAACAAACTCACAAATTTTGCCACAAATCTCATACGTGACAAACTATGATTTGTTGCCCATCACTTTCACATGGACTCCTAACTTTTTATTCACTAATTACAATTAGTCATTTGAAGAATTGTAGTAAAAGTTGTATATATTTTTTGTGGTACTAGATTTTTTGTAAAATAAAATATGATGTGGCAAGATTTAAATTAAGTGTTTAAATGTATATTAGAATTTAAATTCAATTAATTAAATATACCATTTAGAATATTGACATGTAAAATTGTGTGACATCAAAACCTTTTATGGCAAAATATTATGAGGTTAATAAAATCAAACGTCTTGGATTTTATACATATTAACTTGTAACCCTATGCATGTGCATGTGATTTATTTACAAATAAGTATAACTAAATGTGTATTAAAATTATACCAAGTTTATGTATAATATATATAATTTTTAAAAAAATATAAATAGCTACTAATAAAATAATATAAGTTATTTGAAATAAATGGAAAAAATATAATTTAAATTGTTTTCTATGACATTCTCAATTTTTAGTTCCTCCAGCCACTATAATAATAATTGTAGGGACACGATTTTCAGATTTTGGGCCCTACAATAATAATAAAAGAAAAGTGAATCAATGATGGTGATTTTTTTGATATTTATTAATTTTAATTCTATGGTTCTCTCTCTTAATAAATTATTTAGCACAAAAAATTAAGAAAATTAAATTGGGCTCCTCAATTTTTATAGTGTAGCAAATAGTTTCATCAAAATTAAGAAAATTGGATGAGACACATAACATAAAATTAGATTCTAATTTGATATATAATTGGATTTTCTCTCAACTTTGGTGTTATATATATATATATATATATATATATATATATATATATATATATATCATACAGATTATGCACAAGCAATTCATATTTATTAATTTCAAATGATTGACAAATAAGCAACCATTATAAGAATTGGATACACAATTTTTTTTTTTTGTTTGTTTAATTAAAATTTTGTTAATTTGATGATAAGTTCAATTGTGCTAGTTTATAGTGTATTAAGCTTTTAAAGAAATGTAAGTTTTTTAATGATTACAAAAGTTTTGTCTCTGTACATGGCCTCAAAAATAAGTTTTTGAATCAAGTTTAAATATTCATGGATGATTTTTTATTAGGGTTTCTAAAAAGAATTTAAAATTTTTTCTTTATTTTTTGATCATTTTAAGATATAGCCATAAAGATGGAAGCGTTTTCAGCCACTTTATTGGTAATATAGCTAGGACTTTGTTCTCTAATACTAAGGTTATTGAGATTTGGGGTTCAATCCCCACTTATACAAAAAATCGATTGGTGTCTTGGTCTGATGATAAAGAGCTATCATCAGAATTAGACGCCATAGATTGAAACTCTCTAAAAAAAAAAATATACCGAGATTACCATAAATACATTTTATAACCTTATATACATTTTTCTAGGTTATTGTCCAGTAACACGTCTGTGTACATTTGATTCTTGACTTATAAATATAAGAGCAAGGAGCCGAGGATACCCAAATATCTCAACACAATCTACTTGTGAAAATGACTAATCTAAGCCTCTTTGCCATCTCCCACATCTTTGCATTGAGCTTTTGCTTGGTTAATATCATAACAATTGCTGAAACTGACATTAATTTGCTTGAGATTCAAATTCACAATGTCTTATCTGAAAGCGCCGCACCGGTCAAGGTTCAAATTACTGGTAAGTCTGTGATTTTGCTCAAATACAATGATCTTTACAAGTGGAATGTTACAAGAAACGAAATAATTTACAGCACTGCGATTTTTGGCCATTATACTGCAAACTGGCATGCCTTCGATCCTAGCAGTGATGCAGGCCATGCAATAAGTTTTTGGTGGATTACAACTGATGGTATCTTTCAAAGCTTTGACAACAATAATTATGAGTTGAGGGCTAAATGGGTTGGAGATGAATGATAGTATTTTTAGAATAATAATGGAATTAAGGAAATTACTGGTTGACAAGAACCTTGTGCTTCATGCAGTTGACATCTTCTGGTATTTCCAACAAAGACATCTTTAGAGTTTGAATTCCCCCTATCTTATTGTATTGTTGAGTTATCAATTAAAATACAGAAAATATATCAATCCACAGAACCAAAATCCAAAATCCAATTCTCTTCTTCTCATTTTTACTTTTGTGATTGCTCTTTTACGCATAAACTTTGTGAGTGACTAATACTTATGCCCTTCCATTGAGGATGTTGGTGAATTCCTCATGTTCTTGTTGTTGATTTCTTGTTGCTAGGGTTTTTACCTTAATAATTAATTTGATTGATACAATGGGAAAAATGAAATTAAAAACAAGACATCTCTGATGGAAACACCTAGAAATGCCAGTTGAGCTACAAGAATGTTGACAAACAACTAAATAATTTTGATCAAAAGCTACAATGAGCTACAGATCCAAGAAACATTTTGATAAGGTTAAATTTAATGCAATAAAGTAACCAAATTTGGTAAACCTGATTCATTGTGTAAATAAATGCAAGAAATTGTTTTTAGAAAGAATATATTAGGGTTATGCCTTATTGTACTTTTTTTTTCGTCAAGTAATGTATTTATGTGGATAATATCTATTTTCTTTTTTTATTTTGTACATAAATATGAAATTTAAAAATTTTTAGAAAGATGCTACGTCTACAACATTTTTACAACAAATCACAATTGGTTAATTGTTATTGGTTCAAATTTGAAACTAACACTAAGATTACTTTTTTACCCTAATAATAACAACTAGTAATAACCTGCCACTTAGGATTTATTGTAAAAATGTTGTAGACATATCATTTCTCAAATTTTTTTAGTTATCAACACACGTACACATTTATTTTGACTGTTTTTTGCATATGAAATACTAAAAATGTATTTGATAATTATGGTATAATTATTAATAAATATTTATTTTGATTGTATTTTTAAATGAAAATATTAAATATAAAATTATGGTAATTATGATAGTTATTAATATTAATAGATATTTATTAATAACTGCATATTTGTATATTTAGTAGTTCCATTTTTTTTTTCTTAACAAAAAAAAATTGAACTATTAAATATACAATTATGGTAGTTATTAATAGGTATTTATTTTGATTGTGCTTTTAAATGAAACTATTTAAATATACAATTATGGTAATTATTAATAAATATTTATTGTAATTGTATTTATATATGAAACTATTTATTTTATGGGTCCGGTTAATGTATGCCCTTAGGGCACACATTAATCATTCATTTTTGGAAACATTTTATGAGGAATTGAAAATACTGTCAAAAAAGTTAAGGGTATGTTTGGTAACTATTTTTTCCCATTATTTTCTATTTTCAAAAACAATCTTCTATTTTTTAGACTAAAAAACTTGTTTAGCAACCCAAAATTGATTGAAAACAAAAACTGTTCTCAAAACTCAATTTGTGAAGGAAACTGAAAATATACAAAAGGTCATTTTCGGTTTCTAATTTTCAAAAGTTAATGAAAATACGCATTTAATTTAATAAATTTGTCTCATTTAATGAATTAGCATTAGAGTTCAAATCCTAGTAACAACATATTTTAGTATTTTCTATTTTTTCTTCAAAAAACTATATTTTTAATTTCAACTAACCAAACATGTTTTTGATTGTAAAAATACAAGAAAATTGTTTTTTTTCTTAATATTCCCAAAAACAAGTTTTTGAAAATAAAAAATAAAAACTATTACCAAACATAATCTTTTTTTTTTTTTTCATTTCATTTTTCCATAAAAGGTTTCCTAAAATGATTTACTAATGTATGCCCTAAGGGAACACGTTAGTAAAACTCTTATTTTATTATTAACAAAAAGAGTTCTTTTAATATCACAAACAAACTCACAAATTTCGCCACAAATTTCATATGTGACAGATTGTAACTGGTTATCTATCATTTTCATATGGACTCACAACTTTTTATTCACTAATCACAATTAACCACATGGAGAATTGTGGTAAAAGTAGTGTTTATTTTTTGTGGTACTAGATTTTTTGTAAAAGAAAAATATGGTGTGGCAAGATTTAAGTTAAGTGCTTAAATATATATTAGAATATAAATTCAATTAATTAAATATACCATTTAGAATATTGACATGTACAATTGTGTGGCATCAAAAACTTTTATAGCAAAATATTATGAGGTTAATAAAAAATCAAACGTCTTGGATTTTATACATTCTAACTTGTAACCCTATACATATGCATATGACTCATTTACAAATAAGCATAAATAAATGTATATTAAAATTATACCATGTTTATAATATATATATATATATATATATATATATATAAATATATATTTATTAATTTGAATATATAAATAGCTACTAATAAATCAATATAAATTTATTTGAAATAAATGAAAAAAAAAATCATTTAAATTGTTATCCATGACATTCTCAATTTTAGTTTCTCTAACCAATACTATTTGTATAATAATAATAATAATAATAATAATAATAATAAGAATAGAAGAAGAAAATTTAATCAATGATGGCAATTTTTAAAGGTTTATTAATTTTGATTCAATGATTTTCTCACTTAATTATAACTTATTTAGCATAAAAAATTAAGAAAATTAAATTGGACTCAATTTTTGTAGGGGACAAATGGGTAAAATTAGACTCCACTTTAAGATCTAATATAATTTTCTCTCAACTTTAGTTTTAAATACATATATGGTGAAAATGTCATTTTGGTCCTTATATTTTAGAGTTACTGTTAATTTGGTCCTTACATTTTGGTAATAGTCAATATGGTCCCTATTATTTTTAATTTGCAATCAATTTAGTTTCTACCATTAACTCATTAACAGAAAACGCCTATGTGGCAAATGTTTTGTATTGTTGTCACTCTTAAAGCTTATGTGGCAACTAAAATAATAATAAAATATTTTTTATTGACATTAAAAAATTCCACTGCAGCATCCGAATAAAAATAATTAATTTTATCATTTAAAAAAAACATTAACTCATATATGGAACACACAGATCTTGAACATGAACATAAACATTGAACCCAAAAAAATCAATGCAAAAATCAAACCCAAATCAACCTCAACATACCCGAGTCTTTTTTTTGGTCCCTGGCGCTCTGTGAATCGGCTCTCACTGTTCCCTTAAGAAGCTCAAGTAGTTATCCCTAGTGCTTCTTTCTGGTCTGACAAGTACAATTGACAGTGGGGCTGTTATAAGTTATAACCAATGGTGAAGTTGCCGCCATATCACAGTGACTTTTGTTGATTTAGTTTAATGCCACATCATGGTCATAAAATTCTTAAAAGGGTTGCTTAAGGTTGTCGGGTAGATTGTAGTTGCTTTTTATGTCTGCTAAACCTTTTTATTTTTATTTTTTTTTTGAACTTTTGTAATTTTTGGGACTTGCAGATTGCTTTGAGCCATGCGTGGAATGTAGCAATGATATTTTGGTGTATTTTGATTTGGTGAATGAATTGATGTTGGGTTTATTTGTGATTCACTGTGGTGGCTTTTGGTGAATAGAAAACGAAGGTTTTTTTTTTCTACAACGGCATGGAGGATTAAGAATGAATGCTGTTTGTGGAGGTTGATTTGATTTAGGTTTTATTTTTCTGGGTTCATGTTCTTGTTCGTGTTGAAGATTGCTCCAGATCTGAATTCATGTCTATTTTTGTTTTAAATTAGTTTTTTTTTTATTTCTTTAAAATTGATTATTCAGATGCTAGCATTTTATAATGCCAATAAAAAATATTTTAGGCGAAAACAATATGCCGATGTGGCATTTTGTTGTTGTCGTTTCTCTTTGACGTGATTTTTTTTTTTTTTTTTTATTAAATTGCTGAGGGCGCATTTTTTTTAATACTATTCTATATGCCACATAAGTTTCAAGTGTGCAGGTAATGTACATTATTAGCCACATGAGTGTTTTCTGTTGATAAGTTAAAGGTAGGGACTAAATTGACTACAATTTAAAAATAACAAGGATTAAGTTGACTATTGTCGAAATGTAGGAACTAAATTAATTGTTATCTTAAAATGTAGAAACCAAAATAATGTTTTTGCCTACATATATATAAATGATTATTGATTATAAACAAATAAAAAATAAATTCTTATATTTTTTAATTTTAAATGATTGACAAATAAACAACCAATATAAGAATCAGACACACAGTTTTATTTTTGTTTAATTAAAATTTTGTTGATTTGATAATAAGTACAAGTTTATATTGTGTATTAATCTGTTAAGGAAATGTAGGGTTTTTTTTTTTAATTTAATTTTTTTATGATTACACGAAGTTTTGTCTCCCTTAGCTTCAAAATATGCTTTTGAATCAAGTTTCATTCGTGGATAATTTTTATGCTTTTGAATCAACTCCATCTCCTTGCGAAAATGACTAATATGAGCCTATTTGCCGAGAGTCAAAGTTCCAAGGGACTGCTGGAGAAGGTAGAGCCAGTGATGGGTGGGAGAGGAGTGAAGGTGGGCTGGGTTGTGGTCCTGGGTTGCCATCTCCCACATCTCCCACTCCTCTCCCACCCATCACTTTCTCATGTTTTTACCTCAAAAAAAAAAAAAATGAAATTTATAGGAAATCAGAAATCAAAATCAAAGAATTACATCCATAATCTCATATTCCAGTCATCTAGATTACTATATGTTTAAGCAATACAAAACAGATTAAGAATTAACAACCAAGCAAAACCCATCTCATATCAGAGTCAACAAGTCCAAACCAAACAAGTCTTTTTAAAGAATTCTATCTGTGACTTATTAAAACCCAAGCAAAACCCATGAACATTACAGAATATTAAAACCTGTGACTTATTAAAGAATGACTACACATGAACTGAGAATTCTATCTATGAAGTCACCGAAGGAGAACTTGAGATGAAGTCAAGAACATGAACTGAGAATCTGATATGAAGCCAAGAGAAATGAAAAAAAAAAAAAAAAAAAAAAAAAGAAGAAGAAGAAGAAGAAGAGAAAATTATCAAAATCAAGTAATCAAAATCAAAAGAAAAGAATATTAATTATTACATTACCTAATGAAGCTGAGAGAAATGAAAAAAAAAAAAAAAAAAAAAAAAAAAGAGAACCGACAAAATCAAAATCAAAATCAAAATGAAGTAATCAAAAGAAATGAATATTACTTTCGGATGCCAAGAAGCAGAGAGCAGAGAGGGCAAGGGTGAGACCGATTATGTGAAGGAAAAAAAAAAAAAAAACAAACCAAAACACAACTTCAGACGCTAAGAGGAATGATGAGAAGGGAAAAAAATTTTCAAAGGTGAGACCATAAGAATGAGGCAAAGAGAGTGAGGGATATTCAAGATTTTAGAGAGGGTGAGCTTGAGTGAGGCAGAGAGGCAGAGAGCTTGATTTCAGAGAATGAGGCATGAGATGACAGATGATAGTGTTTAGGAGTTAGGCGTGAGTCTTTAGGGTTAATTTTGAGGAGCAAAAAGCCAAAAACAACGTAGTTTATTTTGAGGGGCAAACCTGGTTCGACCATGCCGGTTTTCGGTTCTCAGATTGAACCAACCGGTTTGCACTATTTACCGATTTTTAGGCTATTTTCGCTTTTTTGTCATAATTGGACCGAATTGAAGGCCAATTCCTGGTTGAACCGACCGTCCGTCCGTTTTTAAAACTATAGGTATTATATAAGAAAGCATATGTGTCATCATTTTATGCTTAGAGAAAGTGACAAAGGACAACATTGTGGGATTCAACTTTTACAATATAATAATAATGATATATAATAGATAGATAGATAGCCATAAAGAGTGAAGTGTTTTCAACTACTTTATTAGAAATTATGGGTTCCAATTAGCTCAACTAGTAAAGTCTTTGATGGTTGTATAAGAGATTTGTGGTTCAATCTCTACTTACACCAAAAACCCGATTGGTGTCTTGGTCTGATGATAAAAAGCATTATCAAAAGCAGATTCCATAGGTTGAAACTCTGAAAATAAAAAACTTTATTGGAAATTTTCCTCAAAAAAAAAAAAAAAAAAAAAAAGAACTTTATTGGAAAGATAGCTAAGATTTTGTTCTCTAATACTATGGTTACCATATGTACATTATTATAGCTTAATTACATTTTTCTAAGTTATGTCGTGTGCATTCGATTCTTGACTTACAAGGGCAAGAATACCCAAAAATCTTAACATCATCTGTTTGCGAAAATGACTAATATCAACCTCTTTGCCATCCCCATCTTTGCATTGTGTTTTTGCTTGATTAGTATCATAGCAATTGCTGAACATGACAGTAAGCTGCCTAAGATTCAGATTCATAGTGCCTTGTCTAAGGACTCTGAACTGGCTGAGGTTCATGTTATTGGTGAAGTTGTGATTGTTCTCAAAACCAGTGATGATTAAAAATGGAATATCACAAGAAACGAATTAACTTACAGCTTTGCAGTATGGGGCTATTTGATTGCTGAGTGGTATGCTGCTTTGACCTCAGCAGTGATGCAAGCCATAAAACAAATTTTTGGTCAATTAGAATGGAAGGTGTCTTTCGCAGCTTTGGATTAGCTCATGCAAAAACTCTGCCCTGTTTATTTTAACATAAGAACCTACTTTTTTTTTATTTTACACAACTATTTTTCAAAAACACTCACATCAGATTATCTAATCTAGATTTTCTTTTATGGGAAATATTAACAGATGCCCTTAGAATAATGGTTAATAATCCATTTTTTTTTTAAAAAAAATTACGAGCAAAGAAACAAATAAGGCGAAACTACAATATTGGTCTCTCAAGTTTATTTTGTGTACACAATTAGTCCCTTAAGTTTTAAGGGAGCACAATTAGTTTTTCAAGTTTTAAAACTAAGTTGTATAAGTTCTTTTGCTAACTACCGTTAATGGTGTTACGTGCGTGACTAACGGAATAATGACTTAGTATTTTTTTTTAATGATGTGTCATTTTTTTTATTAAAAAATTACAAAATAAATATAAATGTAAGAAATTAACAAACCAATACCAAATTAAAACCAGTATTGCAACTGATTCACAAGCTCACACTTCTTTAAAAAAAAAAAAAAAAAAATCACAAACCCACCCATGAGATGGAGAAGGGGGCAGACCCACCGCCGGTGGAGACCCAAGCCCTAGCCACCGCCAACAACAACCACTGACCAACGTCCTTGCTTCTGTCGCACATTGGAAACAAACAAATTTCATTGTGACTCTGTCCAGATTGGAAACAAACATTTACATGTATAAGGGAACTTCTCCACCCTAATCATCAAAATTGATTAAGTTAATCCCCATATATTTAAATGGAGAGAAAAGCAAAAACATTAAAAACATTATATATTTCCAATCTGATTTAGAAGAGGGTTTTGGAACCTGCAAGTAAGTCTTATGTTTGAAATGGCACGTTATTGCATTTGCACTTGAAGTAATCGAAACTCCGGTTGCCATGAAAGTCTAGTCAGAGTACAATGAAACCAGAAAATCAAAAACTATATGGTTTTCTTTGTTTCTTTTATATTATTAACGATTACGTTTTTATACAAAAATGCACAACATTGCTGTTGTGGTGATTCCACTAGTGTGCCCTTCTATATTGGGACCGCCATGAGGTCCAAGGGGTGGATCATAAGGTGAACGAATCTTCATTTTTGTTTGTTTCCGTCATGAACTAGAATTTGTTTCCAATCTAGACAGAGTATTAAATTTGTTTGTTTCTAATGTGCAAGAGAAGCAAGGATGCCGGTCAGTGGCTGTTGCTGGCAGTGGCTAGGGCTTGGGCTGTCGTTGGCAGCGGCTAGGGCTTGGGTCTCTATTGGCGGTGAATCAGTCCCCTTCTCTCTCTTGTGGGTGGGTTTGTGAATTTTTATTTTTAATTTTTTTTATTTTAGAAGCTTGGGTTTGTGAATCAGTTGCAATACTAGTTTTAATTTGGTATTGGTTTGTGAATTTCCTATGTTTAAATTTATTTTGTAATTCTTTAATTCAAAAATGCCACATCATTAAAAAAAATGCCAAGTCATTAATCCATTAGGCACGTAACACCACTAATGGCAATTAGTAAAATGACTAATACAACTTAGTTTTAAACCTTAAGAGATTAATTGTGCTCCCTTGAAACTTGAGGGATCAATTGCATACACAAGGTAAACTTAAGGGACTAACATTATAGTTTCGCCAAAAAATAACAATTAAAATTTTGACAACTTATTCCATTTTTCATAAAAATAATGTCAAAACTTTCCTAAAATAGATTTTTAACCATTGCGCTAAGGGGAACTTGTTAACATGACTCATATTTTATTTAAATAGTCATTTTCCATTCTTTGTTTATTATTATCTTCATAGAGAGAGAGAGAGAGAGAGAGAGAGAGAGAGAGAGAGAGAGAGAGAGAGAGAGAGGAATTTAATGAGACAATAGGTGAGAGAAAAAAAAAATTAAAACAACGATATACAAAGCTACAATTAACGTGTATATTTACAAGGTTACTCTAACCACTTTGCAAATTTACACATTTCTAGCTTGATTGATGGGGGTGATTTTGAGTTTTTTTTTTTTTTTTTTTTTTTTTTTTTTTGAGAATACTAAGTATTTTTAACACACATACACGGAGAAAGAGGAGAAGTTCTTTAAAAAACTTACAGTGGTGATTTTGAGGTTTGAATGTGTAAATTTGACACATTTTTCTATTATACACATTAATGCAAATGCTCTAAGTGGGAGTTAAGGGCTAATGAACGGTTTAGAGAATGAATCATGGAGCCAATCGACATTTATTAATTAGTGCTGGCCAATGTTGTTACAATAATAATGGAATAAAAAAATTGTCACCAAGATCCTTATAGGTCAAGTGAGATCTCATCTAATATATCTTAACTCTCTTCTTCTCATTTTTACTTTGTGTTTAATATCTTTAATTGATACAAGGTTAATTATTTTAATTAATTGATTTTAAATAGATATCGTATAAATTTTATAAATAATATATAAAATAATGGTAAGCTATGTCAGAATATACATGTGGCGGGCAAAAGTGAAACAGATAAATATGGTTGGTTTTAATCCAGTTACTATTCGTTCACACAATTAACTTATAGAGATGGAATGCAAGGTCAACCTTTAAGTACCCGTTATGAAACAAAAGGTGAAAGTCATATCAAAACTACATGTGTAGTGATTAATATTCAACTAAAAATAGGTTAGAAATGGCTAAGTGTTTGTCTCGGGTTTAGTCCGAGGATGATGTTACAATTGGATGATTTCTCTCTCTCTTTTTCTCTCCAAAACTAGACCTCTCCCTGATCCAGGTGCTTTTTGGCTTTATATAACTTTGCAAAGATGTATCTGGATCTTACATTTGGAGGGTTATGATCAGACTTTCTTGATACTTGTCCCATTAATATCTTGCTAGAAGGTTTTTACACTAGGGTATTAGTTGTGGGAACACTATTCATGGTTATTTCTCCATTAATGGGTCTAGCTAAGTGGTTGCAGTGCATTTAATGCGGAGGGGATGGCTATTTTGTTCTTCCTTTTTCTTCTCTTCCTTGTTCAATACCAAGTTACCTTTATCTACCATCGGATTGCGTCGTGCTCCCTTTGACTTTGTCCCTCAACCCTCTGAGGTTTGGTAGATGCCCTCGGCACCCTTGCCAATTATGGTTGTTCAGCCTAACTACGAGTTAAGGGTATACTTTCTGAGGATAACTGATGTGCATGAAATATATACAATAAAGTACTCACATATCTACATATTTAGCCTTACTTTTATGTTATTTTGTGACTAATTATATAATATCTTTGTGTTGCGGGTAACAAGGGCTTTACATGCAAAGTGGGGCTAAGCCAATTGAATCAAGCCAACTTACATTCAGCCAGGCATGAATTCAAGAAAAGACCAACCCAATTAAATTTAAGTCCAATTGGAGCAAGGAATCAAATGAAATTTGCACCAAATCCAAGTCCAATTCGGATTAGGATTCCAGACTGCACATCAGTTAGTATTTTTGGCATAACTTTCGGCTCAGATGTCCAATCGAGATGATTCAAGTTGGGCTGGAACGTTAACTTAAAGGGCTACAACTTTGTAGTTTACCAAAAGTCCAAATTCTGACGTTAAATGGGCCAAAATAGTCGGTTAAGTGAAGCCTAAAAATCTGGGATTTTCTCCAAACGGGAATTCAACTTGTAATAGGATTCCTTGACCTATTTAAGGGCTCTTTAGGGCAAAATTCAAGGAGGCTAGTGCTAGGGCTGAGGGCTGAATGTATAGAGAGTGCGGCTACTTCTTTGGTTTTCTTCCATGACAGTTAGTTTTATTTTATTTGTCTAGTTTAATGTTTAGTATTTTATTTTTGTGTTTTCTTTCAATTACTATGAGTAGCTAAATTTATAATTAGGGTTGAGGATGAAACCTTGTTAAGGATTATCAATAATATTTATGTGATTTTATTTTTCCCACAATAGTTGTTCTTTAATGATTTAAATTGTTCTTGCTTCATATCAATTTACTAAGATGAGATTCTAGATATGAGTTCAATCATGTTTTTCTCATGATTTAGGATTTGTCTTAATTAATTGAATGCTTAGTTTATTAATTCTTGATTATAAAATTGGATATCACTTGTGATTTGTCTGTCAATGGATACAATTTATGATTTGATTTTTAGAATTGGATATATCTTGTGATTTGTTTGGCTACAGATACAATTGATGATTTGATTTTATACTTAAGAAGCGAAGAAGAACATGCTTTTGATTTTTAAAATAAGAATTTAATGATGATATTTTCCATGATAGCAAGATTGATTTCTAGATTATCATGCAGTGGTTGGGAAAAATTAATGATCATAAATATATGTTGATATGATTTACAAGGCGGATTCCAAAACCTTAATTTCTTTCTCTTGATTGTTTACATCTTTTTATTACTTTATATCTTTTTCTTAGTTTAATTATTTGCTTAATTTTATTATTTGCTTAGTTTATTTTATTGCAACCAACCAATTTTTATTTAAACTAGATTAGGATTAATTTGGTTAAGGTTTAATTAATTTTCCTACATTCATACAAGTCCCTGTGGGTTCGACCTCGTTCTTGTCCAACTATACTTGATGCGGTTCGTACACTTGCGAGTATTTTAAAATTTCACAACAATAACCCACTTACATTTCTCGAGGTTTACCTCCACATGAACTTCATCAGCCATTTGGATCCTCGTCCCCCCCACAATACCAGTTACAAAATATTATATTCCAATTAAAAAAACAAAGGACATTATATGTACTTTTTTAGACTATTTGGAGTGGTTTCAAATTAAATCCTAAATTATAAAAACTTTAATTAAGACAGTAAACTTATTAGATGGTTTCAATTCATGCTGCCATTGAGTTACTATTAACTAAAAAGGAATAGAGTTTTATATAAGTTGTGACTAAAATCTATCTGAACACAAAAAAGGAAAAAAAATTTCAAATGTGAAATTATTAGACCTCTAGCTCACCAAACAAGAATTGTGAAATTGTATAATTATAAGTCTTTTAGTCGTTACTAATACAGTTACAATATGCTTACATATTAAATTAAAATTTTTAACATAATTTACTTTAACGCTCTATTTATTTTGATGTAAAATATTTTCAATGTAAAAAATTTTACTGTAAAATATCTACCTTGAAAACATTTTCAAGTGTTTGGCAAGATTAGACACTTGAAAATGTAAACAACCACCTGCATCCAAATACAAGCACACCGCACCACCACCACTACTAACCACCCAAAATCCCAAAAAAAAAAAAAAAAAACACCACCGCCCCACCGCCACCAAAATCTAGTGACTAAACACCACCACTCACACGGCCACACCACCACAACAACCACCACCAACATGAAGCAACAATACCAAATGAAAAAAAAAAATTCCAAAATCAAAGATCAATGAAACCCACTCTTATTCAACCACCATCAAAACCCACGAACCACCATAACTATAACAGATTCCGCCACCAACCTCAAAACCAAACTTGAAAACACCAAACCCACCCCACCAAAATTCAACACCAATGACCCAACCCACAAAAACCCATCACCGAAGACCCACCCCACCATAGAGAGAGAGACACCGACACTCGGTTGATGACGACCCACCCCATTACCGACCTTATCACTGATCTACACCACAAAAGAGCTAGTGGTCGTCAATTTGTACCATCCTTGCGCTCAACATTCGCATCGGGAACATTGATGCCGAGAGTCAAAGTTCCAAGGGACTGCTGGAGAAGGTAGAGCCAATGATGGGTGGGAGAGGAGTGAAGGTGGGCTGGGTTGTGGTCTTGTGGAGAGAAATTGAAAGCATGAGAAAGTGAGAGAGGGGTTGATCGTGATCGAGAGAGACAGCAACAAATGTAAAATATTTTACCAAATTTTCAAGTGTAAAACATTTTATATTTATTTGCTTTGGTTGTATTGTTTGACTGAAAATATTTTACTTTTGACTAAATGTTTTACTGTAAAACAAACATGATAAAATATGAAAATATTTTCTTGCAAATAGTTTACATCAAAACAAACAGAACGTACATGTTATTTTATTTATACAAAGCTCAAGCAAGGAGAGTGTTATTTCTTTCATAGTTTGCATAAAATTTTTTTCTTCTAAAAACATAATAGCACGCTAAGAAAGTTAGGAAAAAAAAAATCTACCTATTCGATTGTGATTATAGAAATCAATAAGAGAGTATTATTTATACAAACATTTGGAGTGAAGTGCCATTTCATAAAATTTAAAGGAGGTTGGTGTAATTTACACAAAATTTAAAATAAAATTTAAACTCAATTACTAGAAGTTTCAAGAAATATAAAGAAAATTTGAAAATTGAAAATTATTATACTTATTAATACAAATTTATTTTGATTTTGTTTGTGTATAATATATTAAATATGAATTTGATAATTATTTAGTTATTAATATTTATTTATTATGATTTTAGTTCTATATGGAACGATTTAATAAATATTATGACAATTAATAAATATTTGTTATGATTGTGTTTGTATATGAAATTATTTATTCTAATATATATATATATATATATATATATATTTAAATGATATTGCAAGTTTTTGATTGAGGGTTTAAATAGTATAATATATCATAGAATTATTTATTCTATTATTTATACAAACATATATATAATCAACACAAGTTTTGAGCACAATCACAACTTCACCAATAACATGAACCTTAGTCAAGTTGGAGTCCGAGACCAAATTTATTATGCAATATTTCTTTCGTTGTTGTTATTTTTTATTTTTATTTTAATTCTTCCATTGTGAACCTCTCATCATAACATAAATAAAATTTTGAATTTATACAATTTTTTAATTTTGTTCCATACGATAACCCTATTTATATTTCAAAAAAAATTTCTTCTTGTTTTTAATTAAAATTTATTTACAATTAATAAATAATTTAACAAATTGGTTTTTATATTAGATTATTAGTAAAGCCCTATATTAGATCAGGCCCAGCCCATATCATTACAAAAACTTTCCTCTTCCTCTGTTCAAAAGCCCGAATCTTTAACAAAACCCTGTTTTCTAAAACCCTAAACTCAGCTAAACTTCTTCTTCTTCTTCGTTCAAGGTTTTGGAAAACTATTTGGTTCTTTGGAAAATTCTTAGGTTTTTATAATGGGTCTACCTTCGAAGCGGTCGAAAAAAGCGCAAGACATCGACAGTGATTTCGAAGATTTTGATGATTTTGATGAAGACATGGACAGCAGGAATCTAACTGTGAGCAAAAAAAAAAAAAAAATTCCTTTCTTAATTTTTACAATAATTACTGTAATCTTGATTAATATTGTTGTTGGGTTTGGTTTTTGTATTTGTGATTCTTGTTAATTGAGCAATTTATGATGTAGTTGGGGCATGAAGAAGCTGATTATGAAGATGAAGAAGGAGAAGCTAACAATGGAGATGAGGAGATGGAACAGCTAGAAGAAGAGTATAAGAATCTTAAGCACCAGGAAATGTAAGACTCTCTGTTATTGTTTATCACATTTGGTTGTGCACTTGATATTGTGTATTGACATTGAAAATTATTGATTTTTAGATTCTGGGTGTGGGTTTTTATATGATTCTTTGATATCTTAGAGGACTTGTACCCAGTAATTTTTACTTACAATTTGGAGGAAAATCTATGGGGAGGGTGTATTCCAATGAATTGGGAAGTTTTTTTGTCAGCAAACCGACTTCTTGTCCGTGCAGAGATTGTAGTGTGTGTTACTTTTCTCCTAGGAAGTGCGGACCCTTCATTTAGGGTGCCGTGCCCATGTTGTATCCATGTCTTACCCATTTCATACTGGTGTTGTATCGGTCATTTCATGTTATAATTTTTTAAAATTGCTCATTTCATACCCGTACCCATGTTAGTGTTCATGTCTGTGTCCGTGCTTCCTAGCTTTTCTCTTTTGTATAGATATTAGATTCATTTGCATCATGATTATGGTTGTTTAGGTGAAAGGTGGATCTGTAAAATGTTTGGTTAGTAGTTTCTTTGTGGCACACAGCTTCTCAATTACTCACATACGTGATATTAGGCATGTTTGTTATGACATAGATGCCCATGCATATCTCTTAATGTATGCAGTTTTATAATTGTTGGGTTTCAATTTTCATTCAGAGATATTTTTAATGATTTGAAGCGTCACAAGGATGAAGATCTTCTTAAGGGTCAGGCGGTGAAGAATCAAAAGGTTTGGGTTTTACAGATTCAGTCATCAGTTTTCCTTCCTTTGGTTGTATCAGTTTTTTTCTTTTTCTCTTAAAAATAGTGTTCTTGACTGTTACTTTCCTTTCTTAATAATTATACTCTTTGAAGCAATTAGTTTATTCTTTATACCATTTCCCTCTCTTATGAGTGTGGTTAAACATTGATACACTTCTTTCCCCTTTTTCCTTAAGGCTCTCTGGGACAAAGCTTTGGAGCTCAGGTTGTTAGTTCAGAAAGCATTCTCAAGTGCAAATAGATTACCCCAGGTCTTTTTTGGTAGTTTACTATTATTTAACTTAATTCTAGCTCTTTAATATCTAAATATAGTGTCTAAAGATGATGGATTGTCTGCAGGAGCCCGTTAGGTCTTCATTCTGTAATTCAGATGAGGGTGTCAATACAGCATATTCAGACCTCATTACCTCATCTAAGAATACTTTAGATTCCCTATTGGAACTACAAGAGGTATGGGTGTTTTGGAATTTTTTAATTATTTTTACGTACTTGATATACATTCATTTAGCTCCAAAGAATATGACCAGCAGTTGATGCTTTATTTTGGCCTTATAAATTTTTCTGTCAATATATTTTCGCTGTTCATCTTGTGATAATTCTTTTCTGACAGGCTTTGCTTGAGAAGAATCCTTCTGTTGCTGAATCCTCAGATGGTATGGAACAAGTTCTCTCTGTATTGTATTATTTGGTTTTCTACTCACCTGGCACTGTGTATGAAAATTTTTCCATTTTGCTAGATTCTATTTTCTAAATTTAGAGTTCCTTATCATACTTTTTATCTCTCAAAGAGTTTATAATCTCTGTACAACAAAGTCAGATATTATAAAAAGAGAAGACTATACCAAATGCTATTCCTTTGATTTTTATTGTTTTTTCTTTTTCCTGCAAGGGTTCTGATATTTCCAATTTTCTTTTGCAATCTTTCTTCAACATAAAGCTAATGATAAATGTTGACTGAATTTTAAAGCCAGCAAGAGCTTGTCAGTTAGGCTTAAGACTTAGTTTGCATAGTTCTATTGCTTGCTTTAGTTTCAGGCTATGATTTCTGTGCATGATTACTGTTCAAGAATAAACTACGTATGTGCATGAAAAGTTTTTGATTAAGCTTGCTTATCCTAACAAGGTTTCTCTTCTTAAGGTAATTCTGAAAGATCATCCAAGCATTCAGAAGCTTCTAAAAACTCGAATGTTGAAGGTGACGAAGATTGGTCAAGGGTTTCTCAATTGCATTTGAGGTACTTTGATCATCCTCTAGATGTGCTTATGATCTATTGAACATTGAACTCATCCTTTTTTTTGTAAAAAGTAGGAAATACAGTTTTTGAATTCTTCATCCAATACCAATGAGTTGGGTGACATGCTTAGGTAGACATTACAACAGCCTCTTTCTGATGATGATGATATGTTCAAGTGAGCTGGAACTGTGCTTGAGGGGGGCTGTTGGTCCTTTTTTCATTCTTTTATACTGCCTTCGTTATTTGTCTTTTGTTATTAATGTTATGGAGGTTTCCGTGAATGTATCTTTTTTGGGATATATACACATTATTGAGATTGAAATCCTAGAGGAGGAAAATCCTGGTATTGGAGCAGAATTGTCTCTGTTAAGTTGGTAATAGTTTTATTTTTGTTCTTATGGTTTTTGTTTTCAACAACCTGAATTCAATTACCTGTTTTATAAAAAAAAAAGAATCCAATTACCTGTCTTAATCTTAGTAAAGTACATGTTAAAAGTAATGATTACCCTTTATATACCCATGTTTCATGCTTTATTGCCTTTTTTTAGTTCTGTTGTATATCTATCACTGTATCACATCATCTTTGCATGCATTAAAAGCCTACTAGTGCAATTAATTTCTTAATTTGGGCGTTGACTGTATTATTCATGTTTGTATCCTTTAGAATAGCTTCCTTCAGAGACAAATCAATAGACAAATGGCAGAGGAAGACAGAGGTGGCAACTGGTGCTGCTGCTATTAAAGGAAAATTGCATGCTTTTAATCAGGTTAGGCCTTATGACTGGGCTGATTACCATGCCCATAAGGTGTAAAACAGGCTCACTAAATTCTTCTATTCCATACACAGAATATTAGTGAGCAAGTTGCTGATTATATGAGAGATCCAAGTAGAATGCTCAAGCAGATGCAACTGAGGAGATCAACAGTCAGCGTATTTGGGACTGTAAGATAATCTCCCTTTCTTTCTTCTTCTTTTTATTTTATTTTTTTATACTTAAGAGAGAATGTATATTTACACTCAGATGAAGGCCACACACACATGTAGATTAAATGGACAAGGTAACATAAAAATTAGCCTATTTGACATTTGTATTCTAATACCTGGCATGTTGATGACAGGATCCTGACAAGGAGAATAGCACTAAGGGAGAGGTAATCCTACTTTTGTGTGTCTACTTGAGTTGATTATACAATGTTCATTTTGATTCCAGAACCCCACCTGAGAGCAAAACTATGGAAATTTGTTTAAATACCAGATTCTCTAAAAATAAAATCTTTCTCATACGTGTGCTTGTGTGTCTAAGAGAGTGAATATTGGATTGCATTTGAAGGTACCAAATCATTGTCTAAAATGGACTATCATGGCAAACAGAACCATTAACATTGAAGTTAATCTTGGGATACTCATAGAAAACCTCCAATGTTTTGTGTCACTCATGGTGTTGACTTCAATCTTTGCAATAGTGCACTCTGTGGGTTGATTTGTGCTTTCTAATGCTAAGCACATTGGATAGTCCAATCTCCTTCAAATATGCCTTCAGAATGCCAAAATACTTTTTAGGTATCTTGTTATGGTCGAAAAACAAGATAAATAGCGAATACAAACAGAAATGGTTGCTGGTGGTTCTTTCTGGGAAAAAAGTTGGGTTTGCATGGGTACCAAATCTAAGTGCTTGTTTGGGAGAACTTATTTTCATCAGTTTATTGGCTTAAAAAATGAGCTGGGCAAAATTATAGTTGTACTTAGAAAATGTAGAACTTATTGTACATGAACAAAATAAGCTGAACAAACAACTTAATATTAATCCACCACTCATCGAAATGGACAATTATTATAACTTATGATTTAAAGAAAAGATCAATAAGATTTAGTAAAGGTGTATTTTGAAGGTCTATGGAAATTGAATTTCTAGCTCTGATCAGATCTGCTAGGTGACTTGCAAATTCACACATTTCATTGATAAGTAATATATTTTATTTATTTTATTGATAAGGCTTCAACTTTACTCCATGGCCTTCTTTTGCAGATCATTTGTTCCCTCAGATGCTATGTAAATAGAACCCATTATTTGTGTGTGAAGCACTGAAGAACACCTCACTGCTTCTGTTCAATATGATGGCAATCATATTGTCATGACTCATGAGATATAATGCAACTTAATTTTGTTACATATATAATTTGTAATGTGAAAAACTAAAAAAATGAAATGTTTTTGTAAGCTCAGAGAGACGTTATTCCTCTTGGATACATTTGTTAACCTTATCATTCTGTAAGAATAAAATGTTATTTATATAACTTTGAGTAAAAAGCATATGCTGATGGGGATTACTGAATGATTACTGCTATATGTCATTAGATATTATGCAGTTTTATTTATGCAGAGAAAAGTAAAATGAGAGAGGATTGTGTAAAATTATCAAAGTTATGCTTTTCTCATTACATTATGATGTTTGCTATATCCTTCTACTTTGAATAGGAAGTACAAGCTGATGGTGATCCAGAACTTTTGGATGACTCCGAATTTTACACGCAATTATTGAAGGAATTCTTAGAGACAAATGACCCAAAATCATCAGGTAAAATTTTGTTGCATTTTGAAATTTGTATATTTATTTTTCTGCTCTTGGACCCAATCTATAAGAGTTTCTGTATTCATGTCCATATTGTGACATCTTCTCTTGTTGGTTGCAACAACTACAATAATCTGTTATTGTCAAAAATTTAGGGTCAGTAATGGATCCCCATGAGACTAATTTGAGTTGGCCACATATTCTTCTCCACCATTCTATCTTATTCAAAATCATACTTTGTTATCTCCTTAATTACTATGCCATTTTTTACTTCTTCGACTAGGGTTATTTTAGGTCTTTTGCTTTCTCTTTAATTTCTCTCAACTAGAATCAAATCACTTTTTCTCATTGGTACATTAATTGCTCTCCTTTGCACATGACTAAATTAAGCAATTTTCTTCATTGTGTGTCCCTACTATCTTTGTATTGCTACTTATCTATCTTAACATTCTCATTCTATGAACATGTTGCTTCTTAATATCCCAACACTTGGTCCCAAGGCTTAAAAAAAGGAAGAGGATTGCTGGTTGCAGTAGGTTGATGTGTTGCTCAAATGTTTGTTTGAGCTTATTCTGTTTATTATACAAAAAATTACGGCTATACCTAGAAAAGATGATGCTTTAACAAAGCTATAAATTTTATTTTAAGATGAAAATAAGTTCATCCAAATGACTGCATAGAATTTTGTTGCTTGATTATGAATGAATCACTTTCTGTATCCAAAAGAGGGGGAAAAATTGGGGGTGGAGGGTTTTTTTTTTTGGGGGTGTTGTTGTGGGGTGGGGGTGGGGGTGGGAGGGTTTTTCTTCTATACCTCGTGAGTCATACCCATCTCGGTTGTAGCACTGCTTTGGATGTGAAAATGAATGGATGGACGGACATAATTGTCTGATACTGTGCCATTTTATTCTGCCAATAGTTGGAGAGAATCCAGTGACAAGGTCAATATCATTTTATTATCTATATCTATGAATTTGATCATAGGTTTTCTGGAACTTAGCTATGTAGTCTACATGAAAATGGACTCCCAGCTGACAATTTATAAAATTTTACTTTTTTATTAAAAAAAAAAAAAAAAAATCAAAAGATATTTTTCTACACTTTCAAATGGAACTTGGTTTATGGTGAACATCATTTGCATACTTTTCCTATTGTATTCAAAGGAAATCTACTAATTAAACATTCTGTAAGTGACTCCTTGATTTTAACCATTCCTTGTTACACAGATTTTTATGCTTTGAAAAGGTTGCAAACTAAGAAGAGAAAGATCGTCGATCGGCGTGCCTCAAAGAGTCGCAAGATAAGGTAACTACTCCCTACCAAGCCCCAAAAAAATTTCTTATTTGTGAGTTGCGGTCATATCTGAATGTGTATTTTATATTATTCTCGTGCATTTTAATTTTTGCAGGTATAATGTTCATGAAAAGATTGTCAATTTCATGGCTCCTCAGACTATGGATCTTCCTCCTATGGCTCCTAAATTATTTGAGAATTTGTTTGGGTTGAAGACCCAAAAACCAGCTTCTGTTTTCTAGTGTAAGGTCTTATCAGTTCATAGGCTTTTGCAATTTTGTAAAATTTGTTGACATAATTGTTTGTTTTAATTTAATTCCTTGATATCTTTTATATATTGTATTATCTCCATAAATGTTTTCTTTTCATTGGTGCAAAAAAAAATATATATATCCTAATTAGGATCTTTATTTAGAGTTTAGGCTTTGTTGTCCCCCATGCTGTGTATGTTTCTCAGCTAGTGCAAGTGTTCAACACCTCATAGTTCAACATTTATAAAAAAAAGACATTGCTTTATCAGTCAGTCGTAGTCCATTGAATTTTTTATTTATTTATATTTTTTTTGTAAAATAACTCCTCTATGTATTGTAGTAGACACTGGCTTTTCTCAACAACTTAAAAAGTAATATAGTAAATCAAAAATGCAAAAAGTTGGGAAAACTTTTGATCATGTCAAGTATGCATCTCTGGATGCTTGGACAGTCCAAAAGATAATAACCAAGAAGTCTGAACTTTCGGGATTGCTCTTTCCTTTTTTAATTTTGTTTTAGGGATTCGGTCTCATCATTAGTGAACAATAATTAACTAGCACCTGGCCCTTTAGATATGGCATTTTAGTTCCTAACCTTGAAAGCAAAGGGATTTAGCCCATTAGTCATTGTTGATCAAAGACTTTATCACCAAGTTAGCATGGAGTCAAAAACTTCTGTAATTTTACGTTTTTTATTTTTTGAGGTTATAAAGTGACATCGGGTCTAGGATCAGGGCTTTAATTGAAAATTTACATTAGACTCCTTGTGCAAATTAGGTAGCGGAATTATCAATTTATCTCAGCTAAAGTGATCCACAAACATAATAATATTTTTACCAGTACATACCTACTCTTAAAGCAAGCAATATAAAGGCCATTAGAGCATGACATACGATTTGATAATGAGATGGAAAACCAAAGACTGAAGCTTTTCAATGGTAAAACCACTTCAAGACACATCTAGTAGAAAATTCACTATAAGAAGAGCAGTTTTAACAATCTACTTTCAAGACTATTATATAATTATTAATTAGACCCTATTTGTAAAGTTTTATTTGCCTTTCTACCGTAATAGCTCTAGAATCTTTGGCGTCTTCTTATGCGAATTTCCTTCAGAAACTCCTAGTTCGCATGAACCAAAACCTCAGGCACTTTAAAGACGTTAGTGAACACACCGGAAAAGATCTTTGTGATTCAAGAAATATTTAAAGCTCACTCAAACACAATAGTTTTTCTTGTTTTTAAAACAAAGCAAAAAGGATAATTCTCCTTTTAGGTTCAAGAAGAAAGGAAAAAGTTTGAAATGTTTTACTTTGGTATAAATTTCTTTCTTGCCTATAAAAGTCTTGTGAAAGGTGACTTATATAGGTTTATAAATTATGATTAAAATCGAGCTTAAACACATTTTCTAGCAAATTTTAAAATTCAAGACCTAACAATTTTGCTCAAGCGAGTTATGAGTGAACTCTCCAATACAAAATTGTTGTGTCAATTTCTAGTGACCACATCTTATTTGTTCTAATGGTAATATTTATAATGCGCTTGTGGCGTTTTACAACTATAGCTCCCCAACCGCCACACGATAACACAGGTCTTCTTCGTATTTGGAAAAGTCATTATTTTTACAAGACGCATTTGCTAAGGTTTACCAAACATGCAGTTTTGGGTTTTTGGCTGGAAAAAATGTGTTTTGGCTCCTTAACGTGGAGCCAAATGCATACTAACTTTCCATTGAAACAAGTTTCACCAAAAAATTCATTATAATTTAAGAGATATGGACAAAAGATTATCAACTCCTCATCTTTGAATATGAACCAATATCCCCTTTGAACAAATGAACCAGGCTAAGTCTTGTCACATTACATTAAGATTTGCAACACACCTATTAACCCTAGCATTAATGATGAATTTTTGTAGTTTTAGATTAGTTGACTTGCTAACAAGAAGCAAGCAAAGGTCTTTGGCCCTAGATGTCTTTTCATAGACTAGATTATTGAACCAAGGAGACTAAATCATGAGTTGCGCCAGGATTACAATTGGGATTGATTTCCTACTTCCAACCGAACAAGGGCTCTAATTAGCCGTAGCTCTTCTGGTCTTGAACCCATAACTGGCCAGAAACTCCTAATTACTAATTAGAGCCTTCCCTTTTGGGCTCATCTTTGTTGTCTCTTTCAATCTCCTTCATTGATTGTAATGATTGATTATTCCACCTACTTTCCCCTCCATTTATAACGGGTTTGTCACATTGTCCACAACGCTATGACTTATGCATGTTTTCTATGAGATCCACAAAAATGCTCATTCACTTTTGAATGAGGTCGAGTTTGATAAAAAATGTAGGCTTGAAAAGAAGAGGAATTAGTCTTATTTATTTATATATTACTAAAAGTTGAAGTGTAGTATTTATTGCTGCTGATCTCCTATTGCGCCACCTCATCGCCACATCATTAGCCACGTAATTATTATTTTTCTTATTTATTTTTAATCTTATTTTTTAACAAAAAATAAATAAATGGGTTATTGACTTTACATATTCATCTTGGGCAGTTTTAACATTACATATAATTTTGTCTTTACATATTCATCTACTTTAATTTATAATTTATTTTTTATTCCTATTTTTTTACCAAAAAAAAAAGATTATTGACTTTACACAATAAATTTATTATTATTATTAAAAAAAAAATCACTAGCATTTGAAGCCCCCCGTAATTGTTGCATAAAATCTTTAAAAAAATATTTTGAAAAAATATAATCTATAATCTATTATAAAAGTTGAATCTTTAGAACTAATTGTTGCACAAAATGGTAATAGGTGTCATTTTATTGAAACATAAGTGAATGTCATTCTATTCTCTTTCTTTTCTCCAACTCATCTTTCTTCAAATTGATTAAAAATTTGGCGTTTTAGATTTTCATCCCAAAAGGATGGCATTTCAAATTAATTGGAAAAAAAATAAAAATAAAATTTGGCATTGCAGATAACAACCGTCACCTACACTCCAGTCAAAGCGTTTTAAATACTTTTACTTCCTCACCCTTTCCACTTCTCAATTAAATTTGAGTTCTCACGCCCAGGCACAACACAAAACCCACCTAAATTAGCTCTCTTGGCCTCCCTCTTCACTTATTTAAAAGGGGAATATCAATGCTTTCTATGGAGCTTCAGGGTCACACAAGTAAGCTCCCACTAATTCTCTACACATGCAAAGTTTTATTAATAGCACTAAAAATTAACCATTTCTTGCCCATGGGGTTGAGCTTGACTTCCCAATTGGTTTTTCTATCTTTGTAGGACCATTATTGGTTGTTCAGGGGAGTTGAGTACTGCTTACACCCTCAAGTATTTGGAACAGGCTAGATGTGCAAAGTGCCTTCATGTCAACATCTCTCATATTCCTCATAAGTTAAATTGGAAAGCATGTAGAATTTTTTTGGAATGCAACCAAGAGAGGTGACCAGGTTCTTGCTTCTATCAGAATTTGTAGTTCTTATCCGCAAAGTTTAGGGCACTATAATCTATTCAAATACTCCTCAAGGTACAGGTCTCGCTGTCTTTTTTCCTATCTTCTTTGACATTATACAGCAACATATCATACACAAACTTGACACAAATGTATAAACCATCTAAGACTAAGAGCATTGGATTTTCATTCAAAGGTTTGTTAGTTTTAGACCATTTCTCATCATCCTATCATATTCAATCTGAAAATGATTGTTATGTTCTTAGCTGCATGCTTTTTTAATTTCAATAAGACAGAAAATAATTTTACTTGAGGAGCCACTTGCTAAAAATAACCTCTTTTATGGACTCATGATCAAAATGTGAGATTTATAAATAGACTTGATGAATCATTATCACATTTAGTCTAATGCATGTACTAACATTATTACATATTCTCCATTGAAAGAAAGGTAAAAAAAAGTTATTTGTGTTTTGTATTTAGCTTAATGGTTTGTTAATTTTTATTTTTATTTTTAAAAAAAATTATCACTTTCATTGTTACATTTGAAATTTGTATCCCATTGCGAAATCCTCCTATAGAAATATAACATTGTAACATGTTCTCTTTTGTTTACCTCAGTGACATTGCTATTACGTTATTTGTTGATTACTTAATTATTGCCATTATTGTTTTGTTAGATGGTTCAATTGTTGAATTATTATTATTCTATTATAGGTTAAAGCATCTAGCTATCTAATTTATGTTGGTTTCAGAGCTTAAGCAAACAACAATCTTATCTAGATAAATCTCTCAATGATCATGTGGAGCAAAAAACAATTTACATTTTGCCAATAGGCGAAGGAAGATCACATGTTGGATTGAATTGGAGAGAAGTAACTGGCAAATTTGTGTCTAAAAGCAGCTACCACCAATTATAAGGAGATTAATTCATATAATATGAGTACTCCATGTGATTTGAGAAATTTAACTAGATAACCGAATTGTTTTTAATTCTTTTATTGTTTGGATTTGTAATGTTTCACCCATAAATAAGTAATTAAGTTTTCATGATTATTATTGAAATCTGTTTGGTGATTTCAACAAATGTATAACATAGTTTATGTATATTCATTTCACTAATACAATTAACATGAAACTATATATGTCACATATCGTGTGGTGGCAAAATTACTAATAATCTAAATCTATATATATCTAAAAGTTGAAGCGTAATATTTATTGTAGTTAAGCTCCTGTTGCGTCACCTCATCGTCATGTCATTAGGTACATAATTATTATTTTTCTTATTTATTTTTTATTCCTATTTTTTTTATAAAAAAATATATAAATAGATTATTGACTTTATACATTCATCTTGAATAGTTTTAACATTACATATGATTTTGTCTTTACATATTCATCTACTTTAATTTAGAATTTAATTTTTATTCATTTTTTTTTATAGACAAATATAAATAGATTTAGAGTGGTTTCAAACTTGAGTGGTTTCAAACTTCACATATAATTTTGCCTTTATATATTCATCTACTTTAATTTAGAGGGTCATTCTAGATGTTTATAACTAAATAATGAAATCAATGAAGTATCAAAAACCAAAAACAATGTCTATACATATCTATACTATATATATTAATGGAAGTTTTGTAATAAATTTTATAAAGTTCTTTATGCACTACATCTAGGACTATCCGGAAAGAGCCGGCGACCCGCTCAACCCGGCCAACCCACCTCGTCCGACCCACCGCCACCCGATCCGACGACTCCGACGGTTGAACGCGGGTTCCGGTGAAGCTAACCCGACCCCACGCAAGTCGGTTGTCGGTTTTTGATTTCCAAACCCATGACACCCGACCAACCAAATCCTTATCCTTTCCAACGAAGTATTACAATTTTTCGACTTGATTCGGCGAGATCTCGTTGTTATCCGATGAAATCTAGGCTAGATCTCAACGAATCCGGCTAGATTTCTATCCGATCTCGACGGATCCGGCTAGATTTCGACTAGATCTCACCGGATCCAGCCAAATTTTAGCCGGATCTTGACGGATCCGTCCAAATTTTGGCCAGATCTCACCGGATCCAGCCAGATTTCGGCTAGATCTTGACGGATTCGTCCAGATTTCGGCCAGATCTTGCCGATTCACCGATTTCGTCCCTGGTGATAAACACAATACCAACTCAAATCAACTCAAAACCGACGAGACCTGAACCAAAAAATCCGACCAGGTCTCCGAGTCGGTTTTGGGTCAATTTTTTATTCACCCGCCCCAATCGGGTCGAGTCCAGGTTAGGCATATACCCGACCCGACCTGTGGACACCCCTAACTACATCTTTAGTATCTTTTTTTTTTTTTTTTTTTTGTGCAATTCTTATTTAATTTTTTCAAATTTTAATCTTCTTCAATCATTATCTTTTTAGTTCAATCTTTCATCCCCTCCAATAATTTTTTTTTTTTTTTAATTTTCATTTGATTTCCTTTAGATTTTTAAAAGTTTCCTTTATATCTTCTTAAATTCTATGGTTTCACTTTGTTCAATCTTTCATCTACTTCCACTATTCCTCTGCCATCTTAATTTTCATATAAATTTCTTCTTATGTCATTTCTACCTCTCTTTGCTATTCCTTCCAAGTGGCCTTCGACAAAAAGGTCAATACTCTCTCTCTTTCTCCAATTTTTTTTTCTTTTTTGGTAGATTTTTATTTTATTTTATTGATTCAACCTTTTTTTTTTTTTTCTACTAATGGTTTTTTATTTAATTTTTATTGTTGATTTAATTGTCATATCACATGTGTTTATCTTTTTGGTATTTGCATCGACTTTTATGCATATTTAGGTAGTTTGGTATTCTAATTTCCGATTACAAGTTATTTTTCTTTATTCCATTGGTTTGTTTTGATTTGAGCTTATAATTAGTTGTTTTGCAAGTTAGAATTTGATTTTTTTATCGTGATCAATTTATATGTTAAACTATATGAGACTTTACTACTTTTTGTTTATTATTTAATCCTTTGGGGTGGACAAAGTACGCTTAATAGTTGTATAAGAAGTATTCTATAATGTCATTTATTCAAAGAGAAGCAAAGGTTTAGTCAAACAAAAATAATCGGGAGGGTGATATATTTTAGCTTTTGCAATTGTATTTTAATTGTTATTATTATTATTATTATTTTATAACAATACATATATAGAAATTTAATTCTTAGATTTTGCAAATAATTGTTTATCTGATAATATGTTTTGGGTGGACGAAATTGCAATTTCAACAAAGAAAATAACCTTAATAGATTATCAACAACAAATTGTTTTGCTAATTGGTTCAATTAATCATTGTTAAGTTTTGTTAATTTTTTAGTTACATTTTTCTGTGTTTGGATTGTAGGGTAGAAAAAATAGAGTTTTAGAAAGTTTGTTTAAAAATAAAAGAAAATTTTCCAAATTTTATATTCTTTTTAATGATTCACAAAATGTTATAAATAACTTTTATTAAAAAATGAATATTTTTGTTAACTTGCCTTTTGAATTTTTGAGAATTGTTTTTTGTTTTCATTTTGGTACTACAAAATTTATATTTATGATTTATGATTGTTCCTATAATGAATAAAAATATGAATGTTCAAATTTATATTTATGTCTATGATTGTTCCTATATTACATTTATGATTATTCCTATAATAAATAAAAATGTTATTATGAAATACATTACTATTTATTAAATTAATACAAATTGTAAAAAATAAATTTAATGAGACTATCTTAAAAAATTCATCACGCGCAAACGCCGCGGATTCGCGGCTAGTACTATTAATTTTTAGCCCCAAAACAATGGTGTTGTACGTTCATATTTCATATTTGACTAGATAAGCATTTTTTCCTAGGCAGCATGCTATTACTTTTTTTTGCCCCACAAAGAATTGACGTATCTTATTACACCAAAAACAAAAATCCCAATCAAATCAAATTAGGGGCCATTTCTAATTCAAACAATCTTTTCTAAAGCAGGTTCACACATGACACAATGACCCATTTCCCTTCTATGTGCACTACGTCGCCCTTGAAACTTGAAAGTCCTCAGAAATTTCGTTCTTCTCTACCTCCAAGAGTTTACGTGCACTACATTGCTCTTGAGAGTTTAGAGCATTCACATTAGGCAATGTAAATGGTATATGTAGGAAAATTTTAGTATCAAAGCACAAAACAACCCCATTACATTATCCGGTCTTGTGCTTGTAAAAAGTTTTACAATAGTGTTAAAGTGGATTTCTACATATACAAGTTACTGTTTACTCATTGTAAACTTAAATTTCATTTTTTTATTGGGTAGTATATATTATTTTATTGAGAAAGAGGTTTGATTATATTATTTTATTGGATGGTATATATTATTTTAATGAGTTGAATAGGAAAATAAAAGTTTGGATGTTAAGTGTGTTGTAAAACAGTATAGTATAATTGATAAAATAACTTTTGAGATGGTAAAATAGAATAGTACGAAAATTGCAGATATGAATGCTCTAAATAAATATAAATATATATATATATATATATATTTTTTTTTTTTTTTCGAGCACCTAATTACAAGTGAAATCAAACCCTTTGTTTTGACAAAACTTCACCCAATTGCACCTCTTATTTAGTGCTCACATGTCTCTCCCTCGTTGGTTTATAGCTTATATCGTTGAACAATGAACATATAAACTATAAATTTTTAGCCATAAAACAATGGTTTTGTATGTAGCATTATCTCTTTATGTTAGAAGTATATGTTTATATGATTAAATTTACTATATTCTAATAGCTTAGTATAGTATTAGAGCAAAAGGTCTTAAGTTCGATCATTATCTCTTCCATTTTACCTCCTATTTAAAATCACACATGTTGGGCCTCACTTATTAAAAAGGAGTCCACACGTGAGAAAGAGTGTTAGAACTTAAAAGAATGTGATTAAATGATTAAATTTACCATAACTTTAAGTTTTTGGAACAATCAGTAATTTAACTGTGAGGAGGAGTGTTAGAAATATGTGATTAAATAATTAAATTTATCATAACTTAAACTTTTGGGATAATTGATCATTTAAATCATTTAAATTAATTTAACAATAAACATGCTTGGAAAGAGGGAGTTATCTCTCTATAGGACTTCAATACATATTTCATAATGGACTAGACACAATTTTTTCCTAGACAATTAGTCCCAAATTACTTTTTTTCACTTTCACCGAGAATTGACGTTTTTTCTACACCAAAAACAAAAATGTCAATCATGTACGAAATTACTTTTTTTCACTTTCCCCCAGATTGACACTAGTGGAGTATTTCAGGTGGCGAACCAGATTGACACTATGGTCCATTCCCACGCTGAGTGGAAACTTATGTTATGTACACATTGCTCTTGAAAGTTTTCAGAAAGTTGTTCTCTACCTGCTTATAAATGTGCTCTTTCATGAGCAACTAATTACAAGGGAAATCCTTTAGCAAAAAAAATTACATGAGAAATCAAACCCTCTGTTTTGACAAAACTTGAGAACGAAATGGGAAAATAGGCATAATTTCCCAACTATCTAGTTAATAGGTCCGGTTTTGAAAGTAATTGGGTTAGTAACATCTCGACTTTATGACAATCGATTTTGGGGTGTGTAAATCGACTCTCACAGAGTCGGTTTTGATGGTCGGTGACATCCGATGTGGTGTTATTGCCATGTGGCAGCCATCTGAAAATCGACTATCGGAGACTCGATTTCCATGTTGGTGTCACGTGCCGTTGACGTGGACCCACGTGGAAGCCACCTGGAAACCGAGTCTATGAAGGTCGATTTTTAATAGGATATTTTTGAATTTAACGCTCTCTCTTTCTTCAGTCACCCACCCACTCACTCTCCCTCATACGCCTCTCTGTCTCAGCACCCTCTCACTCACCCTCTCCTTCTCTCACTCTCTCGGCGTCACACGTCCGACGACGGCCCCAACCTTCACCCTCTCTTTCAGTCACCCACCCACTCACTCTCCCTCATCACTCAAACGCGACACTCTCACTCACCCTCTCCTTCTCTCACTCTCTCGGCGTCACCGTCGCCAACGCCGGCCCCAACCCACTCACCCTCTCGGCCTCACCGACCCGCCAGTCTCGCCACCCTCTCACTCTCTCGCTCACCTACGCGGTATCCGAAAGAAATAGAAGAAAAAAAGGTGAGTCCCTTTATGTATTTTGCAATGTAATCATTCGTTTTGTTTGTTTGTTTTTTTTTTTTTTTTTTTTTTTTTTTTTTTGTATAAGGAGCATTCTTCTTCATTCCCAGATTGTTGCTTCAATTCCTTCCCATTTTTCAAGTATGTCATTTCTCACTTACTTTTTTAGATTTGAATTTTATGTTTGAATTAAGACAAATTTCGAAGACCCATTTTAGATAACATCGTATTTTTATTTTTTTGTTTGAGTATATTATTGTGATGAAGGAGGACAAAAAAATGGCATGACATGTGGTGTAGCTTTGAAGGAGATGAATTTGGGTATTTGATTGCGTATAACACAGATGCTTGATTCATCTTTGGTAGGTTTTAGAAAGACCATAAGAAATGTAGAATGTATTCTTGTGCGATAAACACTTAGAAATGAAATAAGACAAATTAATAAGCAAAGCACTTAAAAATCCAAATTTCTCTTTGACAGACCAATATATAAGATCTTTGGTGTGTTCGTGTGTGTGCGTGTGTGAGAGAGAGAGAGAGATGCATTTGGCTTAGAAATTGAACTGCAACATGATGAAATATCAATGTGGGTATATTGGGAAGTATTCTGAAATAAGAAATATAGATAGGGTCAAAATGAAATCTTAGTGTGTTATAAAATGATTATTATCAAGTAGTTTTGAATGGGGCTTTCGATGATATTGAGATGCATAATTGAGCTAAATGGATACATTCTATAATTTGGTTTTGATAACATAGCTTTTAGTTTAGTTTGCTAAAGCAAAGAACAAAGAATTGGATTTAGTTTCATTTACGGTTCTTGGTTTACGTGTCTGTCGATGAATTATTTGAGAATCTAATGACTGAATTATTTGATAATTTAATGACATTGAAAGGCTCAATTGAGAATTGTGATAAAATAATTCTAATCAAGGAGTTTTTAATGGGTTTTGACGATTTTGAAATGATTGAGCTGAATGGATACATTCTCTCTCGGTTGGGTAGATTGTGGTATTTGTAGGTCAATTGTGTCGCATTTTTAGTTTAGTTTGCTTTCATTTTGTGGTTTTAGATTCTATGCCTATTGATGAGCGTCTTTTGAATTTAATAACTTTGAAATGATCCGTGTGGGTAATGTAAATGCCATATTTTTAGTCCTTGGGTACTTGGAAGTATTGCTGAAATGAGAAATGTGAATGGTTTGAGATGGATTCTGATAAACCTTATAAAATAATTCTAATCAAGTAGTTTTGGATGGGACTTTTGAGGTATTGAAATGCATAAAATATCATTTGAACTGAATGGATACATTGCCTGGTAAAATAGATTCGTTTCTCGTTTGCATTTTGTTTTCTTTATGGTATTTACTCATCGATTATAGAAATTTGTTTCTTTTATCTTAGAATTCTTAGGATCTCAAGGAGTTTTATGTATGCTTTGATTAGGGAGCCCCGAGTAGTCACACTCATTTCCTTCGAATATTTTAGCATCTCAAGATGCTAGAGAATTCTCTCTGTTTGTTGCTATGATCTTGAATAAACCAGGTTTTTTCCATGATCCGGAATAAACCACCAGGTTGTTTTATTGGTTTATGTTAACTAATTTTAGGTTTTAGGTGTAAGCTACCATGGTAGCACTTTTCTATCACATTGCCTAAGGGTTAACAATGGGGGTGCTTAGTGCTTATTGGTAGTGTTTGTATGGTGTTTGTTGTTTTGGTTTGAAGTTGTTTAATTGATTTTAAATATATAGGGCTCATAATTCTGGTTCACCTGGTGTATATACATATAAATACATGTCCTTTTTCTCAACATGTTTATATTAAGGGGAATTACTATGTCAATACATGAGCTTGCCTGGCTGGTTGTAGAAATATAGAAAACAAAAATGATCCCTATCACCAGTTCGAAACAAAATTCTAAAACACCTCAAGAACCCCATCATGGGCAACTAATCTCCCTGCTGCCGATGTAGCACCTCCCTATAGAAAACTTGAGTGCTGAAAAACACCTTTCTTCTTCTGACCCACATACAAAGGCCTTGATGTGCTGAGCACAAAAATCCACTTAGAACCCTCAACTGTGTTAATAAGCATCCCTGTTTGCCTGTATAAAAGCTTTCCACTCTCTACAATTACTTCATATGCTTCCCTCTCTTTCTGTAATACCAAACGACAGAGAATGTAAAGTTATAACAATGAAATATATGCACTTATCCACATTCATAAGAAGCCACTTAGTTATCTATCTAGGCACTTATCTAGGTTGCAAAGATGCTTATGGGAGTGTGTGCATGTAAATTCAACACAACAAATTTGATGAAGAAACAAGATTGGAGGGGGTCCATTTCACAGTTAAGATATTATTTTTTGGATCTAATGTATAAAGAGCCATGCTACTTAAAATTTGGTTAACATCGGTTGCCATTGCAATCATCAATACCCCTTTGTATTTACCATACGGATGAGTCCCGTCAATACTAATCACCGGCCTGCAATATTGGAATGCAACAATGCATGGAGCGAATGCCCAATATACATAGCGTAGTAACGCAGCACCTTCGTCTGGCCTAGGTATGGTGTGATAGCCATCTTCATGGGTACCTGAGTCCTCATCCAAGTATGCCAACAACAACTTTTGCAACTTTTGGTAAGACTCCTCTTAATCCCCAAATATCTTAGCAATTGCATTTTGTTTTGCGTCCCATACTTTATAGTAAGAAAGCTCATGATTATACTTAGTACGTATGATCTCCCACACCTCATCAATACGTGCGGTGTGATTTTTTTGCAATTTTCCCATAATTTCTGATGCAACAAAATGCGAATCCATCATTCTACCATCTCTTTTTAGGCCAAAGGGTATACAAGTGTGTGGACCCACATAAGACATGATCATCCACATACCATTGAATTTAGTCTTCATGTATGCCCCAACATACCACTTGCGGTTGTCGTCAACACATGCGGCGCACAATTTCGATTTGGTCGACCTCCGGATTATAAAATTTCTATTATCATTTGCTGCGTATATTATCAATGCATGCTTCACCGCATCTTTATTTGCAAAAGTCAACCCTTTAGAAAAATGCATCTCATCTTCCCAAGTAGAGACAAATGGTATCTCAAGACGTGAAGGATCAACCATATCTTCCCAAGTATTTGAGTAGAATGACTCAAATTAGAGAGGTCTCTCTAGCCAGCTGGTCGTATTTCTATTATGCTGGACACCAATATCATCATTTGCATCACCTTCATCATGGTCCTCCATATTTTCCTCTTCAAAATTGGGAACGACTTCATGTTCATCCACATCGTTCTCAAAGTCGCCTTGCTCAATCCTCTCTTCGTACTCATCCACAACCTCAACATTTTCACCATCATTCGCAACATGATCTTCGTCTTCGTCTTCCTCCTCTAAATGTGTCTCTTCACGATAAAGGGTTTCACTAGTATTAGCAACATGATCTTGAGATGGGAGCGTATAATCTCCCATCGTATACCCTTGTGCAAAGATACCCTCCCATCGTATACCCTCCCATTGTAGTGCATCCATCATCTAGGGCTGTAAATTGTAAAGCCGTAGTTGTTTCTTGCACCACCTCGGTAGTGTTATCTACAGGCGCCTCCAAACTTACATACAACTCAGCATCATTTACTTGGGGCATTTTCTGGATCCTATTAAACATCATCTTTACATGTTTATCTTCTTTGATCGCCATATACCCATAATTTATCCGTTCATGAAGGACTTCTTGTGGGTAACGATAAATAATCTTGATGTCATACCAAGCAGTATTCAATTTCAATTCGTCCATTATTTTCCTCTTCAAATCATTCAACGTCTTCAACTTACGACGTAATATCATGTAGTAGCATTCGATACCCTCCCCTCTAAATGGGAATCCGTCAATCCCTTCAAGATTGTGAAGGAGTCCACCGAAGTATACATTTATATCAATATTCTTCAAAGATTGTGAACCTATTAGAGAGCCAAGCCAAGGAAATTTATGTTAGTGACATATTTTATCTCTTTCATTTAACATCAATTACAAAACTTTTTCTATCTACTCAAAGTACAAAAATTACAAGGGATCTAAAAGTGTAACAATTGCATATACTCACCCCACATCACATACAAACACACTCAATCATTATAATTTTGTACTCAAACAAATAAAAAACTAAAAACAAAACTCACCCCCATTACAAATTTTAAACTCAACTCTAACAAAAATATAAATAAAAATATCATCATTCCATTACTACGGAAATTAATGGCATACCCTATTACACTACTATTAATGAAATAACATAGAGCAGGGTTCATCGGACAAAAGAAAAAAAAAAAAAAAAAAAAAAAAACACTAATGTGAATATGATCATGATCAATCAAATTAGACATATCATCTAATTTGAAAATCAAGGCATTAATATACAAAGTGAAATATACTAGATGTGATATACAAACTCAAATTTTGACTCAATCATAAAAATCATACAATAAAAAATCCGTCATGACAAGAAATTTGTTTCGAATCTGCTAATATGTCATCGCCTTTATGTCATCCAGAAAATAAAAATGCTAGCCGCTTAATTAGGTGCAACTGGACTGGTGACCCAATTATTTTCATAGCTTTTATTGTATTCAATAATGTCTTTCTCATGGTTGGAATTTCATAAAAGTTGGAGGTTGCACAATTCTTTGAACCTGTTTCTTTTTCTTTCCTTATGTGTCTATTATTTATATATTTATATAAATATATAAATATATAGTTGTATAAATATATAAATATAAATATATAGTTGTATAGATATATAAATATAAATATATAAATATAAATATATAGTTGTATAAATATATACATTTATTTATATTTATATAAATATATAAATATAAATCTATATATTTATATAAATATATAGTTGTATAAATATATAAATATATTTCTATAAATATATAAATATATAAATATATAAATATATTTCTATAAATATAAATAAATAAAAATAAAAATAAAAATATATATAAATATTTAAACATATAGTTGTATAAATATAAATATATATACATATTTAAACAACCAACTAATATACATAAGGAGCCCCGCTTGGGCTTCCAGGCCTGTTACTCAAAAAAAAAAAAAAAACTAATATTATGAAACAAATATACATATTTAATACAAACAAATATCTTATCAGAAACAAATATAAATATTTAATACAAACAAATATCTTATTAGGAAACAAATATAAATAATTAATACAAACAAATATTTTATCAAGAAATGGCATGACAAATTCAATGCAAGCAACACTTTTAAAGCAAATATATACACTAAACAACCAACTAGATAGTAAGGAGGAGACCCTTACTTGACATGAGGATGAGCAAATATACTGCTGAGATTGTATGAGAGTGAGAGGAGCAATGTTTTGCTGCTGATGTATGAGAGTTTATGAGAGTTGTATGATGTTTTGTGAGAGTTGTTGAGAGAGGTTTTGTGATAGAAGTTGCTGAAGGTGTGCATTGTGTGAGGCAATCAAAATATTTTCCGAGAGTTGTGTGAGAGGTTGTGTGAGACCAAAAATACAACACACGATGGGCCGTGACTTCATGGCACGCCCAAAAGAGACCAAAAATACACAAGACTGGTGTGCAGAGACAAACTCCGGACTTGATGGCACAAGACCAAAAATACAAAGTACCTGGTGTGCAGAGACAAACTCCAGACTTGATGGCACAAGACCAAAAATACACAATACTTGGTGTGCAGAGACAAACTCCAAACTTGATGGCACAAGACCAAAAATACAAAGTCCAAAAATACACAAGACGTGTGTAGAGACAAACTCCAGACTTGATGGCACAAGACCAAAAATACAAAGTCCAAAAATACACAGTACTTGGTGTGCAGAGACAAACTCCGGACTTGATGGCACGCTCAAAAAGACCAAAAGTACACAAAGACTGGTCGTGAGGGTTTGACCGTGTAAAAATCGAGTGTCCGAGACTCGATTTTACTTTAAGTAAATCGAGTCTATGAGACTTGATTTCTACGTGTTCTCCACGTAGAAATCGAGTGTCCGAGACTCTATTTCTACGTGAAAATTGAGTCTCGGACACTCGATTTCTGCGTGTACTCCACGTGGACTTTTTGGCATACAAAACTAGCTAAACCGAGCCTTAGAGGCTCGATTTAGAGGCCCTAAATCGACCCTCTAAGGCTCGAGTTGTTACAATCACAAATTGTTTGCAAACGGGGCCAACTAACTGAATAGTTAGTTTTTTAATGCTAGTTTCCTACAATCTCCCCAAAACTTCACCCAGTTGCACCTCTTAGGCCTCAGCCATTTTAAAAAAAAAAAAGTTTGTACCATCCTAGGTGACTGTGCATGGCGCTTTACCTTATGAGTTCAGTTTCATCATTCTCATCTTTTTGCAGCCATGCTTTTGTTCTTCTCTTGTGGTGTGGTTTGTTAGTCACCTCAAAGGGTGGTGGGAATAATGAGACAGACCGCTTGGCATTGCTTGAGTTCAAAGCGAAGATCACTCATAACTCTCTTGGGGTCATGAGCTCATGGAATGATAGCATCCACTTTTGTCACTGGCGAGGGGTTACTTGTGGTCGCCGACATCAGAGGGTCACCGTGTTAGACCTACAATCCCAAAAAATGGTAGACTCTATATCACCACACATTGGTAATTTAAGCTTTTTGAGAAATTTAACACCCCAAAACAATAGCTTTTATAATGAAATCCCTCCAGAAATTGGTCGTTTGCGTAGATCGCAAGTCTTGCGATTAGAAAATAACACATTCAATGGAAAAATTCCTAGCAATTTATCATATTGCTCTAGCCTCATTCTTCTGCATGTTGGTTATAATAATTTGGTTGGAGAAATCCCAGCACAGTTTGGCACATTGTCAAAGCTCCAATCCTTTGTTATTCATAGAAATAATCTAATAGAAGTATCTCACCTTCTTTTGGGAACTTATCCTCTCTAGAAGAGTTTGATACACGTTCTAATAACTTGGGTGGGATTATCCCTACCTCTTTTGGCCAACTGTCCAAGCTTACATTTTTTGATGTGGCTGTAAATAGGTTGTCTGGTACAATTCCTCCCTCATTTTTCAATCTCTCTTCGTTAATAACATTTAATGTAATAGAAAACCAAATCCAAGGACATCTTCCGCCAAACATGGGTATCACCCTACGGAATATCAAAGTATTCTCTGTTGGCGCAAACCAATTTACTGGATCTATTCCTATTTCAATATCTAATGCCTCAAATCTAGATTCACTTACTTTGGGCCAAAATAAACTATTTGGGAAGGTTCCTTCGTTGGAGAAATTGAATAAAATGAGGATTTTACTCCTTACCTACAATTATCTTGGAAGTGGAGGAGCAAATGACTTGAGTTTTCTTTGTTTCTTTAACAAATGCAACCAATCTAATCAAGTTGGGTATAAATGCCAACAGCTTTGAGGGGAAGTTGCCCAGATGCATTAGCAACTTCTCCACTAATCTTATCAACTTGTATCTAGATAATAATAAAATATTTGGAAACATTCCTATTGGGATCGGAAACCTGATTAGCTTGGAGTCACTCACCATGTGGAAAAACAGATTATCAGGTACTATTCCCTTTGAAATCGGAAAGCTTCAAAAGTTACAAGAGTTGGCTTTAAATAACAATAATTTCACTGGGAACATTCCATCATCTCTAGGAAATTTGACGGCATTGTTAGAGTTGTATTTACTCAAGAATAGTCTTCAAGGAACAATTCCTTTAAGTCTAAGTCAATGTCGAAATGTGATTTTTATGAGTCTTGCTAATAACAATCTCAGTGGTACCATATTCCCGCAAGTCCTTGGTCTCTCATTCTCACTACTTAGCTTGGATTTGTCTGCCAACCAATTTAATGGTGCACTTCCAATGGAAGTAGGAAATTTCATAAATCTAGGATACTTAGATATTTTTGAAAACATGTTGTTTGGTAAAATTCCTACAAGTCTTGGGAGCTGTGTAAAACTAGAATCTCTAAACATGAGAGGAAACTTATTCCAAAGTGCCATTCCTTCATCTTTGGAGTCATTAAGAGGACTTCAAATTTTAGATCTTTCTAATAACAATTTGTCTGGCAACATTCCAAGATTTTTGGAGCGCTTTGACATCTTGCAGTTATTGAATTTGTCTTATAATCATTTTGAGGGTGAAGTACTGACAAAGGGAGTTTTCAAGAACTCAAGTGCAACTTTGATTATGGGAAATAGTAAGCTTTGTGGAGGCATGCCTAAGCTAAAGCTTCCTATATGCAAATACAATAAATCCAAAAAGAGGAAGTTGAGTCTTTCATTGAAGTTAATAATCACAATACTTTCTGGGCTTCTTGGAGAAACTTTGGTGGTGTCATTTCTACTTCTTTTCTTTTTAAAGAGAAAAGGAAGAGAAAATACTTCAAATAATTCAAGAAATGTACTTTTGAATGTATCTTACCAAAGTCTTTTAAATGCTACGGATGCATTCTCCTCCACTAATTTAATTGGTGTAGGTAGCTTTGGCTTTGTGTATAGAGGAGTTCTTGATCGGGATAGAGGTACAATTGCTATAAAGGTGCTTAACCTTTTGCACCATGGAGCTTCCAAGAGTTTCATTGCTGAATGTGAGGCTTTACGAAACATCAGACATCGAAATCTTGTAAAGGTACTTACAAAGATGTTCGTGTGTTGACTATCAAGGTCATGATTTCAAAGCTTTGGTATATGAATTCATGAGTAATGGTAACCTAGACGAGTGGTTGCACCCAATTGCAAGAACAAATGAAGCTCTTGAGGAACAAAAGAATTTGAATCTACTTCAAAGACTGAATATTGCTATTGATGTTGCAAATGCATTGGATTATCTTCATCATCAATGCCATACGCCAATTGTTCATTGTGACCTCAAGCCTAGCAATGTTCTTCTCGATGATGATATGATCGAACATGTTGGTGACTTTGGCTTGGCAAGGTTCCTTCGCGAGGCACCCAAAGATAGTTCCACTAATCAATCAAGCTCTATCGGATTAAGAGGAATGATTGGTTATGCTCCTCCAGGTAAATATCTTTATCACTTCTTAATTATAAATTCATTTCTATGAAAAATACTTCATAATGTTGTTTGAAGTTTAGAAATATAGAAGATGGGAAAACAAGGACATATGATATAAAAGATGGGGAAACAAGGACATGCTATATCTTCTATCAAACAAATAAATATGTTTGGTAGAAGATATAGCATGTCCTAAAACCTTTTATTCGTTTGTCATAATTCTTTTTCCAATTACATGCTACTAAAAGCGTTCCATGTTATATTATATTTCCCATTTTTTAGTATGAAACTATATGCAATTGCAGAGTATGGTATGAGAAATGAGGTGTCAACCTATGGTGATATCTATAGTTATGGAATACTATTGTTGGAAATGTTTACGGGAAAGAGGCCCACCGATAACATGTTCAAAGATAGCTTAAACTTTCATGAATTTGCGAAAGCAAATTTACCCGAACGAGTCATTGATATTGTAGATCCTGTTCTTCTTTGGCAAAGAGAAGATGGGAAAACAAGGATAGATGATACAAAAAGTCAAAATAGAACTGGTAGACCCGAAATTCAGGAGTGCTTGATTTTGATATTTGGAATTGGAGTTTCTTGTTCAATGGAATTTCCAAGAGAGAGGATGATTATTAGTGATGTTGTAGCTCAGTTGCATTTGATTAAAGAAAAGCTCCTCAAAACTAGAAGACGCCGGGAAAGACTTCAATTTACAGGTAACTTCTTAATGGCACATTGGTTGCTCTACTACTCCAAACCAATGCCATGTGCTTGTCATGTCACTTTCTTTTATTCTAGCAAAATTGAAGATATTGATGCCACCTGAATTTTGATGACATGATTTTACTATTCGGATAATTAGGAATAAGTCCAATTTGTTTATATATATGTAACGCCCCAAAATCATAAGCAATAAAAGTCTATTTAATCTGAATAATTCATAAAAATATTAAATAAAAGAAACCAGCAACCTTAAATCTCATCACAAATGTCAGAGCTCTAATTCACCAAATACAAAACATCCTCAAAATAATTCTATAATACAATGTTTAATGCCATAAAAATAATAATAAAATCCTCAATTTCACAAAATAGTTCAGAATCGCTGTCTCCTAAGAATCTCTACTTCAATAATCCCTCTAATGTATCTGTGATGTGAAATAAAGGGGGGTGAGATAACTCAATAAGTGGAATTCACTAACATTGGGATGTGAGAACAAACATTTCAAAAAAATAATACTTACAACAATTTCATAACTTGTAACTCATCAGTATTTCACATAAAAAAAAAAAATCTTTATATTGTGAGCCATCATAATATATATATATATATATATATATATATATATCAATACCATCATATAAACAATTACTTAGGCTTTTCTCGTGTTCAACGTTTACGCCTCGTTGATGGGTTGTCTTTGTCCCTTTTTGGGACCGGAACCTCATTTTCTTCCCTTTTCTTAAGGATGGCTCCTTTGGAACCTAAAGGTGCACTCTCTTCCTAAAGAGCTTCCTTTTTAGATCCTCAACAAGATACTCCCTTGCTAAGGAGTTATCAAATGTGCACTGTCCCCTTTTCTGGGATCATCCCTTGCTAAGGACTAGCCGCAATATGATTGTCTCTTGCTAAAGACTAAATACCATACTGAGCTTCTAATCACGACTTGTCATAGGTTTTCAAAACACATTTCAATATGCTCACAAAAATAATCCGTTCATAATTTTCAAAAATATGAATATATATTCACGCATATAAGTTTAAATAAATTCAGGTTGTCCCACAAGTTTTTCATAAAACAAATAACCAATGTGCACATGAAGCATATATAAAATATCAATTTACATATAAAATATCAACATATTTCTTTGATATAAATAATTTAATAATCAACGCTGTTTTGAAAAAACCCCAAAATTAGTAAACACCACTTACCTCTTAGTTGTAAAAATAAAAGAAATCAACCTCCCTTGAATCATAACAATTCAGTAGAATTAGAACCTAGCAATACCAAAAATAGGTTCATCAATACACAATTTCCCACTTAAAAATTTATTTTCACACTTAAACGGTTTCATCCTAAACAATACTAATATATCAAAAATTCTCCATTTATTCACTTAACTATCCAATTCACTTCCAACTTTAATCAGATTTTTAGACTTAAAAATATTGCCGCTTAATCAGCTTTTTCCATTAACGTAGTCATAGGTATTCATGAAATTTCAGTATGGCTGAATGATAGATATTTGATTAATCTAGTATATATATATATATATATATATATATATATAGTTGAAGCCAATATGGAAGAGACTCACCTGTCGGCTATAAGGACTGTGTCAATTTGGGAAAAGACTATTTTTTAATCCGGTTTAGTAATGATGAAGATTATGATAAGGTGTTGCGTGGTGGACCTTGGTTTGTAGGGGGACACTTCCTTGCTATTAAACCTTGGGAACCATATTTCAAAGCTTCTGAGGATAAGCTTACCTCAGTAGCAGTGTGGGTGAGGTTTCCTGAACTTCCAATTGAGTTTTATGATACCTCTGTTCTCAAAGAAATAGGAAGTGTGATTGGTCCGGTTTTACGCATAGACTCTTATATCGCATCCGAGACTCGTGGCGCTTATGCGAGGCTTTGCATTCAAGTTAATTTAGATAAGCCTCTTATTAAGTCAATCCGAGTAGGCAGATTAGTTCAGCAAGTTTTGTATGAAGGCATATCCACTCTTTGTTTTTGTTGTGGAAGACTGGGACATAAGCAGGAGAATTGTCATATTACCAGCGTCAAGCCTGTGACTAGAGAAGGTGAGGAACCTACCTCTCCTAAACCTATCAATCAATCGGATAATGCCCAGTCCGAAATGAACTATGGGCCTTGGATGGTTGTGTCTAGGAAAAGAAGCCCGGTTAAGTTTGAACGAGGGCGTGGGTTTACCAAAAGTAGTACTTCTTCAGGTAATGATTTGAGGGGCGGTATGGTCATTCGTGATAATGCTTTTAAGGGTAAGGTTGGCAATCGTGACACTAACGCTTGGCATGGGGAAGGGGTTAGATGTGACAATCCTTTTTCCAAGATATCTACTGATGAAGGCATATCTGAGGCACGTGAAAATCAAGTCATTTCAACACAAGAAATGGACTTGTGTCGGGATGCATTGAACAAAGGTAACAAGACTCAAGGTAGAGTTGTAGAGGCTTCTCGAATAAAAGCCTCTTTAAAAGCAAACAAAAAGGGATTAAGGGGCTGGGAGTTAAAAGTACTAAGAGCTTAAAAGGAGGCAGATCGCAAAAACGCTCCTTCGTTGAGTCCGAAGAGATTGAAGAGCTTTCTCAACATATTGAGCAGCCAGAGCAAGAGCAAATATGGAGGGGATAACGTTTGGGATTTGCACAAGTCCTCGAGCAGGCTGGGCAATGCGGTACAAGAACAAGATTGTGATCATTCCGCATTTGAGATTATTGCCCGGATAAGGGCAGCTCCGGCAGAAGTTCCGGGGTGGTTCGAGACGGAGCCGAGCCAGGCCTGGAGGCATTTGTTCCCAATTACCCCACCGAGTTTGCGGACGGGAGATTTGACTCTAGATCACCCAGCATGGAACCTCACTCCCAATCGGTGGTGGAAGTTTCTCACGGATCTTCCCGAAATTTCATTGGAAAAGGCGGAGGAGCCGAGCAGACAGCGGAGGCCTCCGTTCATACCACACCGGGACGAGACAGGATGGATTATACAAGAAAGGAGGCTGGTAGATTTCAGGGGAATGGCCATGGCCCACTTGGGGAATCATCCCACCTTGAAATTAATCCGGATAATGGCCCCGATTCGAGGTGCGATGTGCTTCTGTGCAGCAGGGAGGACACCTTGGGTATTCTCAAGCATATGATGGTTTGGAAGCCGGACCGGGTGGCATCCAAGGACATTCTGAGGAGGATGGGATGGAGTATGGTGGAGACAGCCATGATGAACTCTAATCCTCCGGAGATTGAGGTTCCTCTTGGTCATTTTGTGAAGATGAATGTCCCTCTTGTGGAATTGTAGAGGTGCTGCGAATGCGACTTTAAGAGAAGAATTTTTGAGATGGCTATTAATCACCACCCCTCGATCATGGTAATCACAGAAACAAGAGTTGGTGGAGATAGGGCTGCTAAAATTATTGAAGATTTACCTTTTGATGGAAGCATAGTTACTGAGACCATTGGCTATGCAGGGGGTTTGTGGCTTTTGTGGAAAACAGATGATGTTGATGTAATGCTCTTGTCTACAACAGAGCAGGAGATTCATGCGATCATTAAGGTGCGTAACTCGACCCTATCCGGCTTATTTCTGCTATATATGCTAGACCTAGGTTGTCCGAGAGAAGAATTTTATGGGAAAATCTTAAAGTTGTTGCCCAGCTCTATAATTTGCCTTGGCTTATGCTTGGAGATTTTAATGAAGTTTTGAGTAGTGAAGATAAATTTGGAGGGAATCAAGTAAATTTAAATAGGGCTCTCCAATTTAAAGATTGTCTAGATGTTTGTAACATGTTGGACCTAGGGTTTGTTGGGCCTAAATATACTTGGACGAATCGTAGGCCCATTTCTAATCTTATTCTTGAGAGGATTGATAGGTGTTTTGCCAACCCTTCGTGGAGAGTCCTGTGCCCTGAAGCTATAGTGACTCATTTGACTAGGACCTATTCAGATCACTTTGTCCGTTTTTAATTGAACTATTTGGCTCTAACCTTGCTGGTCAAAACAAACCTTTTCGTTTCCACACTATGTGGCTCCCGCATCCTGGGTTTCCAAATATTGTTCAGGAGGCTTGGACTGTGGGCAGAGATCTTCAAGAATCTATTATGGATTTTGTTGGTAAAGCCAAGCATTGGAATTATAATGTCTTTGGAAATTTATTTGCTAAAAAGAAAAGAGTTTTGGCCAGAATTAATGGTACCCAAAAAGCTTTGGCGAACAGACCAAGTGACTTCCTCTTGAACTTGGAGAAACAACTTATTGAGGAGTATTTTCTAATTTTACTTCGGGAGGAGGAATATTGGGCACTTAAGTCAAGACTAAATGTTGCAATGTTCGGAGACCGTAATACAAATTTTTTCCATGTCTCCACACCGGTTAGGCGGCACAGAAATAAAATCCGTTGTTTAAAGGATTCCTTGGGGAACTGGATCACAGATGAGATTGAGATAAAGAGACATATAAATTATGGTTTTGAAAAGCTTTACACTTCAGAGCTTTGTATGTCTCCCATGTTTTCAGCAGTTACTTTTTTTTCGTGTTGTTTTCTATCTGCAGAGAATTGCTTGAGTATTAGTAGTGGTATCACTAATGAAGAAATCGGAGCTGCACTATGGTCCCTTAAGCCATTTAAAGCTCCCGGGCCTGATGGCCTTCATGCGGGATTCTTTCAACATTTTTGGCCGTAAGTGGGTGGCTCTATTTGCGCAGAAGTTAAGAAAGTTTTTGATACAGGGGTAGTTCCTAAGTTTCTTAATGAGACATTAATTACACTTGTGCCCAAATGCCAAAATCCTGTTTCATTAAATAACTATAGGCCTATCGATCTGTGTAACTCCGTATACAAGATTGTCTCAAAATCATTGTGGCGCGCATCCGTCCCTTTCGAGCAATTTGATATCTCCTATGCAGATCGCTTTTGTGCTCAGGCGTAGAGGAGCGTATAATGTTATCATTGCTCAGAGCTTATCTACACACTGGATAGGAAAAAAGGGGCAACGGGTTATATGGCAATTAAACTAGACCTGGAGAAAGCCTATGACAGACTTGAGTGGAGCTTTATTCACAAAGTATTACATGCTTTTCATTTTCCCTCAAATCTAATCAAAGTAATCATGGGTTGTGTGTCTACTACTAGTATCTCGGTGTTGGTGAATGGGGGGGTTTTGGACTCTTTCAACCCCTCGAGGGGTATTAGGCGGGGGGACCCCTTGTCACCCTATTTATTCATATTGTGTATGGAGTATTTGAGTCATTTGATTGAGCTTAAGTGTAGGGATGGCTCTTGGACTCCTTTGACAGCTTCTCGGGGTAATGTGGGAATCTCCCATTTATTATTTGCGGATGATATAATTCTGTTCAAGAAAGTGGACTCTAAGGCTTGTAATGCCATTGTCAAGTTTTGGAGAAGTTTTGCAAGGAGTCCGGACAGAAAATCAGTCAAGATAAGTCCCATGTCTACTTCTCTCCTAATGTTAGTGAGGAGATGAAGGAGGAGGTATGGGAGAAATTGGGGTTCTATGAAACTCGAAATATAGGGAAATATCTTGGATTTCCTATTCTCCACAAGGGCGCTAATCGGAGGCAATATAATGATATTGTGGAGAGAGTTATGAATAAATTGTCGGGGTGGAAAGCAAAATTCTTATCCTTTGCTGGTCGATCTGTTTTGATCAAGTCTGTCATGGCTGCCATGCCTAATCATGTGATGCAAGGTGCTTTGCCCTTCCAGCTCATATTTGTGATAAACTAGATAAAATTAATAGAGATTTTTTATGGGGCTCCACTAGTGATAGGCAGAAGATGCATCTAGTGGGTTGGAATAAAATTGTCCAACCCAAGGAAGAAGGGGGACTAGGGATCCAAGCGGCTAGAGCAAAGAATATTGCTTTGCTTTCAAAATTAAACTGGAGGATGTATCATGAACAGGATGCTCATTGGGCCAAAATTATGCTAAAAAAATATTGTACTGGTCCGAGAGCTAGAGCAAGTAATCCGGATGGTCTTCCTTCTTCTCCCAATTGGAGAGCAATTAAAATGGGGTTTCCTGTATTTATGAAAGGTATTTGTTGGGGTTTGGGAGATGGGTCGAGAGTGAAAATTTGGATAGATAACTGGATAAGGGGTGAGTCCTTAAGAGAGTTAATTGAGGGCCCCCTTAATCAAGGTGATCTTGACCTTACAGATTTGTAGATTTGAGGCATGAAGGAATATGGAATTGGGATGGTTTTTCGTTTGTTATTCCCGAAAGCATTAAAGATAAAATTAGAGCCATCCCATTTCGGAATTGTGATGGGGCAGGTGATTTTATAATGTGGAAGTTTTCAAAAGATGGGGAATTCTCTGTAAAATCTGCTTATCAAGTGGCTAGACAGGAGGAAAATGATGGAATTTCATTTCAAGGTTCTTGGATTTGGAAATTGGATATTTTACCCAAAATCATACATTTCCTATGGCTGATTTTTCATTGTAGCATACCTGTACATGGTGTTTTGGCTTCAAGAGGGATAAATTGTGATAAGTATTGCCCCCTGTGTAAATATAGTGAGGAAACTATTCCTCACCTGTTACGGGATTGCAATCCAACCCGTGAATTTTGGAGGAAACTAGAACCACCACCAGCACTTATTAACACTTTTAATGACAGTTTTGAGGAGTGGTTGAAAGTTAACAAGATACAAGTACTATTTCTCACAAATCCAAAGTGCATTGGGGTACTCTTGTGTTTCTTTTTGCTATTTGGTCTTTATGGAAGAACAAAAACAAGGTTGTATTTGAAAATTCTATTCCTAATCCTAATCTTTATAAGACTTGTATCCACCAGGCAAGAGAATATTTTTATTGTGTAAGCAAAACTTGTCAGCAACCAGGAAAGTTGCTATCCAGGTTTGGTGGAATAAACCACCTGAAGGGTGGTTTAAACTCAACACCGATGGGGCATCTCAAGGAAATCCTGGGAAGGCAGGGGGCGGTGGAATCATTAGAAATAGCCAGGGGTTGTGGATTAAAGGGTATTCAAGGTCAATAGGTTTTACTACCGGTGTTGTTGCTGAATGGTGGGCTTTAAGGGATGGTCTTACTTTAGCTATTCAGTTAGGATGCCAACATTTGGAGGTTGAATTAGATGCCAAGGTGATTGTGGAGCTTTTGAAGTCTAACAAGACTCTAATAGAAACTATTCTCCTCTTTTGCATGATTGCAGGATGTTGCTAGACCAACTGCAGCAAGTCAGAGTAGTGCATGTTTTTAGAGAGGCCAACATGTGTGCAGATTTTCTCGCTAGATGGGGCTGCTGTATGCAAGATGATTTTGTCATTTTTGATCGACCTCCTACTGTAGAATTTCTTCCTATTTTGTATGCAGATATGTATGGTGTGTCTTGTTGTAGGCTGACAAGCCCATCTTTTGTGGCTGTAAACAGTTAGTTGATTATAATATAATCCTTTTAACCAAAAAAAAAAAAAAAAAAAGCCAATATTATTCTTAATATATTAATCCCATGGCCAGCCCATTATTCCTTTAATACCGCCAAACTTAATGATAGAGCTCGACAAGTTTTGAACATTGGCAGGCCCACGACAATACATGAGATGGAATTGGCTTGAGCATGGTCAGCCAATCCGAAAGAGACAAAACCAGCATGGCCATATGCTGAACTAGAATTATAAGCTTGTCACTATATCTTTTTGTTGGCAGAGTAACCATATTTTTATAGGTACTATATTTTATCCATCTAAATTAAGAGCTACAAAGTACCCTTCCTGACATATAGCTATTACATCATTCCCAATCTAATATAATAACAATATAGGACATCTTTTCCCTTAATTTAGGAATAGGTGGAGATTCATGAGACCAACGTCTCTTTGTTCCTTTCCATGACACATGCCTATATGTACTTTCCTAGTCTAATTATGATAACAATCATAAGAGTCCTATTTCCATTAATATAGTCATAGAATCCATACCTGTAGTCTCTTCTCACAGTCACAATGATGGAAGGCAAAGTTCAATAGTGTGATGTGGCTGAAGCAAAAGGAAGCCTCATAAGTATATCCACGTGTAGTTTAAGAGGTAAAAGACTAGAGTTTTCAAGACCCATTTACTTATGTCACCTCATTTGGGCTTCATTTCTCATAGTATTTTTTTTTTTATATTTTTATGTCCTAATCAATTTAATCCATTTAATTGTAGGCCTCCTTTATAATTTACATATAATAATTTAATTGGTATCAAAATTATGGGGTGTTACAATATATATATATATATATATATATATATATAGCTTTGATAGCTCTGAGATGAATATTTTTTCCAATTTCTTACACTTTGAGGAAAAATCTCATTCACAACGTAGCACCACTCCTCTAAAATCCAAATCATGTTCTTCCAATACTATTTAACTAGTTAGAGAGATAATTGTCTTCCTATTACGCAGGTACAGAGGGCCAGTGACTCTACTGGATGGTGCCTATATCATGACTAGCCGAGTTTTGTATTTTGTATAATGTTGGAGCAAAAATAATCATGCTTGTAGCACCCTGCTGTTTCTTTTAGCAATCATGTATTTGTTTCTCTTGTATTTGTCATAGTTTTCTTACTTAATCTCAGTGGTTGTAATGTGTACTATTGATTACCTAAGGACCTTTTTTTTTTTTTTTTTTTAATCTTTTTCAATATGAGAAGCTTGAGGACTATCAATGAGGGGAAAGAGACTGTTTCACTCACCCTCTTTTGTGTTCGTATGTGTGCATGTATTAACTTTGTTGGCATCTTAAATTGTAGAGTCTGAATTATTTAGTTGTTAATTATTTTCTAAGGTGGATGTGGGACTTGATACCTTGTATCCCTGGTAACATTTGAGTAAATTGTGGTTTAGAGAGGAAAGAACTACAAGCCTATTGTAGAAGATCGATACTTCATACTTCCTAGTTTATATAATATCTAAAAGCTAAATCATAACATTTATTATTGCTACTCTCCTATTGAACCAAATCAGCATAGCATTTTTGGCCCATTTAGCTCACTTTAGCCTATTTTGGTCCATTCAGTTTAGTTCAATCCATTTCGATCTATTTGGTCCAATTCAGTTCAATCAATCCATTTCAATTCAATTCGGTTTATTTTAGTCTATTTCGGTCCACTTTGATCCGTTCAATCTACTTCAATCAATCCATTTCAATTCATTATGCATAATAACAATAGTTAGAACTTAGAAAAATATGAACCGTTTCAAAAATGAATAATGTCAATAAAAAACAATAAAATTATATATTTTTTAAAATAGAGAGATTACTTTTAAAAACTATTTAATTTTTAAGAAGAACAAATTATCTACAATAAAATTTAGAGAGTAAATTATACATTATACTATATTTCAAACTAATTATATACTTCTATGCATCACATGGATTTGCAACTAGTTGGCATATAAAAATTGATGAATCCATATGATTTTTAGATGAACTATACCATAGAGTTCTTAAAAGCCTATTCATTTTATTTTGAAATGAGTGGATTGATTTTTGCCATGTAATCAATATTTAAATGTAAAATTATGTTTTGTTAGTGGATTTTCGTAGCAGCCATTCAGCTCACCTGTCACGCACATAAAGGGAATTTACTAAGAAAATCCAGAGAAGAGGAGGTTACCTTCATGCATGCTATTTTCTTTTTTTTTTTTCTTTTTTGATGGGAACATGCAATTTTCAAACATGCTATAACTTCAGAAACCAATCCAATTCTGCCAGTCAGACCAACAACACACAATCCATATACACATGAAGAGGGAAAAAAGGACTTCAATAATTAAAAGTTCCACCAGGATATTTTTAATGAACAAGTAGTACTATGCTAGCATAAATTAAAAAACTAAATTATACTCAACAAGACGTGATTGATTTATATCCTCACAACAAACACATAAAATTCCTATGCACCACCTAAGTTTTGGAATAAAAAGATCTTGATATTCAACTCTCTTATAGCAAACCATACAATACATTATCATTGTATAACACCGTCGTCTCAAAATCTGGTACAGCATTTGCTGCAGCAAAGGTGAATTGGGATCTACCAGGAACTGAACTCAAGATATGACTATTGAACAAGGGGGGCAAGAGGTCTTGATGTTCCGTCCTCATCAAAGCGGCAAACTGAGAAAACATGTCTATTAGCTTTCCAATGGAACAGAAGAATGGGGGACACAACAAGAAAACATGCTCAAATTTAGTGCTCTTATTTTAACAGCAGGGCAGTTTGTTTCACAGTTCAGTTCATTGCATCTTTCATCATTCTGTGGAAGTTTTGAAATTATAATGCAATTATGAATCAAGTCCATGAAAAAGGTTAATAAGCTCTTATTTATGAATCTCAGTGCCCATGTCAGGCATTAATCTTATTTGTTCATTGTATTAATAAAATCTAAATTATACTCCAGAAATATTTCATGTGACAAAAGAGGATCGTGACTCACAGCCATACAAAACCTGATCCACAAGCTGACATCATGACGTATCCATAAGTATAACCGGTATGCAGCAAAACTTTTAATAGATATCATGTTGGAAGTTGGAACAAAATCATCAGTCTATATGGCTACAGCTTGCGTCCATGTTGGAAGATATATATATATATATATATATATATTATATTTCACATTTTGGAGGTTGCCTCACCAATCATATTATTATACATTTTATTTATAAATCTACATGGGTTTATAAATATCTGAACTAGAGCTACAAGAGTCTAGAAGTGGAAAATCAACAAAAGAAAACTGAGCAACCAAATGGGACAAAAGATAGCATTTATAGGCAGGATAATTTACGCTGGCTGTTGAGCACCGGGTTGTTGTATCAACTGAGAATATATGTATTCGTCAACCCTCAGCTTTGCCAATGCTACCTGTTAAGCATCCAAAAATTCAAAAAATGAGAACTTTGATATCTTCATATTCATATCTCCAACAGAAAAAGAAAAATATAGTAGTGATGCAGGCAGCTACAAGATGGTTTCATTTCAGGTGGTATTTGACCAGTAATTATGAATATCACCAAGAAAGACGTATATACCTGTTGAGCGCTACCTCCGAATTGAATTTGTCGATGTTTAGTTTCGCCTTTCCCACCATAAACCTGTTAAAAAGAAACCAATAGAAGCTGAAACAAACGCAATGGAAATGTCCTCTTATGAGTAAACAAGAGTTACAAGACTGAACTTAATGCTATATATAAAACATCTCATATATCCCTAACAATATGTAAACATGGACTCCATTGCATATGCTATGAATTTATTAATAATAACGGTTGGAGTTGTGTATATCTTGAAGCTTGAAACCAGGAAATTACAAAAGCAATGATATTTCTTATTGGCCAAGATTTGGTGTGAAGTAATAATTAGTGGGTCATTAACAGCAACAGCAAAAGTAAGTTGCTCCTCATTCATATTCCTAAGAATTTAAGATCAGCCTACCTTGATCATTGCTCCAGACTCATTTCTGATCCTTGATATGTTGGTGCCGCTCCTGCCGATCAACCCACCAACCAGCGATTCCGATATCATCATCTCGAAAGTAACATAATCAGCTGCAAGATTGGTTGTCCTAAAGATGATGATGTTATGACAAAATATTAAAACTTGATAAAAAACAAAACATGGCAGTTGAAAGAGTCATTTGATATGGGAAAATATTCAATAACCTGATGTTGGGTCCAGGTACGGTTGAGGAGGTCTGATTGATGTAATATTGTACACTGGGCTAATAGAAATCACTTGTCGTGGTGGGTTTTCCCTAAAAAACATGGAATCGATTATAATCATACAATTTAATTTTCAAAAAAGCACTCTTAAAAAAGGTCTAAAGACAAAGTTCTGACAATCAGAATACAATATAAGACCTTAGTTGAGAACCAATCTCCTCCAATGCCTTCAGTACAGCAGGAACATCACCTGATATCTGAGTTAAAGAGGAATCTCAATCATTATTCCTTATTAGAAGTAGAAAAAAAACAAACAAAGCATAACTATGGATGAATCATGTATGACAGTAAATTATAATTTCATTGACATACAAAATGAATTTTATATACTTTAATGCCTAATGCTCTAAGCTCCTTGATATGCAACACCAAATCAGAAATATTTCCATGGATGACTTCAAAAGATTTTTCTTAATTACTGTTTATTGAGTTGCAGTTCTGCTTAGAGGTGATTGGTAGGCAACCATGCTGCAATTAAGTACTGTTAATTGAGTTGCACTTAATAAAAAAATAAAAAATAAAAAGTACTTTTTATTGAGTTGTATTATGCCAAAAGGGAAATAATCATACACCAAAGTTGCTTAACAGTGATGAACTGTAGACTGGAATGCATTTTCCAGTAGAGGTCTAAGCATCTTTAAAAGGCAGCCCACCTGGAAAGAGTTGTATGAAAATCTCTCCTGGGTTTACTCACCCTCAATATTTGAGTTTTAACTGTTGAAGCACATTATAGGACCAAGACAAAAAAGATGGACTAACTAATTTCACATAACTGTTTTGGTCACATTTGAAAGCTTTTGCATTTATTGTGTGAAGTGGAAAGGAATCTTGGTAGTATTCGAAAGTAAGCAACAAAGTCTCTTAATCTCACTTTTGACAAGGTCACAGAGGTAAAATAATTATCAAGAACCAATTAAACAACACACTCTAATATTAACTTTAGCATTGACAGCATAGAGAAGCTCACCTGTACCACTCGATCAGATTCATGAGCAGATGCACACAAAGGCAACTGATTTTGAGCAAGAATTGTGATTATGGCACCACAGGAATCCCTCAATTTCTCAATATTTTGACCTGAAATCCCAATCAAACAACCTGCTTGGGTTCCAGCAATCAAAAGCCTTATGGTATTGGCAGCCACATGTCCTGCTGCAACTTTTGCCTCTGTACTGCTTTCATCTTCCTGTTTCAAGGAAAATTGTTTTTATCAGTGCCACCACGGTATCAGAAACACTCAGTCTTCTCTTAATAAGTTTAAAAAACTCATTCCCACAGGACATTCATTTCTTAACCCAGCAACAGTGGCAGTAAAGCAAGTGGTGCGCAATTCGATGTATACCATTTGAGAATGTCCGTCGACACCAATTTTGGAAATAATTTTTATATACACCCAGGGAGTATGGAACATTTAAAAACTATCAAGTCGTCCCCCTACCCCCCAAAGGAAAAATTCCAATCATATGTATGGTAGTCTACAAAGAATTTCATACTCAATGCACTTCGAACATGCTAAGCTTTTTATTGGAACTCCCAAATATTTTGAAAACAAGTTGTTAAGGGACAATAACATAGTGGACTTGAAGTTTTCTTACTATCAATTTCATTATTTCATATTGTTAATCACGGCATTTCATACAAACTAATGGGGAATGCAAATAACACATCTAATGCGCAAGCACAACCAAAAATTATTTCAGAATTTTATTTTAGATTTTCATTAGATTATATCATATTTTAAGTTTATTTATTTATTTAGTTTGAGTTCAGATAGGGATTAAATTTCACATTCTTAGATAAAGATTAGTAGTTTGGATCAGTTTAGACTATTGAGTTCAGTTAGAATTAGTTTTCATGGATGTTATCTTTATCTTTATTCCTAGAAACTCTACAAAAGCTCTAGATGGTTTATTTTGTATTCGATTATTATTAATTTATTATAAATAAAATTTCATTTGTGAAAATTGTTTTGTGTTTGATGGTGATTCCAAACAACCCTTAGGTGGTGAAGTCTAAGGTTTACAGGGCAGTTCTAGGTGGTGAAGCCTAGGCTGTCCTGCATCAACGTCCCAAATAGGAAGCCTCATATAAAAAGATATAGAATTCTAACATAACAAGAACTCGGGATTAAGAACATGGTAGGTGGTTTCCTACAACAAGGAAATAGTTTTGAGGAAAAGAAGTCTTCAAAATAGGTGCTTCAGACCTTCACCAGTAGCTTACAGAAGGACAGTAGCATAACCCTACCAAGATCAAAATCATTGATGAAGTATGCATTCAAATAAATGCAGTTGAATCCAGACCTAAGTGATCTCCAAGTGACTAAATGTACCTAGGTGAATATACCACTTTAGAGACCAATTGGCTGGCCACCTAACTAATATCAAGCTACACCAGTCCCTCGGATTTAGTGTTTGTTATACAATCTTACCCTCCTTATACCATTGAATTCTATTCAAATATTTTTGGTAGTAAATATAATGTCTAGAGATTCTAGACTAAAAGCCAACTAAACCACTTCCACACTCATTAAACTTAAGATTATTGTTCATAGATAAATATAGTCCAATAAGAAAAATAAATAAAGAAGCCACTTAAGAAAAGGCCAGAAAATATTTGACCACATTAAACTCTTTGCATGTTGTCGACAAATGGAAAGTAGATAAAACTTTTTATAGAAAAGCGCCTACTTGCATCAAACTCAAATGAAATTTAGGGCACATATAAATATTATTGACAACAAATTTCAAGAGCCCACCACATAATTGTAATAAATCATGCTAACATGATATGACCTGGACAAAGCTAATTCAAGTTCATTCACTATGAAATACATCACCTTTAGTATTAAAGTGGCAATTTGCTGGAGTGCATTTTCTGCGTCAGTGAGCTTGTTGTCACTGTCTTTAGAACTTATGATAATTACACGCTCTTCATGTCGCTGCAAAACATAAAAACAGATTTAGAACATGCCACAGTCCACTGGATAATTATAAATAGACTAATCACCAGAATTTGGTTGATTAAAACTTAGGATTCAATTCTACAGAAAAAAATCACTTTGAACAACTCATCACTGAAGTAAATAAACATTGTTAGCACTTGAAGTGACAACTGAACCCTTTCCTAATGTTGCATTTTCACATTTTCGGTTAACATAATAAAACATAGGAAAAATTGCAATTTTCATCACAAATTAGTCCACAGAGTTTCAATTGCTACATTTGAAACCCTAAAATTTGGATTAAAATGAAATTATAAAGGTTTTGTTCAAATGAACAGATTTTGCATTTTGTGGACAAATTTACCCCTAAATTCCCTTCTGGTTTGGCCCTATCACAATTTATCCCCCACAAGCTTTTCAAATACTACACGGATTAACCTTAAAAAGTTAGTAAATCACATGACCCACATGTGAAAAGACACTCATTTGTTCAAAAAGAACATTGCTTCATGATGAACACAAAGTATCTTAACAAATTACAAAGAATCACACAAGAAATGTGTGAAGACACTTAACTTGAAAGGAACCTAATGGAATTATAATCAGCCCCCATTTATGCTATTCCTGTCGACTACAACATTATAAGCAATAAAACACAAAGCCCATAAAGCCCTAGCTCAAATGACTCCTCCTTCAGCTAAAAATGTATGTAACACAAATTGTTACAAATAGCCATGTTTTGCTAATGCAATAGCACAAATTAAATTTTCCAAATAGTCACCGAAAGCCAATCATAGAACCGCCTAACAAACTCGAAAGCAAATGATCACTAAAGCTCTAAAAGTGTAGATTCACAGAACTGCCGAACAAGCTCGAAAGCTCTGTATAAAATCTCAGGCAACATCGCAAAAATTCTTACATTCACACACAAAATCAAAACCCTAACGTGAATAATAAACTACACAAAATGAAAAAAAACACGAAAAATTTTGAGGAAGAAGAAGAAGAAGCTAGAAGCATCATACAGCGATGGCATCGGCGATTTTGATGGTGGCTTTGGTATCTTCGCGAATCTTCTGGATTCGGCAGCCTTCTTTGCCGATGACCTTCCCGATCTGCCGCGACGGGACGACGATTCTGAACAGTACGTCCTGAGCCAACTTCACTCTCCGCTTCGCCGCCGACTCGTCCTCCGCCGAAACAAGCTCGTCTTCCCGGCGGCGCTTGCCGGCCGCCGATGATGGCTGTCCGTATTCGAATTCGGGAAACGCGGCAGTAGGTACGGGGCGGGGCATGGGCATGGGCATGGGCATGGGTAAGGGTAGAGATGCGGGTACGGGTACGGGTACGGGCACCGAAACCGGTACGGTCGGGTGGTACATCATCGGGTTCATAGGGTTTATGGGGAATTGGCCTGGCTGGGCCATTGTTGTGAGAATTTAGAGAGAGAGAGAGAGAGAATGCTGAATGGAAAAAAAGAGCATGAAAAGTGTGAAGAGGTATTTTTATAGTTTGAGAAAAGAAATTCTAAAACTCTTTTCTTTCTGTGGTGGAGTGAATTTACCTTTGTGTCCTCGGTTTATTTCTTCTCATACCAACTGTGCCCTCTCTCTGCCGTCGCTTTATTATTATTTTTTTTTTTGTTACGGCGGAAAATCACATTTGCTTGTGTTGTTGACTTGTTTTAGAAAGCATTTGAATAAAGATTATATATATATATATATATTGGTTGAGTTCAAGTTACACCTGGTGTTTAAATAATATTACACCACTCAATATTTTAATTGAAAGAGAGAGAGAGATGGGTTCAAGACTTACACCTTTTTTATACAGTAGATTTTTAAAAGATCTAACGGTTAAAAAAAAAATCATTAAATATTATTGTTTTCCATCTTATTATATACCTAATTAATATTTAAAAACCATTACCTAATTAATTCTAGCATTTTTTCTTCTTATTTATTGCTTTCCACCAAATAATATTTTTTTCAACACAATCTAACCAATATATATATACAAATGCTTTCCACCAAATAATATATAAAGGCTACGTCAAACATTTCAAACTTCCTAAGTTCCAACCTGTTTCAAGTAAATAAATTTCATTAAACTTTTCAATAAAATTAGGCTAGAAATTTTAGGTAATTTTTTTTTTCCCCTCTCTCTTTCAAATCTCCTGAAATGTATTTAAAATTGTTCGAAATGGCAAAACACAAACAAAACTTAGCCAAGTTTCCTTGCACGACTTGACTAGCATTCTCCCACTATATTTATTATTTAAGAGTTACACCAGGTGTAACTTAAACCCATCTCATATATATATATATATATATATATATAAGACTAAAATATAGATAAATTAGTTTTGGGACATTTCAAAATTGACTAATTTGATTTCTAAACCCAACTTTATCTTTAATCTTTTTTTCTCTCTCTCTCTCTCTCATGGTGATTAGTGATTATAGATTAAGTTGGTTAATTTTGAAATGTCTTAAACTGCATTGGTCCAAACCTAAATATGTTGATCATATTTTACCAGCAAAAAATATATATATAATGAAGAAAAAAAAAAGTAAGTCCAATAAAATGAAAATGTTTTTTGTTTTTTTAAATTAGTAAAAGTTTGAGTCTATATATATTCTGGGGGGCCCAATAGTTTATGGGCCCGGCCCGCTCGCTTATGAGGAGTCCACAGGCCCAAAATGAAGGAGACCAGGGCCCAAGCTCGAAATATGGAGCCCAAAGAGGCCCACAAATACAAAGTTCCTCGGCGATCCGAAGTCCCATAGATAAGGATGGAATACCATTAAAGGATCGGCTTCTTAGGCTTTAAGACAATCTCCAAAACTTCGGGAGTAGATTGATGGGAAAATGTTTTATAAAAGAGAAATATACAACCTAAAAGAGGGAGGTCCTTTGAACATCTCTAAGCCATGCATGAGCAATCAACAAAATAACCGCCGTTTGACTTAGCCTTTAGAACCCACTCTCTACAAATGATATTGTATGGGCCCATTCATGTGCGGACCCAAAAACTACTGTTGCGGTTCGCATCGGAACGTGACCCTACATATTCCATTTGAGGCTTTTAAATGGTAAAGGATACGAAATATTTTCCCACTTGAGGTTTCTATTGTGAATCAAAGTTTTCGTTTATATGATTATTAATGATAAGAAATATCAATGGTTTTGTGTATGTAACAAACAACAACAATTTCTATTTTCTTTTATTTTTTTCACTTATTTTCAAGATCACAACCACATATAGAAAAATAAGTCAAATTTTAAGAAAATATATTTTTTTAAAGATTTATTCTACATAAAGTGTTTCCATCGAATCAAATGAAAAGTTAAAAAAAAAAAAAAAAAAAAAAAAAAAAAAAAAAAAACTCTCTTAAAACTTGCGTCATTTCATTTTACACTTTCACTATGAGAAATTTTAATATTTTTTTTTTTTGAGAAACTGACAAATTTTAATATGATGGTTATATATATATATATATATATATATATATATATTTATATATTGATATAAAACTATATTTTTTTTGTTGAATAAAAAAAGGAGGTCTCTGGTGTCGGGGAGAAACCTAGAATTTTAAACTAGCGTGGCCGGAGTATAAAGGGAAAAAAAATTCAAATAGACATCCATATAATATTAAAAAATTATAAATACTCAAAATTGTTGTTTCTAAATACATTAAGATGCAATCATTTACTAACAAAGATAAAAACAAAAAAATAATGTTTTTTTTAATACTAGGTTGCCTAAGATTTTTTTATTTATTTATTGAAGTTGGAGCATTTACAGTGGTCATGCTAAAAATTTTAGCTTTTAGCACATCAAAAAACTATTTTATTTATTTTACCATATAACTTTACAATACACTCAATATCAAATATTGTTCTATTTTTTTTTATCACTTTATTTAAGATAATATAAACAACTCATTAAAATAATAAAAGAAGAGAGGGAATTTGAGTTTTTTAATTAAAGGTAGAGATCAAATGTTAATAAAATATTATATTTTATTTTTAATAACTTGCTACAGTCAATTGGTATTTATACCAATTTACTGTAGTTGCAAACAATTTAACTTTAGCTTCCCTAATAACACATGAATTTTTGGTTCTTTGGTAGTAAAATATATATATATATTTTTTTTTGTTAAAATACAATCATCATTGTGAATGTTTTTATTGTTTTTGTTAAAATTTTGAGTTGGATAGTTGCTATTTGAGTGAGGCAAGTTAGGCTTATTGAGGAGAAGAGGGGTCTAAGGTTTTGCAAGGGGAGTCCAACTACAAAAAAGAAATATATAATAACAAAAATAAAATAAAATAAAAAATTGGACCTAGGGGGCCCGGGCCCCACCTAGGTCTGTCCCTGTCCAGTGTTGACTTATCAACCTCATGCCACATGATGGCAATACGTAGTACTACATGTACCATTGGAACCTTGATAGGATTATTGTTGTAAGAATTTATAGTCGAATGGCTCAAGTCCTATCATATGAGGACTTCTACCACCAAGTCACACCTTGTGGTGGTGATGATAACACTATAAGTATAATGAATAATGATATAGGAATTATATTTTTTTAATGGAATGGTGTTGCAATTATAGTCATGAGTGGAACGTTTGTTTTTATTATACATTTTTGAGTAAATTGTTTATTTTATATTATTATTAGTAATATTGATACTGTTGTTGTCCAATGCTTATTGTGTTATACAATATACTATATTTTTGTTTTTATTTTTTTTTTGTACAATATATTATTGTTGTCTAATTTTTTTTTTTATCATATATAGTAATTAACTAGTTATAATGTTGATGTCTAATTGTTTATTCTATATGGGTTATGCTAATAGGTGCCCTTAGGACAATGGTTAACAATCTATTTAAAAAAAATTTGACATCATTTTTATGGGAAATTGAAAAAGTTGTCAAAACATTAATTGTTTTTTTCGTTTCCTATAAAAACTTTCTTTAAATGGATTATTAACTATTACCCTAAGAACATTCGTTAGCATTTTTCATTCTATATATAACCCCCAAAGTTGTAAAGCGAGTATTTGACATTTTGACTGACTTCCTTCGTCAACATGCCGGTTGGGAACTATCAAAAGATAATCATGCATTTATGTTATTGAGAAAATAAAAAGAAATAATTATATTCTCACAGTAGTGATAAACTATTAATTAAAATGCAGTTAATGATTTATACGTAGAGTGGACTATCAATATCACTCTTATGCCTTTTGGCATCTATCAATATGTAATTAATGATTTCTAAGAACAATGTCAATATCACTCGTATGTTAATTGGGATCTACCAAGAGGTCTAAGTCTAAATCTTATTCTTCTTTCTTTCTTTCTTTCTTTCTTTCTTTTAATTAATTAATTTATTTGGGGGGGGGGGGGGGAATCTGGCATAGATGAAGGAAGAAACTACAAATTGTTGGCATTGTTTTGGCAATGCCTTAGATATGCATAACCCAAAGTATCTTGATTAAGTGACATAAAAATATTTAGAAGAAAGGCTCAAAAAATTAACAAAGTCTTCTTCAATCTCAATGCCACTCCTTTGCTAGTGCATGAGCCACACTATTTGCTTCTCGAAAGCAACGCTTCAGCTAGTAGCAAGGGATCCTACTGAAAAGGGCCTGCAATCATCAACTAGATGAGATAAGGATCTAGAGGTATTAGTTCCTCTATTTATAAAATTAACAATTAAGCAAGCATCCATTTCAATTTCAACCGAGGAGAGGAGGAGTTGAATGCAAAGGAATAGGCCATCCCTAAAAGCTCTTCAAGCATAATCCTCAATAATAAAAAAATGATAATTTGTCTTCTAAACCATCTTAGAATAACTTCTCTACCATTCATTTATATGTGTTTCTTTATGTATTTAATAGTTACAGAATTAATGCTAATTAGGGTTGCATATGAACTGGGAAAAAATATCTTGATTTTCTTGTTGGCCATGCGAGCTCCCCGAGACGAGATTATGATTTTTTTGGTTGAAAAGGTCATGGCTCAATTGATAGTTCAAAAGCTAATCTTTTATAGAAATATCATTTTGTACTTGTTGTATACTTCATATGCACAAAGTTCATAATTTCATGCATGATATACACATATTTCTTTATTGATGTTCACATTATTTAAAATGTGAAAATGAGAGATGTGTGTTGATGCCCATTTTTTTTATATTATGGCCCAAAAGATAAAGTCTCAAACCCACTAGAGAAAAGCCCAAGAAAAGCAAGCAAGAAAGGACCTAAAGAACCTATTATTAGACCCACGTCCTCGGGGATGGACCCAAGATTTCAAGCTAGGGGGTGGAGATAAGCGAAAAAGAAAATTCAAATACACATCGATACAGTACTAATTAACAAACTATCAACCAAGAAAAATATACAAAAATCATTGTTTTTTAATATATTAAAATACAATCATCTACCAACAAAAACAAAATATACAAAACACTATTGTCTCTTAATACATTATCTATGAAAAGGGAACTCGATGATCTTTTAAATGTCAAAGCTATATTATTTTCAATGTATAACATTAGAGAGTCCCTCAAAAAATCATTTTCAATTTTTTTATGAATGTTAGTTTTGACAACTTTTATAGCTAAAAATGCTCGCCTTGTAGTTACAAAGAGAAATTGGAAGAGTAAGCACAAGTCTCATCATTCTATAAACAAGTTTGTGGTGTTCTCAATTTCCAGTTCTCACTAACCATTGACGCAACTTAGATAAACTTTTCAATTTTTTGAACTCTAGATCTTGGACTACATTATGCTCATAATGATAAAGGTTCTTCTCCAACACTTGTTTGTCATAATCCGTGAAATCTTGTGGATAGAACTTCTTTACCAACAAATAAAGATCACTAATTTTGAAAGAATTTAATGCCTCTCGAGTTCTAAAGCTGAGCTAAGCCTAAGTAACTCTATTGCATCCCATTAAACCGATGATTTAGTTCCTATAGTTAAGAATCTATTGCAGCATAAAAAATATTAACTCGATAATGATGCTCAATTGTAAAGTCATCTTGCTGTTTACAAGCTTGGCCTCGCCTCCCAAAATAACAAGCATTCATATCTAGGACATCAATGCAATGTTTCTCACAAAATCATATCACAATGGCAAGTAAGCCATCCCATCCATCATCTCTAAATTTTTGAATAAGTGCTTTAGTAGATAAAACTAAATGCATGGCATTTAAAATGTCTTGAGATTGGCTTTGCAAAGCTTGATAAAGTTTATCAGTGATCTCCATAGTTTCCTTCTCAAGATGCAAGATGAAGATAAATTCAAATGAATTTAAACCATCATAAGCTAACTTTGCTTTTGCCCGATGTTCACCACCACTTGCATTATCAATTATGTTTAGTAAAACTTCACATGTTGGAGTAAACATCCTTAATAAGCTAGAAACTAATTTAAAATGTGAACTCCAACGTGTTTCTACAGGTCATTGTAAAGTGCCAATTTGATTAAGTCTACTTCTAGTCTTGAGCTCTTCAAGATCAATCAAACGTGCTATTTAATTAGCATTGACAACTTTCAATTGCTCATTACGCTTGCATGAAGTATTAACAATTTTGATCACCAAAATCAATTTTAGAAAAAAACCCACTAATGGGAACAACTTGTTTTGATACTTTTACTAATGCCGGTTGTAAGCGATGTACAAAACAATGAATATAATAAGCATATGAGCAATCATTCAAAATCAAAGCTTGTAATCCATTCCACACAATCACATGTTGCTTGCTCCATCATATCCTTACCCTTGAATATTTTGTATATCCAAACAATGTTAAGATAACAAAGAATATATCCCCTTCTTTAGAGTCAAAGCCGCAATGTCAACAACATGAATAAGCTCAAAAAAACGCTCTTTCACAAAGCCTTCTATATCAACATATCTAAAACTCATAGCCATTTGCTCTTTCATGGACTCATTACGAGCTTCATCAACCATTATGCAAAACTTTGCATCACCAATTTCTTCCCGATTTGCCTTCTTCACTTTGGTTGAGTAAACATGTAGAATTTCCTTTTGAATCCTAGGTGATGTGTAGGTTGCATTTTTGGGAGCTTTTTCTATTATTTCAACAACCTTCTCATTCCAAAAAGTCACAATATCCAATGTTTCAAGAAATTTCCCATGATTAGATGAACTAAAGTTTTCATCTCGACCTCTAAAATATATAGCTTGAAAGGCAAGATGTCGGGCAACATATATTAAGGCCTACAATTGCAACCGATTATTTGCAATTTATTCTATAGTGAAATGATCAATCACCTTTTGTAAATGCTGCGATTGGTTAATCAAATCTTTACATATTTGCTCTGCAACTCTATAAGCCGAGTTAGGATCTATCCCTATATGACTTTGAAAATAACAATTTTTGCCCCCAACTTTTTTCCAATTTCTAAATCCACCAATGATGAATGCATTTTGTCCCACAACCCCATTTGGCTTATGAAAGATAAAGCATGGTAGGCAATAAGCTGTATCTTTTGTTAGAGAATATTCAAGCCATGTTGAATGGTATTCAGACCAAAAAGCTTGAAAACTACGATTATGTTCTCCACGTTTTTGTATGTATCTAGAGGAGGTTGGTGCAGACAATTTTTAATGTAAGCTTGTCGAATGTCATCATGTTGATTAACATGATATTTCCATATTTCTTTACGTGTTCCGGGATCATAATCCAAAGAATCAATATCAACTTTTTTAAATTTTGTTTGAGGGATATGGTCATTTTCTGGAATTGGGATATCAACATTTTCTAGAATTGGAACATCGACATTTTCCAAAATCGAGGAATGAATATTTTCTAGAATTGGAACATTGACATTTTCTGAAATTGGAATAGCAACATTAGTTGTTAGCAATACTACATTAACTTTTGAAAAATTTGAATCTTTTCTTTTGAAAAAAATCAAACATTGTAGTTGATTTACTCATGATCTACAAATAAAATAAGAATAATATATATTATCTTACAAACAAACTAATTGTTGTTACTAAGTAAAAACAAATACTAGAATCTAGGTAATATGCATGAAGCATTTAATTATAAATTTAGTATTTCCCACTGCTTTTCAATTTATAAATTTATCTAATTTCAAATTACTAGTTATAGCATTATGAATTAACAATAGGCGCAAGTGAATCATTGTAATCTTTTTAAATTTGTGTGACAATTTATTATATTATATGATTTGTCTTTGTCTTTGTATCTCTGCCTTTATCTCTTTTTTATGTCATTCGTCCAGTCCCTCTACTGACACTATGAATTTATTATGCATTACCAACAAATACTTTTCCTAACATTACCATTTTTATTCCTTGAAAGTTGAATTACTATTCCTATTTTTGTCACTCGTCCTTATTTTATTGCCCAACTACCACACAACAAATAGTCAAACACTAATATATTCTCTAATCTCTACAACAGACTCTCTGAGACTCTCTCTCTTATCTATATAATATAATAGAGATAGTCACAAACACAAAGTCACAAAGCCAAAGAGCCAAAAAAAAAAAAAAAAAAAAAACACCACAAGCACAGATTCATATCTTCAATTCACAATCACCATCATCACTCATCGGTAAAAACATAAACACCACAAGCACATATTCTGAGATTCACAAACATTATATTAGGTTTTGAAGGACAGATTAATTACTTGAGTGTGAAGTGTGAACCGTGAAGGCCGGAGCAACGAAGGCCGGGCTAGGAAGATTGAGTAATCAAGCGGCATCACGGCGAGATGAGTCTCGCGTGGTGGGTTTCGCATGGGTCTACGAGATGGGTCTCGTGTGGTGGTGGCATCATGGCATGGGCAACGACAAGATTTCAAGCTCTCGCCTCTCAATTTCCCTTTGTCACGTGGTGGCGGTGTCACGACATGGGCGGCGACAAGACTAGGTCTCTCTCGGTCTCTCGCCTCTCACTTTCTCTCTATCTTGCCTCTTAGTTCTTCTTTTCTTTTTTTCTTTTTTTTTGTTTGGAGTTTGGACTACTAGGTTTACATATTTTTGGATTTATTTTTTATTTTTTAGATTTACATGTGGGTTGGCGACTAGGTTAACGGTTGATAATTTTGGAGGGGGGCCCAAGTCTTCTTCTTCTTCTTTTTTGAAAATTAACCTACTAAAAAATAAAAATTTTGGGTCAGGGGGGCCTAGGCCCCCACTTGTGTCTGTCCCTACACGTCCTTACCAAACTAGCTAAGAACCAAAGAAAAGGGTTTGCTGTAGAATGCCTTAGGATTAGGTAATCAATAGAGGCTTGGTTGCCCACAAGTGAGAAAAAAAAGGAGAGGAGAGCAACTCTCATTAAGAAGCCCATGATAAAAGCAAAAAAAGGCCCAAGAGATGGCCTAAACATGCTGAAAAGAATAAAAGGCCCACAAAAGGGGCTTCTGCAAAACAATCCAAAGAATTTAAATGAGCCCAAGAAGCCCCGGACTTTTTATATAAGAGAATTGGAGGCTCTAAGCACCCCATGAAAAGTGGAAGGGAAAATAGAGAGAGTTATTGAGCACGAAGGTAAGTAAAACCATTCTGTAATTTCAAACATTGAGCAATGTGAAGAAAAGGATTGGTACTATTCCTCCACCTCCCAAACTTGGAAAGAAAGGAAGATTTATCGTTGATTGAAGTTCGGGAGTTGTGGCTTGATGGAAGGGAGGGGGGTGTTTGGTTTTTGGGATTCTGCCATGGTTGCTTCAGAAAAAAGACTTGCTGGGAAGTGCTTTGCCCGAATGGATGGAGAATATGATGAACCATATGGTGCATGCTTTGGAAATCTTAAGATTGAACCTTGGTTAAATAAGATAATCAATTTGCATCAATTACTCCATAGGAATCCTTGTTAGAAAAGAAGGGTTGTTGTGATTTGAGAGATTATTCTATTTACCAAATAGAGAAAGAAATTAAAACCTCTTTTGTAATAAGATTTGCCAAAGAGAGAGGAAGAGAGTCAGCAAGAAAAAGGGGTAGGAAAGTCCCAAAATTTGTGTATGAATAGGAATAGAACTCAACCACAGGGGACATCAACAAGAAGAGAAAAAAAAAAGTATTAGTAGAGTAAACAAATTAGAGAGAATAGAAAAAGAATTGTGGCAGAATAGTTTTTTTAGAGAATAGTAGAGAAAACTCTTTGTAGAATATCTTGGCATGCACCACTAAAGTACTCCCTTTCTCCCAAAAAATGCACTACTCTTCTGGCTTCTTCTCCTCGGCTAAGGTTGACTAAAGTTCCAAATTTCGTAGTTTTGTGCTGATATTAAGCAATAAGACTATGAGAATTGAACCTAAGATCTTTCTTGGCTAAGTTCTATTCTGCAGAGAATAATTCTCTATCTTTATATATAAATATATATATATATATATATATATAAATATATATATATATATATATATATATAGAGAGAGAGAGAGAGAGAGAGAGAGAGAGAGAGAGAGAGAGAGAGATGGGTTCAAGTTAAATCTGGTGTAACTCTTACATTTTTTAAACTATTGGATTTAAGTAGATCCAATGGTTAAAAAAAGACATCATTATTACAAATATTCTTATTAGAATCTCATTAATTAATATCATTTATTACATTCTAAACCTATCTCTAAATTCCAAAACGTTTGACATCCGACTTTCTTTCTCTCCGTTTCTCTCTTCTCTTTTGTCTCCACCACTCCTCCTCCACCATTGTTCCACCTTTACAAGTTGCCAAAGAAAAAAAAAAAAGTTGCCATTTTCTACTCTTGCGACCTTGCTAATTCAAAGATGTCACAAATAGAAATAGAGTTACCAAGTGCCAACATGAAGGCTTTCACCTCAGCAATAACCTCAACTTATGTCCACATAGCGTGCAACCATCAATTGTCGAATAGCCATTGCCAAGGAATAATGAGAGTCCCACATTATTTTTTACACTCACTTTACACACAGTCCTACGTTATTGAAATTATGTGTTTTAATCACAATGTTAAAAGATGAGTAAAATTTCAAAAGACTGGTAAAATTTTATCTATATATTCTCATTTGGGACTAAACATATTCCTTCACTTGAGCCTAGCTATAACACACCTCTCTTTCTATTCCCTTGGATTTCCATGACAATCATCGGACAATAGGACAATCACATTCAATTGAAGAAATTTAATGTCAAGGCGTAGAAAAAAATGGAGAACAAGACAAATAATGCTTTATTTGGATTGTGGAAATAATTAACACTTATGGAAATTATGAACTGCAACATGCAAGTACAGCCACAAAACACTTACCTACTCTATCTACCTTGCTCATTGTTTTTGTTTTGTTTTGTTTTGTTTTGTTTTTTTTTTTTTTTTTTTTTTTTTCTGCTGGCAACCCGTAGAGGTGGAACAATGGTGGAGGAGATAGAGAGAGAGAAACGAGAGAGAGAGAGAGAGTTAGACGTCAAATGTTTTTGGGTTAAGAGATAGGTTTAGAATATAATAAATGAGAGTAATTAATGAGATCTTAATAAGAATATTTGTAATAATGATGGTCTTTTTTTAACCATTGGATCTACTTAAATCCAACAGTTTAAAAAATGTGTAACTCTAAAGAGTTACATTAGGTGTAATTTGAACTCATCTCAAATATATATATATATATATGCTAATTTTGTTGTGAGCTAACAAATTACTAGGTTGTCTTTTATTATTTGTTTGGAATATTTGTTTTGCTACAAATTGGTTCAATGGAGCCCATTCTACAAGACATATTGAGCCTAATTCCAGTTGGGCCTATTCTACAAAACGAACTAGGCCCAATTTCCAACCCCACCAGCCTTTGTCAAAGAAGTGTCTACAAATATCTTGACACGTGTATTTTGACCAAAAAAAAAAAAAAAAGCACCTACAATGTCTAGGGACAATGTATACTAATGAATATGAGAGAATCAATGCCCAATCTTTTGTCGCTATTAGATTGAGTTACTTTGATCCAATCTATAGCTAAAGCAATCCCTACCTTATTGGTCCAATGCATTGCACTTTCGATCGGTTCAAGTTTTAACCTACCTGATGAAGCTAATTGTAATTTCCTTTAGGGGTTCATTGACATTGAAGAAAGATACACCTAGTTACTTGGCACAAGGTTAGCAAAACCCAAGCTTTATTGGAGGGTTGGGTTTCATGCTTTCGTGCCTTGTAACTTAGCTTCCATTGCTAACTTGGTTTGGCAGAGCCATACCGATAAATATGATCTTTGGGCAAAGGTTTTATTCAACAGATACCTACGACATAACTTTGACATGAATATGATTTTGAGATGAAAGGGGTTTTGCATGTGGGTATGTCATGGAAAAGGGTTGTCCTCTCTTTCTAAAAGGTTCTGAGTGGGCTAGGAATGGATTATTTGTCTCCTAAATGATCTAGTCTAGGATATGAAAGTGATGCCCCTCCAAGTATTTGTTAATAGAACTGATGAGAGGGTATGGGATATATGGATTTTAGCTTCAAATAAGCTTACTCTATGGTCACTTTTTGGGCTAAATTAGTCGTTTTTTTGAGTTCAATAGAAATTGTCATTAATAATTATGAATATTATAGTGTGGAATTGTAGGGTCGCTCAGAAGCCCAATTTTCAGAGTCATGTTAGGGAGTTGGCTAGGATTCATAATCCTTCCATTTTGGTTGTAATGGAAACATGAGTTGGGGGAGACAGAGCAAAGGAGATTACAAATCGTCTTCCTTTTGATGGTGTTATACATACCGACACGATGGGGTTTGCGGGTGGAATCTGGCTGTTATGGAACTCGGATAGAGTGGAGGTGGTGCCTCTCATGAGCACGGAGCAAGAAATTCATGTTGAAGTTAAGGTACTTCCTTCTAACCTTGCTTGGATTTTTACTGCTATGTATGCTAGTCCTAGAATTGTGGAGAGACAGGTGTTATGGGATAATCTCTCTAAGGTTGTTGATCTCCATAGTAAACCGTGGATTATTGCGGGTGACTTTAATGAACCCCTTACTAGGGATGATAAGTTTTGGGGTAGACCGGTTAGTATAAATAAAGCGCTGATGTTTAAGGATTGTTTAGATAAATGCAATATGGTGGATATGGGGTTTAATGGGCCGAGATATACGTGGACAAATAGAAGGGAGATAAATAGCCTCATCCAAGAGAGAATTGATAGATTTTTTATGAATCCTAGTTGGTGTTTACTTTATCCAGATGCTAAAGTGTCGCACTTAACCAAGTGTAACTCGGACCATTGCCCCATGTTGATGGAAACCAATCCTAAGAGGCAATTGCATCTCACAAGACCGTTCAGATTCCAATCCTTTTGGTCATCTAACCCCTCTTTTCTGAGTGTGGTTAACAAGGCTTGACAAGATGCCGAGGAGGCTTATGGAAGCAATAGATGTTTTCTCCAAGCAGGCCAGTTTATGAATAAAAATTAGTTTAGTAATATCTTTCAAAAAAAGAGAAAAGTTTTGGCCCGACTTGATAGGGTGCAAAGGTCTTTGGCCAATTAGTTGTCTTCCTCTCTAGTAGCATTGGAGAACCAGCTTTGTAAGGAGCTGGATGTTGTGCTGGAGCAAGAGAGGGATCTTTAGGCTCTGAAATCTAGAATTAATTGGATGATCTTGGAAGATAGAAACACTCATTTTATCACATTTCAGCTTTAGCTCGTAGGAAGCGTAAGTTCATCACCGCAATTAAGAATGATTCGGGGGTCTGCAGTTGTGAAGAAGAAAGAGAGGTTGCAAATCACTTTGGAGAAGGTTTTATTACAATCTATACTACTTCCCAACACGTGAATTTAGCTATAATTTGCAATGGCAACCTAAGCTTTCATGTGACGAGAAGAATAGCATTAGCCACATGGTGACGGAGGAGGAAATTAGAGCTGCTCTCGGTCTTTAAAAGCCTTCAAAGCCCCCGGTCCGAACGAGCCGCATGCGGGATTTTTTCAAAGATTTTAGCTGGTTGTAGGAAGGTCGGTGAGTGAGGAGGTGCATGCTGTTTTTAGAGAGAAAAAAATTCCGGAATTTTTGAATAGTATGAATATTGTACTCATTTCAAACCCAAAGGGCCTGAGTCTATTGGTAGTTACCACCCCATAAGTTTAATTTAGTGTATAATATAGTGTCCAAGATTTTGGTTGGAAGGATTAGGCCATTTTTGGATCAACTTGTTTCCCCTTGTCAAGCAACGTTTATTCCTAGTAGGAGGGGAGTGGATAATGCTATTGTTGTGCAGGAGATTATCCATACCATGGAGAGAGCTAAAGAGAAAGGTGGTTACATGGCTCTAAAAATTGATCTAGAGAAGGCTTACGACAAACTTGAATGGAGCTTCATTAGGGGTTTGTTGATCCGATACAATTTTCCGGATAATCTTGTTGAGATTATAATGAGTTGCATTTCTTCTGTTTCGACATCGATTTTGTTTAATGGAGGGAGCCTTGATCCGTTCGTGCCATCTAGAGGCATAAGGCGGGGAGATATGCTATCCCTATACATCTTTATCTTGTGTATGGAATTTTTAAATCAACTCATTTAAGAGAAGTGTGAGGCTAAAGTTTGGTGTCCGATCAAGGCGTCTAGAAGTGGTCCTACCCTTCTCTCATATGTTCTTTGCTGATGATCTTGTTTTCTTCGCTAAGGCGAATGCCGAAAATTGTAATGCCATCGGGGAGGTTCTTGATACATTTTGTGGGTACTTTGGGCGGGCAGTGAGTGAGTCTAAGTCTAGGGTTTATTTTTCTCCGAATATTGATCCCGATGATAGGGAGGCTTTGAGTGACATCCTTGGTTTCCATCAAACGGAGTGTCTGGGGAAATATCCGGGCTTCCCTATTAAACACAAAGGAAATAATACCCGGGATCTCGGTTTTGTTCTAGATAGAGTGAAGTGTAAGCTTGCGGGGTGGAAGGCCAACCTCCTTTCTATGGCCTAAGAGCGGTCTTGATTCAAGCATCTTCTTTAGCTATTTCGGCATATATTATGCAATGCAACTTACTGCCTAGTAAGGTGTTGGATGGTATTGATAGAGTTAATAGGAATTTTTATGGGGATCAACTCAAGAGAAGGGAAAAATGCATTGGGTGGGCTGGAAGAAGGTCACAAGAGCTAAGAAAAAGGGGGATTGGGGCTTCAAATAGCAAAGGGAAGGAATACAAAGATCATTAGCAAAGCTGAATTGGAGATTCCACACTCAAGATAAGGCCCTATGGGCAAAGGTTTTGAGGATGAAGTATTGCAACTCCCGGAGACTTAATTCGAGAAATGCAAGCAAGTTGCCTAGTTCTAGAATTTGGAAGGGAATGGTGTGAGGAAAAGAAATTTTTAAAAAAGGAACCAAGTGGCTTCCGGGTTTTGAAAGTAAGCTGGATTTTTGGAATGATAATTAGACTAATCATGGTCCCCTAAGAAAGATCATTCAGGGGCCTTTGCCTAGAGAAGCCGCCAATCTAAAGATAAAGGAGGTGGTGGATTATCTTTGAAGATGGGAATGGTCTTTAATCCAAATGAATTTTTCGGAGGAAGTTTTCAATGATATAAAGGCCATTCCAATTCCCCTTTCCGCCGTAGTAAAGGATAGATTGGCCTAGAAGTACTCGGCCAAGGGTGATTTTGAGCTTAAGAGTGCTTATGGGTTGGCCACGGACTCTTTAAGGGATGCCCCATTCAATGGGAAGTGGATTTGGAAGCTAAAAATTCTGCCTAAAATTCAAAATTAGTATGGAAGTGTATGCACCATAGCATCGGGGTGAATCGGTGCTTAGCGGCTAGAGGGGTGCAAGTTGATGCCTCACCCTCGGTGTCATGTTAAGGTAGAATCCATTTTGCACATGCTTTGCGTGATCGCCCGTAAGTAAGAACGTGTGGCTGCACTTGGGCGGGCGGGTAATCAAGCACAACTTCTTTTCCTTGAGCTTACAGGATTGGCTTATCTCTAATGCCACATCTAACTCTTATCACCAATCGAGTCCCCCGCCTTGGAATCTTGTTTTCTTACTTGGCATTTGGTCGCTTTGGAAGGATAGGAACATTTGCATCTTCAACAAAAAAAATCCAAATCCCGGACTAGGCAAAGAAGTGGTGGATCGTGCTTCGAAGTTCTATTTTTGTGCGAACAATGGCTTGGCCACCAAAAGGATAGTTATAAGGAGCGTCGGATGGGAGAAACCGATGGCTGGTTGGCTCACCTTGAACACCGATGGCTTGGCAAAAAGTAACCCCGGTCTAGCAGGTGGAGGTGGGGTTATTAGAGATAAAAATGGGGATTGGGTGACAGGGTTTGCTAGAGGATCGAGAGTACAAATAGTTTCATGGCGGAATTATGGGCGCTTCGCGATGGGCTGCATCTGTGTCTTCAAGCAAATGTGCATTCTGTTATTATTGAGGTAGATGCTAAAGCCTTTGTGGATGCTTTTAACTCTCCCACCTCTTGTAATGCTTTTGTCTCACCTATCATGGAAGACTGTAGACTTATGGCTAATTGAATTCCTCAGAGAAGATTCAGGCATATCTACAGGGAGGCTAACAAGTGCACTGATTTTTTGGCTAGACTAGGATTATTGCTTGATAGTGAGTTTGTTGTGTTTTCTAGCCCTCTTGTGGATTTATCTAGCTTGTTGGAGGCTGATGCCGTTGGGCTATTTGTAAGTAGGCTCTGTCCTGCCCCTATGTTTGCTATTTAGTTTGTTAATAATTTTCCCTTTCAACCAAAAAAAAAAAAAAGAAAGAAATTGGGTTTGGAAAGTGGTGTAGAGCACCAAGGATCATACCTCTAGCATAGGTGTAGAAACAATTAACCAGTTATTTAGTTATTTAGGAGTTAAACGAAATCCATAACTTTTTGGAAGAGGAATGTATAAATTCTTTTGCCTCCTTTCGTGAGGATTGGTTGAAATTAATTGCTTTTCTTTGGCTGGCTGGCTCATAGTCAAGTTGAAGATTTTGTTGTGTAAAAAAAAAAAAAAAAAACCTTAATAATCATACAAATACACAATTAAAAAAAAAAAACATGTGAATAATTATATTCATTGTCACATAACAATATAAAGAAAATCCCCCTTTTTATATATATATATATATATATATATATATATAATTTGAAGAAAACCCTTTTTAGTACAACTTATTTTTTAGCCTTTTGAAAACAAGATTATTTGGAAAGCCCTATCTAAGAAAGTAAAAATTTTAATTTTAATTTTAATTTTTTTTTTTGTTGTAAAAAAGTGGAATTTGATAGTATATTACCATTCCAACTTTCGGAGTATAAATATTCATCTCTTTCTTTTTCTTTTTTTTTAAGATTCTTTTTTCAATTTTTATTCTAGTTTGAAAATTGTTATAGTTCCTCTTTATTTTTATTTTTGATAATTCAATAGTTGAGAAGAGGGGAGAATTAAAATACAGACATTTTCACTAAAAACATTAAAATATGTCAATTTAATTACAAGATTCTTAACAAATGAGATATTTTCACTTATAATTTAACAATTATTATATAATTAGTGTTTTTTTTTTTTTTTGATGAAACAATTAGAGATGTGGTTAAATGGTCATTTCCCTCTCTTATTTTGGGTTCAAAATATAGAGTTTGGCTATAAGCCTACAATATATTGCCCACCATGTCCTCCTCCATCTTCGGCGACATTGGCTTCTTCAGTGCTTCACATAACTAAATATTATTACAGCACTGCCCAAAACCAAAACCCTGAAACTGTGCCAAAGAAAAAGATCATGAAACTTTGAAAACCCTCAAAATCCTTAAACCCCAACAAAACCCCACCAAAAACCAAGCCATGCCCATCTCAAATTCTCTCTTCACAATCCTCACCCACCACTTCTCCACCACCAGAAACCTCTCAAAACTCCCAAACCTCTCCAAAATCCCTGGCAAGTACAGGCCCCAAGCAATCCATGAAGCCCAGAAAGCTCTCACAGAGTATCTCCACACCACTAGGACCTTGCCCTTCACTTATGCTGAGCACATTGCCAAGAACTCGTTGTTTTCAGTCTCCAATCTTATTGTCAAGCTCGAGTTTTCGCCCACAGAGTTCTCTAAGAGCTTCCAGAGGTTCCTCAGGTACCATCCCATCAATGAATTTGAGTTTTTCTTTGAAAGCATTGGTCTTGATTATAGTGAAGTTAATGACGTTTTGCCTGCAAATAAGTTCTTTTTCTCTGAAGATGGGACTGTCTTGAATGCGGCTTGTGCGCTTTCGGGTTTTGGGTTTCCTTGGAATATGCTAGGGAAGTTGTATAAGGATGAGGTTTCTATTTTTAGTAGGAGTTCGGAGGAGTTAAAGGCTAGGCTTTGTGGGTTTAAGGAATATGGGTTAAGTAATATTTCAGTTATAGGTATTTGTTTAGCTTTTCCTCATGTGTTGTGTGGGGAAGGTGAATTGGGCAGTGAAATTGATGCATTGTTTAATGATTTGAAAAGGGTTTTTTTAGATTTTGATTTGGTAAGTTCTATTGAGGGAAATGTGGATGCTTGGTATGAGGTTTGTAGGAAAATTCGGGTGTTTTATGATTTGGGTTGTGTGAGGGGGACGATGGGGGAGCTGATGGGTAGGAGCAAACATGTTTTTATTGAATACTCAGAAGAGGTTTTGGTCCAAAAGGCCAAGTACTTTTGTAGATTTGGTGTTGGGAAGGAGGATGTTGGTTTGTTGCTTCTCCAGAGCCCAGATATTTTGAGTCTTGATCTAGAAACGCCAGTGGTTTCAGTGTTGGGGTTCTTGAAACATTTTGGATTGGATACAGAAGAATTAATGTTGGTTAGTCAAAAGTATCCGTATGTGTTCGGAAGAAATAAAATGGCTAATCTGCCTAATGTGTTGAGAGCTTTGAATCTACATGAATGGTTCTTTGATAAGATAAAGAGTGGAAGTCATCAATTGTTAGCTAATTATGTCCTTAGTGATCCGGATGAAGGCTTGGATAGAGAATTTAGAGATGGCTTGGATAAGATCCAATGTTCAAGAACTCCTATTCATAATATGAATAAATTAAATTTCTTGCATGGAATCGGCTTTGGGGAAAATGCCTTGACCATGAAGGTCCTAGCTCACTTGCATGGCACTAGTAGTGAGTTGCAGGAGCGATTTGATTGCCTCCTTCGTTTAGGGGTTAAATTCTCAAATCTCTGTATGATGGTAAGGTCGACGCCAAAGGTCATAAATCAAAGACCAGAAACTATTGAGCACAAAGTGAATTTCCTCTGCCATGAAATGGGGTCCTCTTTAGAGTACCTAGACATTTTCCCTGCCTTTTTGTGTTTTGACTTAGAGAACCGGATTAAACCTAGGTACAGTTTCCACATGAGGCTTATGGAAAAGGGTTTGTGTACAAAACCCTACTCCATTGCAAGCATAATAGCAACTAGTGAAAAGAATTTTGTAGCTCGCCTTTCTGGAATTCATCCAGATGCTCCAAAAAAGTGGTCTGAATATATTTCATGCAAAAAATCACAGGTGTCATAATTGAGTTTGTACAGCTTCTTATAGGTTGCTACTTTCATTGGTTTAGTGGTTTGAAAATGAGATTTTAGAATATCAGTGGAAGACTTATGACATAACATTCTTGGATTGATCTTTCAGGAAAAGATTTGTAAATTAGTATCTAATCCCTTGGTTACAACAACATTAGTAATTTTCTCAGAATCTCAGTGATCAACCACTGTGATCCTATTGATATTACCCTTTGAGAGGCCCCCAAATGGCTCACGATTGTACTCCAGCATTTGGAATTGGCAAGGATCCTCCATCATCAGAAGTAAGTTCTTGTGACCATTTCTAAGCATTTGTACATACCCATGCCATTGTATTGAATGATTACTCCCTCCAGCTATTTCATATTTGTAAATTGCAAAAATTTGGAATGAGATCTAGTGCCATTATTTACAGATGAAGTGGTTTAATATTTCATTTGACTGTTAATTTATTTGCTTTTATATTTGCTGATCTATTAGTGGCATTTTTACATTCAATGCAAAGTTTGATCATTGTTTTCTCTAAATTGTCAGTTGATCTATGTATCTTATTTTTAGAAAAAGAGTGACTAGAAAGTAAATATGGAATTGTTAGTGAATTTGGAGGCATCACCATGAAGAATTTTCTTTTTTAAAAATAAGGGTTAAATTGCATATTTAATCATCAGCTTTTGACTTTTGTTTCAAAATCATCATTGTACTTAAAAATGTTTCACTTTAGTCTGTATGCCTTCAAAATGATTCTTTTCATTGTTTGATGAATGGAAAATGTTGACGTAACAGACGAAATTCATGCCACGTCATAGGCTCCACATCATCAAAGCGACATTGGTTTCATGATTTTCATTGCTATGTCAACATTTTCCATCAATCAAATGACAATAAGGACCCTTTTGTAACATTTTAAATTATAAGGATGTTTTTGAAATAATTGACAAAGGTTGAGGACCAAATATGCAATTTAAAAAAACCCCCCAAACCCCCAAAAAAAAGTTTCAAATTTTATGATTACAAGCAAATAAAATGTATCAGTATGATAACAGAAATATATATGCTCTGTTGGATGTTGCAATTTCACGTGGTTTTGGATCCTCGGTGTGAAAATTCAGGATCCTAGTGGAGTTGATGCTACTGGAGCTTCTTATTTCACTTCCCAGTTTCAAGATCTTTTATCAATTCCAGGATAGATGACATAAATTTCCCTGAACTCACCCATCATGAGGTCTCTTTTTGTCTTCCTTTCTTCTTAAATTACTAATCAATACTTTTGATAGAATGCTAAACCTAGAATATTAATGGTTGATTTGAATGCAATGTGGCAATATTTATAGTGGTGCTCTGCAGCTTTGAGGCCAAATAGCAAGATTGCCTGATGGGTCATTGAACTACTGGATGCTTTCACTTCCAATTGAGTCGATGCATTTGAGGTTTTACCATTTATTGGGTAGTTGAATGCTTACACTCGAAGAAGCAAGTCTGTTCATAATGGATCTCTGAAATTCATACTGAACTTTTGGGAGCATGATAAAATTATGGAGTTCATTGACCTTACAGATGAAACAATTGTGGTCAAGCAAGTCAACTACTCCTTATAGATTGCCTTGTAGGGGTCATTGGCAGAGAACATTCTCATGACTTATTTGTTTTTTATTATTAATTTTGTAATCTCACATCTCTTTGTAGAGCAATATAAACTATGTTGTTAGCTTATTAGCATAACAATCTCCTTCAGAGACACTGCATGCTTAAGAAGTTAAAAGTAACTTAGGGCAAATATATAAAGTAGTAACTGGTGCAAAAGATTATGACAGCAGACTATTAGAGTGCTTTGACTAAAATTGGGACCAAGAATGGGATGGTAGAGGTAGGGTTAAGGAATTTTGTCCTAACAGAAGGGTGAAGTAGTTGAGGTGCGTCCCTGATCCCCTTACATCTCCAGTAATTAGGATGAACAACCATTGGTATTATTGAAGGACAACTTCACAATTTTAGCTTGTTTGTGTAAAGGGAAAAAAGGGGTTGTGTAATATTTGGATATAAAAAAAAAAAAAAAAAAAAAAACCTTTATTTATATTTTATATATTATCTATATTACTATAAAACCAAAACTTTTGATTATTTGTTGACCTTTTAAAATTTTGACACGTTAACTTTGCAAGCTTCACAAATCTTACACCTGATTATAATTTATTTTATTTTTTAATTTCTTTTATTGCCACACGATACATAATGTGACTCATAAACAGAGTTAAGAGAGACTCAATGTTTAGGACTCCTCTCTTCCCATCTCAAAACCCTAGCAACTACGACTAGTATAACTTATGTTGTAGTCCAATCTAATTGCCTGTGTAACTTAACAACTTAAAAGGAGAAGAAGTGGTCCTTTATGGTATTTGCAGGCACCCTGCAAACAGTTTTTAAGGTTTTCTAGTTTCTAACCTTTTTTTTTTATGAACCATAATTTTATTGAGAGAGAAAACAAACTACACAGGCAAACAAGTTTCATCCTAAATAACAAAAACAAAAGGAGGAGGATTGCTACCAAAATCAAAAGAACCAAAAAAATTAGAAGCTAAAGACCACTTTGCTAGAGAATAAGGAGCCATATTGCACAACCTAGGCACCCAACAAACAGAAATCTTAGGAGAAGATGCCAAGATAATTTGAGAGTCAGCATAAATGGACTTGATTCTCCAAGGGGGGTCAGCTTCCAAATCATAAAGAAGATTGGAACAAACTTGGGAGTCCGATTTTATGATAATCGCCTCCAACTCTAAGTTAGTTGCCAAGGTTAGAGCCCATTTAATAGCTTTAGCTTCTGCCTAAAGAGGGAAGATGGTATTCACTCTCTTGGAACAAGCAAAAACCAGCTCCCCTCTCCGGTCTTTGGTGATAGATGCAATGGAAGAACAACAAGGGCCCATAGCAAAGATCAACATTAATCTTGATTGAAGAAATGGAGGGAGGGTCCACTGTTGTGAAGGAGCTAAGGTGGCCTGGCTTGAGACAAATGGCCTAGTAGACTTGTGTTTAAGAAATAATTTAGAGATTCTAGAGGATAGCTATTCAAACTTTACAACAACACCTTCAAAAAGAGAAAGATTTCTCTGCTTTTAGATAACATCACATAAAATAGCTCCTAACCTTAGGAAATTTGAAGTAATGAGCTTCATATTAAGTTCATGATATGGTTACTCTTTTTAAGTGTAACTTATACTTTTGCTCCTTCAAAATTTGAAGTATGTTCTACTTTGATCCTTCAAATTATATATATATTTGATAACAGACCATATAGTATATTCGTTAATTTTCTATCAATGTTCTGCATAGGTGGGTAAGGGCACGTTGAATAGATTGTTGATGCAAACTTTCTAATTGATGCGGCACTCAATGTGCCATTTTTTTTTTTTTTCTTTTCTCTTTCTCTCTCTCCCCTCCTCTCTTTATTTTCTTTCCCATTTTTTCTTCTTCTCAAGTGATACATGACACATTTGTCAAAGTGTTGTATCTATCTATACTATTTATAAGAGAATTCCTCTCTTTGGACTTTTACATGGTTTAAAAATATTCTTAAATCTTACCTTTAACAAGGAGAACACTTGAGGACAACCAAATAAAAATATATATCTAATTCCACTTAAAATGCCTACAAAATAAAACACTCTCCTACTAATCCATGTTTTCAAAACAAACTTATCTAATTTTTTTTTTTTAAAGGAAAATTATGACACTAGACAAAAAAAAAAAAAAAAAAAAAAAAAAAAAAAAAAAATTCTCATCGCATGCACTTGAAGCTAGTAATTGTATATGATAATTGAATAATAAGGGGAAGTATGAAGGAAAAAGTACACATGAAAGTTTGTATAGTTTGGCTTAATGACCTACATCTATAGGAAAAAGATCTTGATGTCTACATAGTAGGTTTATTAAGCTAGTGTTTTACAATGAATTCAATTTTGAGTTTATATACTAAAGAATACTCCTTTTTTGAGAAGATACTAAAATATATTTAACTGATCTTAGATTGACCCAAGGTTAATTTACTTATTTTATAATTACATAGACCTATAATTAATTTAGGCCATTTAGGTCATAATATGTCTAACAACATCCATGCCAGTATGACAATAGCTTTCTATTCAAGCATATGAGTCTTCTTGTTAGGGTGTGATGTGAGCAATTTTAACTTTTATAATTTTGACAACATCCATGCCAGTAAGAGATTAGCTTTCTATTCAAGCAAATAAGTCTTCTTGTTAGGGTGTGATGTGAGCAATTTTAACTTTTATAATTTTTCCTGATATTTAGTTGACTTGATATATTTTAATTGATATAGAATTTTAATTTGGACTAGTTGGCACGCATTAAAGAAATTGCAAGCTTTGGATTTGTTTGGATATCATTTATTATTGAAAATTGAAAACTTATTACTGAAAAATATCAGTAACAAAATAATTTTTAAATGTATGAATAGTATCGTGGGGCCTAATTTTAAAACAAAATTTATGTTTTTCCATATTTGTGGGCCCCGAAAACAATGCATGGAATCCGGCATAAAACACCAAACGCAGACATTGGTTGTTTTCATTACAATCCAAACTCGGGTTTTTTTTTTTTTTTTTTTTTTTTGAAATCCAGACCCGAAGGCCAAAAATCCAAACTCGGCTTTAGTTGGTCATTTGAGAACCACTTTATTAACAGGCATGAACATAATGATAATATTAAAAAAAGACTCAAACATTTGAAATTAAAATGCAAAAGAACAAGTCTTCCTCTCACGGTCTCACCTAATATGTTATGATTCATAAAAAATTAAAACAGCGTGACGAATCATTCATATCTATTAAATCATATGTGGGGCGGAGAACTTGTGACCCCGGCTCACTTTACGTTAGGGTCCAAGGCCCGAGTCGAGGAGGGACATTGCCGAGGACATATAGTGAAAGTCCAAATGGCCTAGAGATATAGCCGAGGACGACTCTGTCCTTAGCATCCCAAGACGCTTCCCGAAAAAAGGGCGAGTATGGTATAGGAGCGGTGCATGGAAAAGCCAAACACCTCCACATTAATGTGAAAAGAACCCTTGAATAGTGTGGTGACAAAGGACAAGGGAAAAGCAACCATTACTGCAATTAAGTACTCTGCTTCTGACAGAGCAATGCTTTTTAGCTTTTACAACCACCCCCAACCACTTTGGGTATGGGTTGATAGGACAAGTATCAACCCTAGAAAGTTAAACCTACACGTGGACATAGGAGGGAAGGAAAATGCTAGTATAAAAAGGAAAGAGAAGCAATTAAGGAAGAGGGGGGGACATATCGTCTCCCAGGCCATTGAATCCCGAGAAAGGGAGAATAATAAGGACACAAAACTCCTCGGACGAGGTCTAAGGACCGGAGCCGCTCGGGTCGTGCTTGGGAAGAGTCTTATCAGATACGCTAAGTTCACCTTCATGCGACTACCATGAACACCATGACCAACCACTGTCCGGTGACCATAGCCTAGCCTTTCGGACTCCACGCTCTACAAATCTTATTGTTTGGGTCTTAAACGTTCGAACCTAAAAAACCAATTGGGGTCGTTACAAATTGAGTCCTTACATTATATAATTCAAAAAATCATTTTAACAAATTATATAATTCATTAAATAAATCATATAACTAAAAATATATATAAATGATCTTTTGAATCCTCACATAATAAGTGGAGGATTAATTATTCATTCAAATTGGGTTAGAAAAAAACTGTCTAGTAAAAAATACCCTAATTTAAAAGGTTTTGACCTCAAAGACCAATTTATTTACAGTAGTTGGATAGCAATTGTCAACATTGTTGAATTAAATCTAGATTAAGAACCTCATACTTCACAGTAAACTATCCGAGAAGCATGATACAAATTACAATTGACTTGCGTTAGCAATTTGTGAAGATAAATTTATTTTACTTTATCTAATTTCTTTGAATCGTGAAGAAACACTGTTGTGCATGGCTAGACAACCTAGGTACTACTACCATTGATTATTATTTTGCTTGTTCCATTAAGAGGAAGTGGTTCAAGTTTGTTTTTTTGTTTTTTGTTTTTGTTTTTGGAGAAACTAAGTGGTTCAAGTTAAAAACACAAGGGTTTATAATAATAATAATAATAATAATAATTGTGGCGAGCAAAAAAAGCGAAGATCAACTTTATGTAATAAATGGAGATTTTACTATTTGATTTCACAATTAATTTTTTTAGAGATGGGAAGTCAAGTCTATTTTATGATATCCACTAATGTCATAGAATTGAAAAAGAAATAGTATTTATTTAATTGATGTTCAGTTTGAAAGTTGCTTAAAGAAAAACACAAGTGTTGGTCCTCAAGTTTATTCCAAGGAAGAGATTACTAACAGATGGGCTCTCTTTCTATTTTTGTTTTTTTACTCTTTTTTGTGAGTCTCATCCAGATCTTTCTTGTGCATTATATATCCAGCTTCAATGCATCTGGGTTCTACACTTGGAGAGCTACAATCACACTCCTAGAATTCTTGTCTCATTCAAAACATACCAACAAGTTTTACACTAAAATCTTAGCTGTGCCACCACTATTCATGGTCACTTCCTCATGGTCACTTCCTCATTAATACGGCTAGAGAAGTGGTTGTCTTTGTATTTAATGCGGAGGGGATGGCTTTTATACCCTTCTTTCTTCATCCTTCTCGTATTTCATGCCAAGTTAGTTTTCTTTCTTTTTTGGCGGTTTAGCTCTATGCCCTTCAAACAATTAGTGCTCGTCCCTCCGAGGTTCAAGTATGTCCTCGGAATCTTCATCAATTAAGTTACCCCAATCTCCCTTCAAATCATGAGATCACCGCCCTAGATCAATTTTCGGATTTTAGCTTCTCGGAAGAAACATGGATTGCCTGTTTACCTGTTTTTGGATCCTTGTCCCCCAATAATAATAATAATAATCTAATGTCACTTAAAGGTTACTTAATTTGACTATTTTAGCTAATTTAGTGGGCAATTTTTTCAGGCAATACCTTGGAATAAAATGTTGCTAAACTTCATGAATGGGATTGGAGAGAAGGGGACCTTTAAAGTTCTAATATAGACAAGATAGAGGGGAAGAGCATGGTATATATGATACTTAAGAGCATTAAAACATATCTATAAAATAATTAATAATAATAAAAGAACATTAAATCATGTTGGGTTGTATAAAGTATGAGCCAACTTATATAATGTTACAGTGCAGTGCATTTTTGGAATAAATATAAAGTTTAATAATTATGTGTTTTGGCATATATTTATTATAGTTGAGAAAATTTAATATGAGCAAATAATTTTCATTCTTTCCCCTTTCCCACCCAATCAAACTGGCCAAAAGGAAAGGGGAAACAAAAAATTTACAATAATTTCAAAATTAACCTATAAGGGTGCCACCTCTTCCATTTTTCTTTAAATATAGATATGGTAGAATTTAAATCTATGACGTTCACTTTATAATGATTGCTCTTATTATCCAACCAAAACATTAATTAGTTTTTAGTGTAAATGGGGTTTAAAATTCAGATCTCTTTTTTAATGACAAAAAGATTTTATCATCTCACACAATAGTCACTAAACAAATTTAATTATAAATTTTAGTGGACCAATGTGTGTGGGGGGGAAGGTAAGCTAATTTAGGAAAGAATAACTCTATTGAAAAAAAAAAAAAAAAAAAAAAAATTATGTGTATTACCATATACTGCCAGAATACTAAATAAACTGCAATCCTTGAACATGTAATAATCTGAATGCAAAGGTTTACTAGTTTGACCAAGGTAAACTCCCCAACACAACCAATGGGACACTCATTGACATTGGTCCTCTTGAAAATCTCCAACTGCATCTCCTTTTTGCACTGCTGTATTGTGAAAAAGGGTGGCCAAGTTCATAGTATTCTCTCATTAATATATATATATAAAAGGTGGCCAAGTGCGTGTATGTATATATATATTTAAAAATGATTCCTTAATTAGGAAAGCGAGGATATTTGAATTGAGATGTCTTTAATGAAAGTATTAAGAATTGTCAACTAGTTGAACTCAAAAACCTCTACCAATATTATTATTTTTATTGTATTTTTCCCTTCAACTTTTTTTAGTTGTAATAAAATTTATAATCTATGATGTTCAACTTACAATAATTGTTCTTTATTGTCGGGTCAAGAAATCAATTAAATTTTAATTTAAACAAGTTTTTTTTTTTTTTTTGAAACAAATTTAAACAAGTTTGAACCTAGATCTTTTATTCACAAACAAGAAAAAAAAAATGAAGAAGAAGAAGAAGAAGAAGAAGAAGAAGAAATTTTACATTGGTCAATGTTTTCACAGTTGTCTCACTTTCTGGTCCAAATCTATTTTTACCTTCCTTATTTGGTTTTAATTCAAACTAATTTGAATGAAAATATATAGGCAATATCTGATAACGAAGATGATTTTGACAGGAGAATAGAAAAATTAGGTAGTGAATAACATGTGCGCAGATTAAAAAGAAAAGAAAAAGAAAAAGAAAAATATGTGCGCCCACAAAATTTTAATATTTACCAAATCTGTTACATGCGAACCACATAAAATTCCTATGTGGAGCCTCGCCAAATTTGCATCTAATAGTCTGCATGTTGTCTACGTGGCACATTTTAGATCTTTAAATTAGCTGAGTAGTCAAACCCCAAAACTTTTCCAAATAAAGTTTTTTTTTTTTTGGGTTAAAAATGATGTGTACTAAAATAGTGCATGTGTCCCATCAAAAAAAAAAAAATAGCGCATGTGTCATTATGTTCTATATTAATTATAACTTTCCAAAACAAGCGTTACCAAATTAGATAGCATATTTTGAAAATAAAAGGTAAAAAGAAAAATTAAAAGCGGTAAACTGTTTATAAAACTTTGCGCTTCGCCTAAAACTTGTTCATAAATTAATTTGATAGCCATTGAACATGGAGAGAAAAATTTGCTTAGAGTGAGAAATTGATAATGAACCTTCTTTGTAATAAAATTGAAAACCCGTTAACTAAGTGTACAAAGTTTTATCAAAAGTTTCACATCTATGATCTATTTGATCCCTAGGTGCCGACAATAATAAAAATGAAAAGTGGAGATGGAAAAATAAGGTATAAATTATGAGCATCTTTTTGTAATTTTCCTTACAATATATGGTATTTATTTATGATTGCGTCATACCTTAACAAGCGATATGAAAGTTTTCAAAACAATAATTTAACGATATTTAACAGAAACCGTTAAAACCCCTCAGCTATTGGTTCCTTAGTAAGTATAAAATTATCACGTGCAAGTAGAGTATATATGTACATTTGGCTTCCCTATTTCCTATTGGATAACGCATTAAAGATTCTTTTTGAAAATACTAAATATTTTTAACACACACACATACACTGGGAGAGGGGAGAATGTTTTTTTAAAGAAACTTACAGTGGTGTATATCCAAAAAGGCCTAACACATTATAGGTTCTACTTGCAAAACTTAGTATTATTATTATTTTTTTTGAAACAAAAGTTACTTAATTGGTGAATAATAATAAGTTAATAACAATACCGGTATAATAACAAGAATATTCTAAGCAACATTCCCTCCCTTCACATTAACTAACAAGATTCATTATTATGTGAAAGAAAAAAGTATTATTCTTGAAATAATGAATAGTTTCTCAAATTGAATTTGCTATATGTCTAATGAAGTTATAAAATGACCGAAAGAGATTAATTCCATCAAATGACATAAGAAGAATATAAATATTATCACATAATGACTTATCAATGGATCAAACCTTGTTTCTTATTATTGAGAGAAAAACAAATTGTGTAAGTTAAGGTTTTCTCAATGTAGAAGAAATGTGGAGTTTGTTAAAAATGATCGAAGACTTGTTTATACTAAAGAGCATAGGTTGATTTTTTTATATTTTTGTCAAAAATCTTATAGCTTAATTAACACCTTCTCAAATGGTATCAATTCTATTATGGTCTATTTGGTTTAAGGAGGAGGGAAAATAGAGTAAAGTAGAGTTGACAATAAATTAGCCTAATTTATAACCAACTCTTAATCCAAACAAACCCTTAATGTGCATGGGATTTAAGAATAAAGTCGACCGAAAATTACACACAAAATTCTATTAATATTTTCAATCCAAAAATCAGAAGAATGAAAAAAGAAAAATTTAAAACAACTGGATGAGATATATTTATTTTGGTGTGAAATTAATGAGCCATATTTATGAGCTTGCCAAAATTAGTCATAATGAAGTATATTAAAAGAGAGAGAGAAAAAAAAAGCAATTAAGTTTAACCTAAATGCTTTCTTCTCAATAATTTTTTTAAAAAAAATCTAAAACAAAATTAATTTAGAAAATACAAAATCCAAGCATTAAAAAAAAGGGGCAAATTAGGTAAAAGAGAAAAACAAGAACCTTGTGTATCATTCCTTCCATAATCAGAGTATCCCAGACTTTCATAAATCGTAACCGCTCTCTGCTCTTTCTTCACACACACACACACTCACACACTCACAGAAATCTCTAATCACTATTCTCACTCACTCTGCAAGTCCTCTTCTGATTCCAATACGCTGTCGTTTTCGTTTTCGTTTTCGTTTTCGCTTTTGTTTTCAAACTCTCTCTCTGTGTGTTTTTTTTTTTTTTTTTTTTTTTTTTTTTTTAAAGCTCACCGAAAAAAAAAAAAAAAACCGAAACATGGTACTCCGAAACTCGGTGTCCGAAACCGAAACGCCACCGGTTCGAGCCCCACAGACGCCGCAGCCGCAGCCGCGGCCGCCGCATGCGGCTTTTTCGGGTTTCGGTGCTGCTCCGAAGCCTCAGCCGAGCTTTAATTGGCTTTTGAGTCCTTCCAACACCGCCATCAATAGTTACCAAAACCTTCAGAGCCACTACAACAGTTTCGGCTTCAAAATCGCCGAGCCGAGTCACGACTCGTCGTCTCGTTTCGGCGGCGCTTCTTCGTATCTCCCGCCGAATTACTCTCCTTTAGTCAACAACAGTCGCGATCAACACCACCGCCACCACCGGGGACTCGCTACTGAGTCGACTCACGAGTCAGAGTCCGAGTCGTCCTCCCACCTTGGGGCGAATTATACGACTTTGGTCGATTACAGTCGTCACCTCAAACTCGCTGAGTCGACTCAGAGCCGGGTTGGTCAACTCGGCGAGTCGGTTCCTGAGGGTGCCGAATCGGAGAATCGGAACCGGAATGTCGTGGTTGACAAGGCGGCGAAGAAGAAACCGGTTCGCGCTGTCTTTGAGTCGAAGGCGGCGATTTCTGGCCCGGTTATCGATCTCTCTGAGTCTCCTCCGAAGCGAAATTCGGAAAATCTCGGAAGCGCGATCCAGAAATCGGCGGATTCCGATACGAAAGCGAAATCGAAGCTTCTGATTCGTATCAAAACCAAGAGCAAGGCCAATGCCGAAGCTGATACCGAAGATCACAATCGCCGCGACGATCCTGATCACGCTGCTGACACCGAAGAGCCACCGGATCAAACCTCAGCCGCCGGAGCTGGCGCTTCCACCGGCGTCAGCGGCGTCGAAGTAGAAGTCGAAGCGCCGCCGCAAAAGACGTGGAATCTCCGGCCGAGAAAACCGGCTACTAAGAATCCACCTCCGGAGGCGGCGGCGACGGCGGCGCAGCATGTGACCAGAAAAACCCAGCCACCGAATCGCGCTGAGTCGACTCGGTCCCAAACCGCTGGCGGAAAAGAAATCTTCGGAGAAGAAGGAGAAAAAACCAAACTTTTCGATCGCGCTTTCGAAAGAAGACATCGAGAAAGACTTTTTGCTCTTCACTGGGTCCAAGCCAGCCCGGAGGCCCAAGAAGCGATCTAAGATCGTTCAGAAACAGCTCGACGTAACTGAAAATTTTCTCAATTTCAAATTCAAATTCAATCACAACCACAAAATACAATCATTTCAGTTTAATTATCTAACAATTATAGCTATAATCATAATCATGGAGCTAATTAAGCTAATTTTGATGCTTTGTTTTTTCAGAATGTTTTTCCGGGATTGTGGTTATCTTCGGTTACTCCAGAGTCATACCGGGTCACTGATTTAAAGGTCAAACATTGAAAATTTTGAAGCTTTTTTTTTTCAATACTGTTTGTTTGGCTCAAATGGGTGTTTTCTTAGGTTACAAGCAATTGAAAATAAAAATGGTAACTTGAAGATTTTTTGATATGTGAAGATGGGTTTTATTTTGTTTTGTTGCAGGGTTAGATGGGGAATTGGTGTTTCTTTGAATGGTTGTTGGAATTTTGAAGGTTTTGTGAATGCTGATCCTTTTTGACATTGGAAGGTATAACAAAACATATACACCATCAAACCTTTGAAGATGAATGGATGACTACAGTGTTTTCTTTTTAGCTTTTTCGCGCCTTTGGGAAGAAACACAGTTTAGTAGGACACAGATGTCTTAGCAAAAGAAAAGTAGACGCAGATGTCATTAGCAAAACACAGTTGTACATATCAAGTTAAGATTATGAGATTATCGGTTATAAGACTTTATTAATAATATGAATGTTTACATGTTTTTATTATTCCGTTGGAATGAGGGTGCTTTTAGAGAGCTTCTTTGCATGGTAGATTACTAGAGCATCTTGTTTGTCAATTTGAGCAATACAGAGTTCATTTTCTGGAACTCAGATGTTTGAGATATGTTTTTTATTTTATAGGTAATAAGACTTTTATTGAACGAAATGAACATTGTGTTTATGATGATGAACACTCTGAACATCAGACAAATACAAAAAGCTTAAGAGCTAAAGCTAACAGATTGTAAGATGTTTGAGATATGTACTCATAATTATATGCATAGCATCTCAACATTCTTTATTTCTTTCTGAATTTGCCCTTGTTTGAGGAGAACAGATTTGTTTGGTGGCTAATGATCACTTTTGTAAGAAAAGTCATGCATTCACCAATGAATTACGTAGTTTTTTCATGCTTTATTTCCTACTATATGAATTCATGCAAGAAATTGGAGAAAGAAATGCAGAGCGAATAATGACAGATGCATGCAAAGTCAACTTGAGAAAAGTTGTTAGGAGGGAAATACCATTTGCAATTAATCATTCAACTGCTTGTCTTCATTTTTGTTTTGTTTTGTTTTGTTTTTTACAATATCGTTAATTAAACTAGGGTTATGTTGTTATCGGAGAACTGGTTTGGTTTGTCATGATTGGATAATGAAGATGTATAATGGTAGTCTACTAGTCTTGGAGAATGTCTGCTTATTTCTAAATATATCATTTCACTGCTTGGGAGTTAATAGAACAATTAATTTTTTTTTGCTAGGTATTGTGTTTATGTAATTATTAAAGTAAGTGCTTTCAGATTAAACTGTTTTTCCATTTATGATTTCAATTGAAGAATGTGTGTTGCACGCGCGGTAAAGTAAGATGTTGTGTGGGTGCACGCGCTCACCTTGCAAATTAGGAGTTCCAGAGTTTCAGATTAAACTCTTTTTCCATTTATGATTTCAAATGAAGAATGTGTGCTGCACGTGCGCAAAACTAAAAACAGCATGTGTGTGCACGCGCACTTTGCAAATTAGGAGTTCCAGAGTTTCTGGAACATATAAGAATATGTATATAACAAAATCCTTTTATTACACTTGCCCTTTTTAGTCAGTTCATGGCGAATTTCTCACCTGTATTTTCTAATGAATGTGCTCAGCTTGCTCGTTGGGCTCTCAATGCATTTTTCAATGCTTCCTTTCTTCTAGCTTCATGCCCACCATAGTTGATGTGCTTGTGGTTGCAGAAGCTCCAATCTTGTTTATGACAGTTATTTTTTTTCGATTCTTTTGTTCTTGCTTTGTTTTCTTTGTTGTTAATGAATCTTTTCCCTGGGAAAAAAAGAGGAGTTATTCAGTATTGTTTTTAGTAGTAAAGTTTTCTTGGTTAATCAATAAACTAGGATGGTGGCTTTGCTCTTAGTCTCACATATGTAATTAATCATCTTGTTTTAGCTTTAGGTTAGAATTTGAGGAGTTATGGTATTATTGGTTCTATGCTCTTGAGGTCATATTAGCCATTTGATCAGCCGGTTGTAAAACCAGTAACTTACACCACTAATCCTACCCAATATATTTGCTTCTATCAGCGTCCCTTTGTTACAATCAGCAGTGGCAAATGGAAATAATATTTTCATTGATAATTTAAACAAAAAAGCAGTAACTGGAAATGTATTGGTGCCTTAAGGTGTTGCAATTGTAGTTTCAGCTGGAATCTACCTTACTACAGTAGCAATTTGACATACACAATGATGAAGATTTATTTATTTGTTGTCTGAGCTTGCTGCCAGGATACGTGTCTTTGGCATTCATTTTGCTATCTATTTGCTTTCCTGACAGTGTATCCAATTGCGTACAGGATGCACTGCTAGTTAGATCTGGTGCATCCTCAATCAATTATAGTCGTTGTCATTGCAATTCTTAGCTAGTGTATAGTTAAACGCTGAAATTAGTTGAATGTTCAGAATTTCTGTGTTTGGAGATACATTAGTTGAAATTTCTATATTTAGAGTACCTTTAGTATGATGGCTGGTAAATCTGTTGCCTGGGTGAAACATACACTTAAGATGAAGAAATCAGAAAGGGTAGTTGTTAAGAGACTAAGAATTGGAAATAGTAGAACTGAAAAGATCAATTCTTAGCATTCCATTTGGAATAACTAAATCATTTGCAGTGTTTCAGGCATATTGCATTTATGTTTAACATTCCTTTTGGACTGCTTCAGGTCCAAACACAACTTGTATTGGAACAATCATTTTCCGTGTATTTTCGGGTATATTATTATCAGTGTTTAATATTCTATTTACACTAGATGGCTCAAATGCAGCTTTTATGAGACCATAGAAATATCTCAATGTGGTTATTGATGTGCCATACAGACAAGTAGAGAAGCAGCTGCCACATAAGAGTGGAGCTCTGAATTTGACTATTGATGTGCTATACAGAGAAGTAGAGAAGCAACTGCCACATAAGCATGGAGCTATTCTGAGCTCAAGGGGTGTTGCAAACCGGTGAAAGGTGATGCCTTTTGAACTGAAATGTTCACCATTTTGAACTCTGGCAGTCTAGACCTGGGGCTTTGATAATGTGCCTGCAAAACTCTTGGGAGCAACTGGCATGGATACTCAACTTGATATTTTTTTTCTTTTTTTCCACAGGCAGCTTTCTGGAAACCAGAAGCATCATGTGGATCAGATAACGACGACACTGTGGTGCTTGCTGTGCACCTTGTAGAAGTGAATGGTAATAATGAATTTCTTGACATAGTAATTTGGCATTTTGGGTTAAGCAGAAATTACTTGACATATATTAATTTCTTTTTAACCCAAAATAAGAAATTACTTGACATATAATTGGTTAAATTTGGACTTATCAAATAAAGGAAATTACTTGACATATTTGATAGTGTGGAACTAATTTGTGTTGTTGGATTAAATGGTCCTTAGTTGCCAGTTGCAAATTTACAGATATGGACCATATGGTCTACCTATAACCATGATGATATTTGTATTTATTTTATAGAACTGTTTATATCATGATAAATGTTATAGAAATTGTCATCTGTTTTCTCTCCCTTTGATGGTAATACAAAATCTAGTAAGAATTGAATGAAATAGTCTCTTGTAAAAGGAATGCTTGGTAATTATGGCTTGTTTGTTGGACAACCTTTGGAGAGCGATGCACAAGCAGAAAAGTAAGCAACAGTGCGGTGATTTTATTTCTTCTCTTATTTTACTTTGCTTGATTCTGCCCTCAAATTGCATTGACAATGAGCCTATTTCTTTAGGAGTACAACTGCCAAATTAAAATTCTTACTTTTTAATTGTTTATGCCCCATTACAGTTTAAGGAAACATATTTATTCCGTAACTGACAGTCAAGATACTAAAATAGCAGATTCTGGCATTTGATGCTCAAGTCTTCTGTCAAGTTTGCCCACTGCTTGGATTAGAGGGAGAGAGCTACAGAAGGTCAATTTTTGGAGGGGCTCTGGTGTTTGAGAAACAAGAATGGCTTAGATTCCTATCAAAAAAAGAAAAAAGAAAAAAGAAAAAGGAATGGCTTAGACAGTTTTCTGCACTACCTGCTGCAGGTATTCTGCAAAAAGAACCCTTGTGAAGGATGTCATGCCCCATGTGCTCACGTTGAGCAGAGGCTAAATCAATGGGGTCTTAGAGCACTTACATAAGTGGATGTATAATAGAAAAAATGTGTAAAATTTATACATTTTTGCCCAAAGAGGATCCACATCAATGAGTGTATAATTATGTAAATTTATAAGTTTGTTATAATATCTATGTAAATTTACATTGACAATATTTATCTTGCATTTATTTATTTTTTTTAATAATAATTTATTTATTACAAGTTTTTTTGTGCTATACTGCCACATGACATTTTTTTAAAGAGAAGAAATGCCATGTTACATTTATGGAAAAGAAATTACTATGGCAAAAACTATACTAGAGAGATAAAACTTTGAAGATGAAAAAAAAGAGAAAAGAATTCATCACTAATTAACTTCTAGTAGTTATCTCTAACTTGCTGATGTTTTGGAAGAGGAATGAGATCAAAGAAAAGGGCACTAACATTGTTATTTACATTAACACAGATGAAAAAGTCAAGTAGTTGTTTGCCCTCTCAGACCAGAATGCCTGCTTTCCTTTGTTTTGAGTCCACTGGAGATTGTGCCACAATGCCAAGTAGACCATAAAATGGGCAATGGAGAGGAACATGGAAAAATGAAATGGAAAAGAAAGTGGGGGAGTAAGCATATAAGGAATCCCCTTAAACATTCTACCAGATCTATCTTCAGCAATGAATTTTTATTTCCTAATTTCATATAATACTATGGATGGTTATTTTCACCGAAACACGATTCATCTTGCAACACTAAAACTAACATAAATCCAGATCAAACAAGTAGAAATATGAAGCCAAAGTTTCTCACTTCTGTCCAAAACTCATAGCTATCTTAAAGTTAGTGTTTGTTTGGCAAAACTCTGCACATTTGGCAAGATACAAGTTCAGGTTCTTGAGTGTTGCTTTTGCTATTTCATGCATTTCTTTGGGGGATGCATCCTTACTAATGGGCTCTTTTGTTTTATTCAAGAACTGGAGCAAAGTCCCTCCTACAGCCCTACTAATAAATGTTTACTGAATGAAGCTATAAATTTTTTTTTTTTTTTTGGTTCTGGTAGTATAATAGGAGGGTTTAATCTGTGCCTCATATTCTAGGCATGTGAAAACCGAGAAGAATATTTGTGAATTATGGAGCCAACCTCCCTCTCAATGGAGCAGAGAATTCATTCTCTAAAGCCTCCAAGTGAGACCAAGCAATCAACGATTAAATTAGCAATAGGAAACCATAACTCACACACTGCACCAATCCATCTTCACCACAGGTATGAAAGATATGAGGTCTCACAGGCTCAACAGCCAACTCATGAGCTTGGCCTGGATGTTTGCCGATTAATGTAGTTTGAATTCCCACTTCCAGAATCTGAGCAAGTCTCATCTAAAATTAACCAAATGTTGTAATTAAAATTTCCATAGTTCACAAAATAGAGAAAAGTCTTGTTTATAGCAAAAGAAAACCAGGTGACAAATGAGATAAATAAGCAGCAGTTATCAAATTATAAAATTTGTATCACCAAGGTCTTATAATCCATTAACTTGGAGAACAATTCATCATATGATAATTATTCGACAGAATATTAAGAGCAAACATCAACATAAATTCTGGAATGGTCCAGATCATTTCTTATGAGGTTGGTGCACATTTTGATGAAACTATGACATTTTATTTCATACCATAATTGCTTTGGAATAAATGAGATACCTGCCCATCTGCAGCAAAGGTGAGAATGCTTTATTCATCTGTGCAAGACATGATTTTTGGTTGTCATTCCACTCGGGCATAGTATGAAAATGGCATCTTGATATTCTGTGCATACCCATTGATCATTGTGTTCCTCAGCATGATATCTACTTGCAATCATAAAATTCTGCAATACAATACCTCGTTTAGGTATTTCAAATAAATTATTAACTAAACTAGATATTGATGAGCTAATAATAATAAGATACCAGTGCAACCCAAAATTTAACGTACCTCCAAGTATTGAGAAGAATTTTTAGGAGTTCAGGCGATACTGCAAGAATAATTAACTTGGGTGAGGGTTGGAATTCTTAAAATCACGTTGTACTATTAAATTTAAAAAAATCATATGTAAATATATACATTCAGAGAGAGAGAGAAATACCAATTATTCTTGCTCCTCCTCCACCTCATAGACAGACCTCCAATCAATCTCAACACGAGGGATGTTGGCAATTTTGAACCACTGACCTTTGCCTTTCTTCAGTGCTGTTCCAGTAGAGGACACCTATAAATATAAAGTTTCAGAAGTGAAGGAGGCAGACTTCTTTGGGAGGTATTCAAGTTTAGGACAATCTTTGATATACAACATTTCAAGAGCAGAGAGGTGTTGAAAGCCCTTGGAAGGAGTACTAAATTTGGAAAATTTATAATACTCAGGCTAGTGAGAGATAGGCAGCATCATCATCATCATCATTGTCTTCCCATCTTCCTCAGCCTCAGGAAATGACTGCAAATTCGGAAACCCGCCCAGAATGTTGAGATCTTTAAGAGATGTGAGTCTGTGGATCCCCCACTCAAATAGTTGCTTACAGATATTAACCCCTGACAGCCAAAGTGATGTAAGATTTGTGGGGTAACCCTCTTCCGTGAAGGATATGATGCTTGGACACCGGCATATAACTAGTTCTTGAAGATAGGTGAGTTTGGGCAAGCAGTTAGGCAAGGCCTCAAGTTTCTCACAGTTTTCGATTGAAAGCTTTCTCAGGCTGGTTGGGAGGAGACCTCCATCCGGGAAGGAAACAAGACTAGAACAATCCCATATCTTGATCTCATAGAGGTGGCAGAGTCTGTGTAGGCCCTCAGGTAAGGACTTGAGCTTTTCACAATGACAAATTTGAAGTGTTCAAGAGAGGCATTATTTTGTAACTCTTTTGTTATTGACTCCAGCTCTGGACATTTGTATACAAAAAGGTTTTTCAAGGCAGCAGGAAACTGGTTTCTTGATGACAAGCATTTTAGAGATGAACATTCCCTAATCTCCAAGTGTTCAAGAAGTGACTCATTACTACTACTATTGCCATAAAGATTTCCCTCATTCCTCACTAAAGAAGAAGAGGAAGAGGCCTCCTCCTCATCAAGCACAACTTGCAAATTCTCACAATTTTTAATGTGTAGCCTTCTCAAAGTTGGAGGTAGATGGCCTCTTGAAATGCAGGTGAGAGAATGGCAGTTATCAATATATGCGTATTCAATACACATACTATTGGACATCGGCAAGGATTTCAGAGCATTGCAATTTTTAATTTTCATTGTCCTTAGCGTATATGGTAGACTGATGTTCACAAGTCTTGGGCATGATCTGATATCTAGCGTTACAAGGGAAATGAGCCTCTCTTGCCATAAAGATGTTAGCTCCTTACAATCATCTATCGTCACATATTCTACCTTTGTTGATCCTTGCATGAATTCCTCTGTCAAACTTGTCAAATCTGAAATAGAAAGAACCATGGACTTCAGTGAGCTTAACTCAAAGGGACTTTTGCTTATCACCTCTTTGCATCTGACAATTTCTACCTCATGAAGCATTGGAAAGTTTGGAATCGAAACAACCAACTGCTCACATTTACGAATAGAAATTTTTTCCAATGATGGGAGATGGTGGGGCAATTTTCCTTGCAATTTAGGGCATTTAATGATAGAAAGCTCATGCAAGCAAGGGAATTCGTCATACTTAACTCCACAAGGAATCCAGTCTTGCCATTCTTGCATATCCTCAAAGCAAAGTCTAACTAAAGATCTAAAAGGATTAAAGAAACCATCCCCATAAAACTTAGAACCAACACTTCTCACCCAGCCATTCCCATAATGACAAGATCCTTTAGGGAGGGTAATTGTCCAATCGCAGTTAAAGATGTACATTTTTCACAACTATTCATCTTAAGGAGCACCAATTTAGATAATAAAGGAGCTCCTAACCAAGTTGGAAATCTTGCACCAACATAACCTTTAATTGAAAGTTCTTTTACCGTTGTTGGAGGTTGTAACATGTCAAGAACATCTATTGCAACTCTTGCATCTAGTAAATCATTAAGCACAGACCCCCATTTCATAACCAATACATCTAAGTTCTTACCATTTAAATCAGCCTTTCTAGCATCCTCAACATTAAGCACATTCTCTAAGCCTGAAATGCAAAGTGTTTTGCGAAGAAACTTCAACTTCATCAAGTCTCCTACCATAGATCCAGTGTCTTTTCCCACGACAAATTCAGGTAGTGTTTGTAGGCTTTTTAAATTTTTTAGTCCCACTGGCATCTCTTTGATTAAATAAGCATCTGTAGTATCAAGATGTCGAAGATTGACTACATTCCCAATTTTTTTGGTAACCTTGTAAGTTTGAAACAACGTCTCAATGTCAATGTTTGCAAATTGTATAAAGAACTTATTGATTCTGGTAAACTTGTAATCAAAGTACTAGAAAGATTGAGGTATCTTAAATGTTTCAAATCACCGATAGAACTTGATAGCTCAACAATTTGATATCCACTTAAAGATAATACCCTTAAACATTTCAATTGTGGCAACATATGATAAGAAACATGATTTATTAAGTAGCAAACTTTCCTTTCTGGTAGTGGTAGGAAAGTCCGTAATGACATGCCTTCGTGGAAGTCTTCAAATCTTTTGATGCCATCACAAAAGCGAGGAATATAAGAGAAATAGCATACCTTTGTGGGAATCTTGGATTGATTATTAGCATTCAATTTGTTGTCCAACCTATAACACATGTCTCCTGCAGCCCATTGAGCTAGATCATTGACCAAGTCATGCATGACAAAACGTGATGCATGATTGCTTGATTGTTGGGAAAATGATCTCCCAAGTAGATCAAGAAAATACTACTACCAAGATCTTCCATTTGCTTGTTTCCTTCTGTTTCTTGAAGCAAACCTTCTGCCATCCATAACAAGACTAGTTCTTTCTCTTCAAATTCATAGGCCTTTGGGAATTTTGAACAATAGGCAAAACACCTCTTTAATTGTGAAGGGAGGTATTGGTAACTCAATCTAAGAGTTGGAATGATAGCACTTTTCTCCTCTGGTATATCTCGGATGTTGCTATATAGCACATGTTTCCACTGATCATGTTTATGCTTAGTGCGTAAATGGCCTCCGAGTTCTTTTGCTACCAAAGGCAAGCCCTTACACATCTCTATAATTTTTTGGCCAATTTCTTGAAGTTCCAAATGTTCACTAAAATCTGCTGCCCCCAATGCGTGTTGGGTAAATACATGCAAACAAGCATTTGGTGACAACTCCTTCAACTTGTAACTTGGAGTAGTGCCCATTAATGATGAAACACCATCATTTCGAGTTGTGACAACAACCTTACTTCCTAGAGCCCCAAATTCAAATGGACGTTGTAAGACAGTCCAATTATTGTAATTTTCATTCCAAACATCATCCAAAATGAATAAAAACTTCTTGCCAAATAATGTGTTCTTCAGTTTGACTTGAAGTAAATCTAAATCATTAACATCATAGGGCTCAGAAGTGACAGATTATATAATTGCTTTTGTCACCCTTACAATGTCAAAATCATCAGAAACATAAATCCATGCTTTCATATCAAAATGACGATTCACATCATGGTCGTTGTAAACTAGTTGAGCAAGAGTTGTCTTATCCATTCCCCCCATAGCAAGTATGGGAATCACAGAGAGTTGAGAGTCACTTGATCCAGCACCCAGCAACAAGTTGACAATAGCCTTTTTATCTTCATCTTTGCCATAAACGTGACCTTCATTCACAAGAGAAGTTCTTTCTTGCTGTTTTAGTTCTTTCCCCATCATAGTATCTCAATTCCAGACAATTCTTTTGTGTCACACTTTCTTGCAATCTTGTATTAATCTCTTTAATCTTGGACCGCATGTTAGTATTCAACATAACAGAACTTGGATTAAAACTAACATATGCAGGGATGAGCATGGGTTCCTTACTTGTGCTGTGTTCTGCATTCAAATCTGCATTCAACTTATGTTGCAAAGCTTCGGTTGCAAACTTGTCCAAGACGTCCTCCACATCGAAAGCTAAGTCCCTGAGTTCATCCAACCAGATCTTCACGGCCCGGCTTGTCATCTGCTTCTCTTCTGCATCTTCTAGAACTACACGGATTTTCAGTAACATTGTCTTCCACTTCTTGAGGTCAGCTTGAACTTGATCTTGGTTCAAGAACTCCAACAATTCCGGGGAGGTTAACTTGCTAAACAGCACCTGAAAGAAACCGGATAGAGCAGCCTCTCCAATAACTGACATGGTTTGCTTGTAAGGAAATATAGAAAAGTAACCGAAGAGACTCAGAAAATGAGTTAGGAGTGAAGAGTTTTACTTAATTTGTTCTAGGAAAGTTCAAAAAGTCTACAATGTTTCTTGTGTTTCTGATTTCTTATTAGGCTTACCTCAGTTTATGGTCTGGTTGCATGGGACTTTTCTTTTATGCGATTTCAAAGTCATCTGCTGAAGACTTTTGGAAGGTAACGAGAAATTAACCATATGGTCCATATGTAATCAGCTAATGAGCTGGAATGAAAAAGTTATATGTATGGCAGGTAGCATTTGAAGACATCAAAGGAGTGAATACTTTTGTTTTGATGGGAAAGAAATATTTGCATAAGTTATTTTAGGACCACAACCTTTACTACACAATTTGTTATAATTATTTTGTGTCTGACTGTAATAGATTATTTGTCACTTTCATATGAATTCACAATATTTTTCTCCACCACTCACAATTTACCATATCGGAGTTGTGGCCAAATTGTGGCACAAAGGATTATGGTCTTGAATTTTCTCTATTTCGATATAGTTTAATATCAGTATATTATTTTGGAATTATATAAATATATATATATATATCTAGAGAGAGAGAGAGAGAGAGAGAGAGAGAGAGAGGGCATTAAAATTATTTAGGCCTATATCAAATTATTTCCCACTTCACTACAAAATTGGGCCGAAAAACCCATTCCTTTGTAAGCCTAAGAATATCATTCTCTCTCACTTCATCCCAATGTCGGCCTAACTCAACGTAAATACTAAATATAAAATATGTTACCTCAGTGAAAATGTTTTGCACGACATTCTTGCGGTGAATGAATTTTTCTTTTCTGGCCTTTTCCAGCAGAAGGTAAACTTAGATGAGTGTTATTTATTTATTTATTTATTTTTATTGAATGAATAACATCATGAGTTGAATGAACATAGTATTTAGTATAGGTTTTTTACCAATAAATAAACATTTCTAGATTATATTTAGTTTCTCATGAATTAAGAATATGTGAAACTCTAGGTACTTGGAAGTACTTGATTGCTTCTTTTTGGTTCTTGTATGCAGGGATTCTTTCATTGTAGTGCTTCAACTATAGTTTTGTTAGAGTTTGAGAATTTTAGATTTGACAATGTTGTACAACGGAAGCTTTAACATTTGTTATTATGATTTGGGGTTAGCGGAAACACATTCACATGAACAAGAAAATAAAATATCCACAAACAATTCCTACAAAAAATATCAATTTTCAATAATATGGATTATAAAGATATTAATCAACACTAATAACTCACACAAGCAGCACTCACAAAACTCACAAACCCAAAATCTCAATATACCCAATAGCTCTACCACACAAAACAAAACAAGCAAACTCTAGCACACTACATGTTCTTCTAGGAGTCTTTCACTTATCCCCACGTGAGAGGAACTTTAGGCAAAAGCCACCAAACCCTTTGCAATAATACCCACTTATAAGGCTTCAATCCTATTCCTTGATGGACAAGGAATAACTATTACTTCGTTATGGTTAGAATGATTTTACGAATTTCATTCGTTTTTAGATAGTTAGGGCCTGTTTGGTAATGTTGTTCTAGTAACGTTGTTTATATTTTTTGGAAATATGTGGGATGAAAAAGTGTGTAAAAAAATACGTGCTGTTATTTAAACAAAACTCATTTCAAACAGGCCCTTAAGTGCTAGAGCTCATTTCTAGCTGTTATTTCTAATAGTTAGAAATAGAGGTGCAATTATGCAATATGAATGTTTCCATAGGAAACACTCAATTGAATCCATCTTTTGTTTGGGTATACTCATTTGTACTAGGATTACGCCCCTTTGCACTTAAAATAGAAATTTTATATGTATATATAATCCCTTTTCTAAGTAAACAACCAAATCTAATCGACCTAACAACACTCAATTGGGGGAAAAAAACAAACAATAAAAAATGCTTTGATAATCACATAAAAATAAAAAATAACACACACAAAATATGCACACAAGGTCTCACTGCACAATCACAGGCCAGGATGACCTTTTATTTTTTTGTTTTTTGGGTTTCTTGGACCAATTTAAAAATTTTAGAGACCCAAGTAGTTGTGTTCAAATTTTAAATGCATACATACTATTTTTTAAAAATAAAACTTGGGAATGAGCCCCTTTGAACGTTTATTTTTAGATAAAACCATGTTTTAAAAACGCGGTTTTTTTTTTTTTTGGTAGTGTTCATCTAATATAAATTTCATTATTAATTGAGGGTAGCAATCCATGCATGAGTTGGTAATATTTCTTGAAGCAATTAACGCTTTTATACAATGGCATCACTTGAATTTAGGTTGCATTTGGTTTGATGTAAATCGAATTCTAAGTATAAAATGAATGCAGGGGAAAATGAATTCCCATAAGGAAATTAAAATCCGGACATTTCATTGTGCAATGGAAAATAGTCCTGAAAACGATTTTCAGTGTTTGGTAACATTCTAAAAATGCTATTTTCTTACAAATTTTTAATATTTTCTCAACCATTTTCTCGGTTCCAAACAAATTTTATATTAGAGAATCCACCAAAGACCCACACACTAGCACCCACAGAAAATCCATTACTATCCACACAAAACCCACCACCATACAACACAAAAACCACCAAAACACCACCACCCACACCATCACAACAACAACAAAAACTCTCGTAGATCAAGGAGAGAAAGCAAATTGACGAGTGACGGATGACAAGATCGAGAGGAGGCAATCTAACCCAGAGGGCAACGGCGATGAGATCGAGAGGAGATGATCTAACCTAAAGGAGGATGAGGCGATCTAGAGGGCGGCGACGATGGACTTCGGGTGGCGGCGACGATCAGACCTTGTTCAAAAATCAAAACAAAAATCAAAACCGAGAGAGGGAGGAGGAAGAGAGAGTGATCACAAATTGAGGGAAAGGGAGAGGGAGATCGAGAAAGAGAGAGATTGGTCATGGGTGGGTCATGGGCAATGAGATCGGTCAAGCGGCGACAGGCTTCATGTGGCGTGATCTTGGTGGCGCGAACTTGACAGCGTGATCTCACCAACGCTTCTAGGGTTGGGGCGCGATCTAGCTCACTCTCTCTCTCTTTGGGCGTTTGTGAGTCCAGAAATGATTTGAAGGTAAAACAGAGGCGTAATTGATTTTTTGGGTCAAAGGGCTTATTTTACAGTCAAAGTTTATGATTTTCCGAAAAATTCTATTTTACATGTGCACCCAAACACGTTGCTGGGTGTAAAATATTTTCTAGAAATCATTTACACCCTAAACAAACACAGCCTAGGTATATATAAACTTTTTTTCTCTATTTTAGGGGGATGGTCAAGGTCAACTTCTAATTATCTTCATTTTTTTATAAGATTTATATATATATATATATATACATATTTTTTTTTTTCGGAGGTTGATTTTGGCAACTTAATTCTTAAGAGAGGGTCATATATATACATATTACATGAGACAAATTAGCTATATATACATATTACATAAAAAATAATAATAAAACAAAATAAAAGTCTTTGGGGCTCGGGGGACCATGACCCCCTTTGTCTCAAGTTACATTTTTCCCCATACTTGGGTCTTCCATCCAAACTACTATTTAGCATTAGTAAGCAACGATTCCATTTGCTAAATGAAATCTTTCAACAAATGGAATTTTTGCTTATGGGATCATGTAGATTTTTCGCCCCCACACCAATTTTTATGGTAATGATGTTGATGAAGAATATTGCACTGACCTTGTAGGAGAAAACAAGAAGGGTTTTGGAGGAATTTCTATGGAATGAACATTACCTTCCAACATCTCCACCACCTTAGTCATGGATGGCCTATTTGTTGGAATGGTCTGAATGCACCACAAGCCCACTAAAATCATTTTTCGTTTCGTTTGTTCATCCTCCTCTATTATGACCGTGTTGTTTTCAACATTCTCACCCAAATTTAGATTCTGATAAATCCAATCTAGAAAATATCTCTCACTAGTATGTGAGACTTCTGCATCAAAATTCTTATTCACTCCAACCATTTCAAGAATCAACATTCCATAGCTATAAACATCAGACTTGTGAGAGACTCCTCCAAAATTTCTACTAAAAACCTCCGGTGCTATGTATCCTATAGTTCCTCTTGCACCCAACATAGATACAATACTCTCCTTCTTTTGGCATAGTTTAGCAAGGCCAAAATCAGATATTTTTGGACATAAATCATCATCTAGTAGAATATTTTGAGGTTTTATGTCAAAATGCAAAATCCTCGTGCTACAACCACGATGCAAGTACTCTAATCCTCGAGCAATGCCAACTGCGATTTTAAAAAGTGTTTTCTGTTCTAACTGACAATTTGTGCTAGAAGAGTTTAGGTTGCATATGAACTTATCCAAAGATCCATTGGGCATAAATTCATAGACTAGAACTCTTTTAGTTCTCTCACAACAATAACCCAAAAGAGTGATGACATTAACATGAGAAGTTCGGCTAATGCTAGCAACTTCGTTAATAAATTCTTCTCCATTGCCTTTCAACTCATTTATGACTTTAACTGCTACTAGACGATCGTCCAATAGCTTTCCTTTGTATACACTTCCAAATCCACCTTGACCTAGTTTGTTTTTGAATGAATGGGTCATTTTCTTAATATCTGAATAACTATATTGCTTAGGAGTGAGTGAGCCTTGATTCATTACAAAAGCCTTGGCATATTGATTGTCTTTGGTTTTCTTCTTGCTAATCACTCCCATATTTGATAATTGTTCTCTTTTGAGGTAGCAAATTTTTATAACAAAGATAACTGCTATGGTCCCAGCAATACCAGCCACAACACCTGCGTTTAAAGAGTGTAATTAAGAGCTTTCAATTATAAATAAAACAAAACTTAACAAAAACTTATTAAGTGCAATACATTAGCTTCCTCAATTAAATTCAAACGCATGGTTACATTTACCAATATAGCACAAATTGTGTTTTCTTTTCCAACAAAAATTTAAATTCAATTCAATTGTGTTTAAATGTAATCGGAGAATTGTACTTAAGTAAATGTACCTAAATTTTACTCTTGCAAAATATACTCTAATAAAAGATATAAAAAGATATGAAGGGTTCCCTCATTATTACCGTACCTTTAAACGATCGATTCCACCACTTAGAGGAATAGCCTGAAAAACCAACAATATCTTAGCAACAGTTATTGTTAGGAATAGAATCTCAGACAATAAAACTTATTGATGATTTAAGCCACAAGACACGACAAAGAAAGCAAAGGGCAGATAAAAATAAACAAAGTTAGATTTAAGTGTAATTTGCCTATATGGAAGGAAAACAAAGTTGAGGTACAATTCATTATAAGATGTAATTCAGCTTGCCTTTATTGAAGCTGTTGACTCATTTAGGTTATATAGTTAAAGGTCAAATGAAAGCAGAAAAAAGAAGAACAAGAAATTCCTCTTGTACTTTTGGCTCCTCTCTATTGCTACAAAATTACTGTATCACACATTACATTCCATTTACCTCCAAAATATTTTCATGTCAGCACCAAAGTACAGATTCAGATCTAAAAAGGAAATAGAAGTTTATTTTGTGGAGATTCAGAGAAATCTGTGTACTAATTTTGGTGTGGGCGGCCTTGGGAGTACAGAACACTGTCTTTTGCAAGATTTACATAAGAAATTAGGTTTGGAAAAGATGGGGACAAAAGGGTGAAGAACCCTATTTATCGAAGCAGACAGCTTGCATGGATTTTTCTGGCAACAAAAAGCTTTGATATTTCTAAGGTTGTTTGAAGGGTTTATTTGGTGGGTTGCACTATGGAAATTCCAAGATTAAAGGGTTCAAATGATCAAGCAAAAAGGTTGAGTATTTAAGATCAAAGGGTTGCTAGGAAGAAGAATCTTTAAAGCTGTGAACAGTTTCATGAATAATAAGGAAAACGGTAACCAGGAGAAAAAAAGAAAAAAGAAAAGGGAAGGGCTCAAAGAGAGAGAAAGATCACAGTCACACTAAGGTAAACAATACACATGCTTTTTCTATAAACCAAAATAGTCAATTCCCATTAACAAATCCCTAACTCTTTGGTTACAATAAGACATGTATAAACTCTTGACTCTTGAATTTCCAAAGAAGACAAACACCCACTTTGACCAACAAAAAAAACTCTAGATTGGGCTCAACCAAACTCTGCAAAATAAAATCCATAAACTCAATGAGAGTCACCCATTAATAAAATAAAACCCAATCCCACAACTTCGTTCTTGGACCATAAAAGCTTATTGCTTGGTTTCACATTACTCATTGACTTGCAAAACAGATAATTCTTCCCTAGCCACATATTAATATTTTGATTAATTCTGCTCTATATGTTCATTCCAAAATTTTACGACTCTACTCAACTAAGCTCTGCAGGGTACGTTACATGATTGCTTCACTATACAACTCTACTCAACCAAGCCTTGCAGGGTAAGCTACATGAGTCCTTCAATGCCAATTTACAATTACAGGCTTGGGACTGGCTAGGAAAAAAAACACACTAAAGGATGACATGCAAAAAAGATAAGAAACTATCTTTCATTTCAAATATAAGAGCATTTGCAGCAGTGGAGCTAAAAAGCTATAATATTTTAGCTCCACCAATATACCAAAAAAGGCTTGCAGCAGTGGAGACAAATCTATAAATTTTAGCTTATTTGCTACAGTGCACATCTATAGATAGATGTGCACTGTAGCACACATCTAAAAAAAAAAAATTAATTTTTTATACCAACTCCGATTAAAATAATATAACTCACTTTATTTTTTTATTCTTTTATTCTATCTCACCGACTCTCAGTTCTCTCATGCTCTCATCTCTCTCAAGCTCTCATCTCTCTCATCTCCCAACCCACTCCACGCCATCGCCGTCTCAGCCCAGCCCATGCCGTCATCGTCCCAGCCCACGCTATTGCCGTCCCATGCCATCCCAGCCCACGCCGTTGCCGTCCCACTCTCCTCTCTCACCGTCACTTTCCGATGTAGTGTAATCAGAAACCAAAGCATTGGCAAGGATGTTGACAGCGTGGGCAGCATCGACGCGTGGGTTTGTCTCCGATTTGTCTTGGGTTTGTCTCCGGTTGGTGATTTTGTTTGGTCTAGATTGAGGATTTGGGGTTTTTTTTTTTTTTTTTTTTTCTCGTGTGGACTGGTGGTGGTGGTGGTGGAGGATGTTTGTGCTGTGTGGTGGTGGTGGTGGTGATATATTATTTTATTGTAGTAGAAATATTATTTTATTGTGATGAATATATTATTTTATTATGTTGAAAGCTAAAATAGATCCATTGCTGCAGCATGTCTGTAAGTAAAATAGATAAAGTAACTTTTGGTGGAACTAAATTGCTAAAAATTTAGCTCTACTGCTGTGGATGCTCTAAGGATTTTATATATAGAAAAATTCTGCATTATGTACTAAAATTACAGAGGACACTTTGAAGCAGTTTTATTTGAAACATTGTAAATGATGCTGGTGAGGTGTCCCTGGCTGGAAAGAAACCAGTTTTAAGAAATCGAGAAGAATAAATGCAAACTGATATTATCTATAGTCTATAGAGGTAATGATGGAAAGTGTGACCAACACAGCAGTTCCATATATACCTTGGAACAAAAAATCTCATTAAAATGTAGAAAGAAGAAGATATGTAGCACATTATTATTTTAATTCATACCAGGATCAAAAGTAAACTCTGCGAATAATGGTCTGACAAGGATACAATATATGATATCTAATGACAAGATGATAAACATGACATCCCTCGTGTAACTGGCATCATAAAATTTCCTTTACCGAAAAACTAAAAACCTAGTGAGAGATGTTCTAGACATACCAAATTAAATAAAAAAGCTTGCTCCAGCAAATACGATCAGAATCTAAACCAGATGATTGAGTGCAAAGCTTCAGGCATTTTCTGGATTCTAAAGAAAGCAATAAAACTAGTGAAAGGATTACTTATGCACAAAGGGAAGTATACCAGCAGGCTCTAGTTCAAATGGCAACTCTTCCCGTAGAAAAAAAACTAGTTGGGGATAAAGCCAATGGATCATGATCTATTATTCAACTAATCAAAAAAAACAAAAGAAATGAAAGCTTGATTTTTCAATATATGGAAGTCAAAAAATATTTTTAAATGCAGAATTTGACCACTCACATGACCAACCCACATAGAACCCATGAAATTAAGGGAAGTAGGCTATTCAATTAAGTATACCCTATAAACCACTGAGCATCCTTAGACACATTTTTTTTTTTTTTAGTTGGAGGAGGGGGATTTGAACCTAAACGACTCCGTTGGAAAAACTAAGAGATACAAATTGAGCCACAAGGGTCTTGGCCATCTTTTTTTTTTTTTTTTTTTTTTTCTAGGATAAAAGGCAGGCCATCTTTAGACACTGTTGAAATGAAATACTGAGTATGAAAGAGAAGTAAAAGTGATAGAGAGAGAGTGAGAGAGAAAACAAGGGAAGCTAAATCCTTAGCGGCTACATCTTTATAGTATTCTTAAGTTTGTGTTATGATTTTCCCCAAAAAAAAAAAAAAATTGTGTTGCAAAGCACCCTAGCAATATAAGAGCTAGGATTAGCCCTACATGTGCTTACAAGTTACGATATAATTGGGCCTCTTGGTGCTTAATAAACTCAATTTCTTGAACAAGCAACAGTTATGGTCCTCAAAAATAATTATTTTTAAAAATAAAACAGTTATGGGTTCTAGATTTATCAATAATATCTATAAACAATCTCCTACTTTAAAGGCTATCAAAATTACTGATTTTGGAACTTCACTTCCATCCCAATGACCACTCCCAAGCAAAATGCAATTTTCACAGGGTAGAAAGCTCGAACACCATAATGAAGAATAACATGATAAATGGAAACTTGACTTTTCCCAATTATTTCGTTGGTTAAAAAAAAAAAAATTTTTAAAAAAAGCCCAAAAGTTACTGATTTGGAAATAAACTCTCTAATACCTGACTTGGGACACGGCTGAGAGATACAATCACTATAAGTCACATTAAAGCCTTCCATCAAAACCTCCCTAAGTGAGGCCTGTTTGCTTGTTAGCTGAAACGCCGCCGTTTGAAGGATCTTGAGTGTGACCCCGACGTGGCAGGTGGTAATATTGAGAATTGGATCTGTCGGAACCGGACCGGTCAGATAAAAAGAAGCGCTCATTTCCTCATTAATGCTGCTACAATTAAAGAAATTAGCAGGCATTCGCATCTGCGTGTAATCAAAGAAGCAACCGTAGTAGATAGTGAGGTCCTCATTGTCGGTTGTGTAATCCAGAATAGTAGAATTTAGAATCGTGGAATTTTGAATTGATCCGTGAGGCACGTGTTGTTCCATAGGTCTGTGCGGGCAAGGGTCATGGTTTTGTCGGCCTGGTTGAGTCGGAGGACTCGGTAAGTCAGAGGTGAGATAGTCAACTCGGGTGAATCGGTGGGGGCGCAGTTGGTGAGTCGGAACTCGGGTGGGCCGCAGTGGGACTGGGAGGGCTGGAGTTCGTAGGTGAAGGGGTAAGAGAGATTCTTGAAGGGCCCACAGTCGAAGGGCGGCTGATGATAACATTCTTCGTCGGCAAACGACGTCGTGGTGGCGACGGCGACGGAGAGGAGTGAAAGGAAGAGGAAGAAATTAAGCGGAGAGGAGGTGATTGGGTGCAGCATTGTGGTTGAAATGGAATGAGGAATGATGGGAGAGTGTGTGATGATGGTGTTTAGGAGTTTTAAATGGTTGACTGGTTGACTTTCGAGTTGCACAACAAAAGAGGAATCTTTTTTTTTTTTTTTTTTAATTCTGTTTCGGATATTATTTCACGGAGTTTTTCAGTACTTGAAGTATACTGGAGCACTGTCTGAAATAATGCACAAGATATATATATAATTTATTTATTTATTTATTTATTTTTTAAATCTTGATAAAATGAAATAAATTGCCCATAAAATATTATATACATAAATTTTGGTATTTTTGTAAGTACTAGTTAACTTGTGTCTTAATACATTAAGTCATTCATTTTTGAAAATATTTTTTCAAAAATTAAAAAAACAATCAAAATCTTTTCAATTTTTGAAATTTTTTTTAAAAATAAAAATTATTATATGTTTTTAGCACACAAATTAACAAAATCTTTTTTTTTTTTTTTTTTTTTTTTTTTTTAAACGAGCAAAAAGTCTTTTAAAGTATTTGTAAAGTACAACCTAACCTTTCAGTCCTACCCACGGGACTCTGCTACTCATTTTTTTTTAGACAAGGACTCTGCTACTCTTTTCTTTTATCTTATCTCATCTAAACCCTACTATTTCACTATTTCAAACACACCTATGAATCTCCCATCATTTTCTTCTTTCTTTCTATATGTTTGTTTTCACCGTGCCTCTGTTTAGCTTCATTTTCTTACTTTTAAATTTCACCAAATAGACAAATAGACAATTTAAATTTCACCAAACCATAGGTGGGTATGTTATAATTTGTCAAAAAAAAAAAAAAAAAAAAAAAAAAAAAAAAAGAAAAGAAAGAAGGAAAGAAAAAGAAATTCCAATCATTGAGGAGCGCGTGTAGGGCTGTAAACAAGCCGAGTTTGGTCGAGTAGTACATGTTCAAGCTTGGCTCGCTAGTAAAAATTAAAGCTCAAGCTTGGCTTGACCTTGTGACAAGTCTAAAATAATGATTGAGCTTGAGCTTATGGGAACAAAAAGCTTGGGTTTGGCTTGACTTGGCTTGATTAATTAGTCAAGCCAAGCTTGAGTTTAATATCAATCTCAAACTCGAGCTCATGTAAGCTTTCGAGCTTGGGATTTAAGAAAACTACATTATTAAATACTTAAATCTCCAAAATCAAGTGAAAAAAAATAGTATACTCATTTGGTCGTACTTCTAGTCATACTTATGATTAACCATTATTCAAATTTAATTTTTACATAATTAAATTCATTCATTCATCATTCCTTATCTACAATTTCAACAATGATTTAAAATAGAATTTTTACATTCACGTTAGATAGTGAAGCGCTAGAAAAAGATTTTTTTTGTAACTATTATGAATGAGAAAAGACTAACATGTTTTATAATTTTACATTAGATGGTTAATGAAATAAATGTCATATGTGGCCCACTTAAATATTTTTATTTTTTATTTTTTTAAATATAACTAAAGTCTAAATGGTGCTTGGTTAGTTTAGAGGGAAGGAAAAAATTAAGTTAATAGGTAGTAATCCCATATTGGTCATGTCATTATTAAGATATATGTAATGAATTTATTTAGCAAACACATATAAAATTAAATGATTTTATGCATGAATTGTTTCGTATCAAGCCTTATAACTCACAAACTTGTTCATGAACAAATTTTTTTGATTGGGCTCAGCTTGTTTATTAAACTAGCCTAAAACTAAGGCTCAAGTTTGGCTTATTTATAAACAAACAAATATAAATGAACTTTTTATCGAGTTGAACCCGAGTTGTTCATGAAGAACTTGGTTCATTGACAGCCTTAAGCATGTGCTTAAAATAAAAATAAAAAGCAGGATTAGTTACTATTTTCATCTTGAGTGCAAATTGGTCTAGATTTGGGTAAAACCACCATTTGACTTCCAAGCAGGGGAGTTAATATCAGATATCATCTTGGCCGTATGGCCAGTTTTTTTTTTTTTTACCGGTGAACTGACCGATACCAAAACCCTCTTGATTCGTACCGCTCTGAGTACCAACCCATACCAGACTGTTTCAGCCTCACCAAATAAAATTGGATGTTTTGGCGATAAAATTTATACCGGGCAAGTACAAAAACTTAAAAAAAAAAAAAGCCGAAAAATCATCGCTTTTTGTTGTCATAGCCATTCACCACCACATCGCTAATCACTTCCATGTCTTCGACCACTTCCATTTTGTCAATCGTAGCCTCCCCACTTGCTTCAGCTTTTTCTTCCTCGCCTTTTCGCCTTCTCTTCTCTCTTTTTTCTTCGACTTTTCCGCTTCTCTGTCCTTTGGTATTTCTAGTTTTGAACACCTATTGTTATATCTTGTTTTGTACACTAGAGTCCCACTTCCACGTGAAAACTCAAGTCATTAAATGAGTAAAAAGTTTTCAAAATTTTCAAACTTATCTCCAAGCACCAACGTGTCCTAGCTTTAACTTTGGCACATTGAAATTTATTTCTTTTGTTTTTTCATTACTGCATTTAGTAAACACATGTACTTAGTACTATTATTAAACTACAACTCTTCTATAATAAAAAAAAAAAAAAAAAAAAAAAAAAAAAAAAAACAAAAATTATACTACAATCATAATTATTAATATTTAAAGGAATTATTATGTCAGACTTTAAAATCATTTTATATTTTTAAGAGAATATATATATTTTAGCAAAAACTCGAACGATACGCCGGTATTGACCGGTATCCGAAATATATCATACTACGGGTCAAACCAAGATGACCTGCTGGTACGGTATTGACTCCCTTGCTTCCGAGTTGCACAAATGGAATGAGAAATGATGGGAGAGTGTGGGATGGCGGTGTTGGCTGGTTGACTTCCAAGTTGCACAAATAAAAAATGAAAATTTTTATTTTTTATTTTTTTATTCTAACTTAATATAGGCCGTTTGGTAATGTTATTCTAATAACGTTATTTGTATTTTTTGGAAATACAAGTGATTTGTTGTAATTTGAAACTAACAACTAGTAACAACCTCACCACCCGTGATTTATTGTAAAAATGTTGTAAACATATCATTTCTCATATATTTATATCTAGAAGCTAAAATGTAGCATTTATTGTTACTACGCTCATGTTGAGCCACATCAGCATCCACATCATCTACTTATTTCTAACATTTTCTCCCTCAATTTTAATTATCTTTCTCCTTATTAATTTATTACCTTACAATTACTCTTCGGCCAACATTTCCTCCACTTTTACCTTTTTATCTTCCCACTACTCTATACATTATCCTTTCAATTCCTTCAACCCTTCATGTTCCTTTTATTTTGACTCTCCTTCTCCCTTTTTTTTACTATAAAATATTTGTTTTTCTTTTTTCCATACTATCTATATTTTGCCGACACAAACAAGTGAATACTCTCTCTGTCTATTTTTTTTTCTTCTTTCTTTTGGTGAATTTTTAATTCTTTGTTGCACATCTAATTTAGGTTGATGAATTTTTTTTTTTTTTTTGGTTGAAATCTACTTTGGGTTGATGCATTTGGTTATATTTTAATTTGCTATCTTTTTAGTTTTATTTTATTTGATCGTTAAATGTTATCCAATGATTTTATATATTGACATAATGTTATTATTTTATGTAGCATAATTTGGATAATTTGTTATTTACAATTATACATTTTCTTTTGAATATTTTTCTACTCACCTTATTTTATATAATTTTGCTATTTCTCTCACATTCTCTCTTAGAGTATGTGATTATTCTCTCTCTCTCTCTCTCTCTCTCTCTCTCTCTCTCTCTCTCTCTCTCTCTCTCTCTCTCTCTCTCTCTATATATATATATATATATATATATTCTTTCTTACAACTCTATTTTAGGGCGATGCATTTTGGTGGTGTGTTTTGTGAATTTCTCATCACATATGCTCTCTCTCCCTCTTATAGTTTTGGTTTGAGTTAATTCTTAAGTATTTTGGAAGTGAGAATTTGACAATTTTATTTACTTGAATTTAAGTAAAATATTATATGTTTGATTTTTAAAAATAAAAAATAGAGAAAATATAAATAATTTAATGATACGAAGGATGTGGCTGAATTTAAATGTTGAATAAAATAAGATGAGAAATAAACAAAAAGATATAATATTAAACACTAGACTATCCAAATCATGTTATGTAACAAAATAATATTATATTCTTATATACTATTTTAATTCTTTATAATAGAATAGGACAACATTTAACAATCAAAGATGTAATGCCCCAAAATTCATTAGTAATAAAAGTCTATTTAATCTAAATAATCTATAAAAATATTAAATAAAAGAAACTAGCAACCTTAAATCTCATCACAAATGTCAGATCTCTAATTCACTAAATATAAAACATCCTCAAAATAATTCTCCAATACAATGTTTAATGCCATAAAAATAATAATAAAATTCTCGGTTCCACAAAATAGTTCAGAATCTATTTGTCTCTCAAGAATCTCTACTCCAATAATCTCTCTAATGTATCCGTAATGTGAAATAAAGGGGGGAGGTGAGATAACTCAATAAGTGGAAATCACTAACATTGGGGTGTGGAAACAAACCTTTCAAATAAATAATACTTACAACAATTTCATAACTTGTAACTCATCAAGATTTCACCAAAAAAAAAAAAAAAAAAAAAATCTTTATATTGTGAGCCATCATAATATATATATCATTACCATCATATAAACAATTACCTAGGCTTTTCTCGTGGTCAACGTTTACGCTCCGTTGACAGGTTTATGTTGTCCCCTTTTTGGGACTGGAACCTCATTTTCTTCCATTTTCTTAAGGATGGCTCATTTGGAACCTAAATGTGCACTTCCTTGCTAAGGAGCTTCCTTTTTGGATCCTCAACAGTATATTCCCTTACTAAGGAGCTATCAAATGTGCACTGTCCTCTTTTTTGGGACCATCATTTGCTAAGGACTAACTGCAGTATGATTGTCTCTTGCTAAGGACTAAATACAATATTGAGCTTTTAATCCTGACTGGCCATAGGTTTTCAAAACATATTCAAGATGCTTACTAAAATAATCTTTTCAAGATGCTCACAAAAATAATCCATTCATAATTCTAAAAAATATAAGGATATATTCACACATATAAGTTTAAATAAATTTATGTTGTCCCATAAGTTTTTCATAAAACTAATAGTCAATGTGCACATCAAACATTTATAAAATATCAACTTATATATAGAATATCAACATATTTCTTTGATATAAAATAGTTTAATAATCAACATTGTTTTGAGAAAACCCCCAAAATTAGTAAACACCACTTACCTCTTAGTTGCAAAAATAAATGAAATCAACCTCCCTTGAATCACAACAATTTAGTAGAATCAGAACCTAGCAACACCAAAAATAGGTTCATCAATACATAATTTCCTACTTAAAAATCTATTTTCACACTTAAATGGTTTCATCCTAAAAAATACTAATATATCCAAAATTCTCCATTTATTCACTTAACTATCCAATTCACTTTTAGCTTTGATAAGATTTTTTGGACATAAAAATATTGCTGCCTAATCAGCTTTTTCCATTAACGTAATCATATGTATTCATGAAACTTCAGTATGACTGAATGATAAATATTTGATTAATCTAATATATATATATATATATTTATTTATAGTTAAAGCCAATATTATTCTTAATATATTAATCCCATGGCCAGCCCATTATTCCCCTAATACCGCCAAACTTAATGATAGAGCTGGACAAGTTTTAAACATTGGCAGGCCCACGACAATACATGAGATGAAATTGGCCTGAGCATGGTCAGCCAATCTGAAAGAGACAAAACCAGCATGGCCATATGCTGAACTAGAATTACAAGCTTGTCACTATATCTTTTCGTTGGCAGAGTAATCATATTTCTATAGGTACTATATTTTATCCATCTAAATTAAAAGCTACAAAGTACCCTTCTTGACATATAACTATTTACATCATTCCCAATCTAATATAATAACAGACATCTTTTCCCTTAATGTAGGGATATGTGGAGATTCATGAGACCAACGTCTCTTAGTTCCTTTCCATGATACATGTCTATATGTACTTGCCTAGTCTAAGTATGATAACAATTATAGGAGTCCTATTTACATTAATATAGTCATAAAAACCATACTTGAAGTCTCTTCTCACAGTCACAGTGACGGAAGGCAAAGTTTAGTAGTCAGTTGAAGCAAAAAGTAAGCTTCATCTGTAAAATACACGTGTGACTAAAGTGGAAGAAGGTTAGGGTTTTTAAGGCCCATATATTTACTTATGCCACCTCACTTGGGATTCATATCCCATAATATTTATATTATTTTTAATATCTTAGACCCAAATCAATTTAATCCATTTAATTGTAGGTCTCCTTTATAATTTACGTATAATAATTAAATTGGTATTAAAATTATGGGGTGTTACACCAACGATACTTTGAAGGGAACTATTCATGTCCAATGGACAGTTTCACTAGACATGTGTCTAATCTACTTTGGAAGCTTCTCTGATAGCGTGTGGTGGTGTGGGTGGGGGATCTGTTCTTTGTGGGGGGATTTCAAGGATTGATTGTGTGTTAAGTATACTAGTCGCAATCCCACGCTATGCATGAGAATATATAATTAGTCTGTAATTTAGTATAATATATAATTAATTCTTTAAAAATTTATTGAAGATAATTTTTTCTCCTTAAAAATTGAACTATTTCTAAAAGTATTTTCCATCTCTCTATCTCTACAAATATATCATTTTATTATTTTGAGTTTTTTTTTTTGGGAAAAAATTGAGTGTATTTAATTGATTTTTTTATTTTTAATTTTATATATTGAGAAGAGCTATTATTCTTTTTTCAAGTGATCTATATTATTTAAACTTTTATTATAGTGCATTATGTTTTCATTTTTTATTAATATAAAAAATTAATATAACTCAAATAATTGATAAGCGCATTTAAATATTACATTTTTTTTCTCTTGCTCTAATTGTGTAGATATTATTCGTTTTGGGGATCATACTCCTCACGGTTTTGTTCTCCACAGCAATGGGAGAAAAGACCTCTACAAAATTAAAGAGAGGTTATTCCTTATAAACACATTTTTATGTGCTTCTTTAGACGATATGAGATTTCATAGAATACAATGCTCCCTTCTTGGGTCACCACAGCTGGACTATATAAAAGTCATCGGAGCCATCGTTTTTGCTTTGTTTCTTTTTAACTTAGCAAAACCCAAAAACCATCAAGCCCAGATTTAGACTTTTGCCCAAGTGAACGACTCCAAACAGCTCCGGTGGCTCAAAACCAAAACAGAAGTGAGTGTAAAAAAAAAAAAAAAAAACTAATATAATACATTTTTGTTTGAGTCACTCGGTTCAATCCAAAGTAAAAGGAAGACCATCTCACCCCAAATTCCCACTACTATCCTATTTGGTGTTTGTTCTCTTAGTTTATTAGCTTAGACTTTGCCTTCAGATCTACTAAACACTCAAACAAACTCCTATACCAAAAAAAAAAAAAAAAAAAATCCAATTTCTTCCACTGCCATTAAAGACTTATAATCTCCCCCAACTTCAACCTCTTCTTCTTCACTCTCAATTACCAAAAAAAAAAAAAAAAAAAAAAAAAAGATCTGAAAAATGCTCTAGCACCATCGAGACTCCATGCCAAATCATCATCTATAACTAGGATTGATGGGTTTTGGGTATCACTGAATTACGTTGTTTTTTCATGCTTTATTTCCTTCTATATGCATTCATGTATGAAATTGGAGAAAGAAATGCAGAGCGAATGATGACAGAGACATGCAAAGTCAACTTGAGGCAACTGCAGTTTCAATTTGGTTGTTTTCATATTTTGTTTTGTTTTTTACATTATAGTTAATTAAACTAGGGTTATGTGGTTATCAGAGAACTGGTTTGGTTTGTCATGATTGGATAATGAAGATATATAATGGTAGTTTACTAGTCTTGGAGAATGACTGCTTATTTCTAAATATATCATTTCACTGCTTGAGAGTTAATAGTACAATTAATAAGGTTTTGCTAGGTATTGTGTTTATGTAATTATTAAAGGGCATATGTTAGCAAGCACGGTAGGATGTGCGTTAAGGTTTGCCAATGTAGGTTTCACATTAATAAAAAATTGAGTAAATAGGAAAAAAAGTATCACATGGCTGACAAAAAACATATTGGACAAAATTGCCTTCTTAAAGAAGACATGGCGGGGAGGGGCATTTTTCTTCTTCGGAAAAAAATTGCCCTTTTAACACATTTCCTTTTATTTCACTTTTTATTTCCTATCAAATCTTATTTTATCAATATTTTACCATTTACTTTCTTTCACTATACCAATATCAAAGAGAAGAAGGGAGAAGAAATGTCAATGAAGGATTGAAGAATAATTAAACAAGGTACCATTATTGTATTTTATTTGATTTATAGTTATTTTTAAAAAAATAGGTTAATATTAATATGATGTCAATTTTTATTTTTGATACATGTATATTGTAGCACTAATGGATGAGAATGTAGCTGCAAGTGAAACTCAATACTTTGATCCAAAAGATTGCTTTGACTTAAATGAACTACTTCAAAAAGGTATCATAATTTTATTTTATTTGTGATTTACATTTCATTTATCATAGAATATTTTCAAACTCTTGTTTTAATATAGCACCAAAATTAATATAATGTTAATTTTTAATTCTAATACATGTACTGTAGCACCAATGAATAGGAATGTAGGTGCAAGTGTGTAGACACTGCATTTTGTACTCGTTACGACTCGGCTGGGATCTACCTTACTACAGTAGCAATTTGACACACACAATGATGAAGATTTATTTATTTGTTGTCTGAGCTTGCTGCCAGGATACGTGTCTTTGGCATTCATTTTGCTATCTATTTGCTTTCCTGACAGTGTATCCAATTGCGTACAGGATGCACTGCTAGTTAGATCTGGTGCATCCTCAATCAATTATAGTCGTTGTCATTGCAATTCTTAGCTAGTGTATAGTTAAACGCTGAAATTAGTTGAATGTTCAGAATTTCCGTGTTTGGAGATACATTAGTTGAAATTTCTATATTTAGAGTACCTTTAGTATTATGGCTGGTAATCTGTTGCCTGGGTGAAACATACACTAAAGATGAAAAAATCAGAAAGAGTAGTTGTTAAGAGACTAAGAATTAGAAATAGTAGAACTGAAAGATCAATTCTTAGCATTCCATTTGGAATAACTAAATCATTTGCAGTGTTTCAGGCATATTGCATTTATGTTTTAACATTCCTTTTGGACTGTTTCAGGTCCAAACACAACTTGTATTGGAACAATCATTAATTTTCCGTGTATTTTTGGGTATATTATCATCAGTGTTTAATATTCTATTTACACTAGATGGCTCAAATGCAGCTGTTATGAGACCATAGAAATATCTCAATGTGGTTATTGATGTGCCATAAAGACAAGTAGAGAAGCAGCTGCCACATAAGAGTGGAGCTCTGAATTTGACTATTGATGTGCTATACAGAGAAGTAGAGAAGCAACTGCCACATAAGCATGGAGCTATTCTGAGCTCAAGGGGTGTTGCAAACCGGTGAAAGGTGATGCCTTTTGAACTGAAATGTTCACCATTTTGAACTCTGGCAGTCTAGACCTGGGGCTTTGATAATGTGCCTGCAAAACTCTTGGGAGCAACTGGCATGGATACTCAACTTGGTATTTTTTTTCTTTTTTTCCACAGGCAGCTTTCTGGAAACCAGAAGCATCGTGTGGATCAGATAGCGACGACAGTGTGGCACTTGCTGTGCACCTTGTAGAAGTGAATGGTAATAATGAATTTCTTGACATAGTAATTTGGCATTTTGGGTTAAGCAGAAATTACTTGACATATAGTAATTTCTTTTTATCCCAAAATAAGAAATTACTTGACATATACTTGGTTAAATTTGGACTTATCAAATAAAGGAAATTACTTGACATATTTGGTAGTGTGGAACTAATTTGTGTTGTTGGATTAAATGGGTCCTTAGTTGCCAGTTACAAATTTACAGATATGGACCATATGGTCTACCTATAACCATGATGATATTTGTATTTATTTTATAGAACTATTTATATCATGATAAATGTTATAGAAATTGTCATCTATTTACTCTCCCTTTGATGGTAATACAAAATCTAGTAAGAATTGAATGAAATAGTCTCTTGGAAAAGGAATTCTTGGTAATTATGGCTTGTTTGTTGGACCAACCTTTGGAGAGCGAAGCACAAGCAGAAAAGTAAGCAACAGTGCGGCGATTTTATTTCTTCTATCTTATTCTACTTTACTTTATTCTGCCCTCAAATTGCATTGACAATGAGCCTATTTCTTTAGGAGTACAACTGCCCAAATTAAAATTCTTACTTTTTAATTGTTTATGCCCCATTACTGTTTAAGGAAACATATTTATTCCGTAACTGACAGTCAAGATACTAAAATAGCAGATTCTGGCATTTGATGCTCAAGTCTTCTGTCAAGTTTGCCCACTGCTTGGATTAGAGGGAGAGAGCTACAGAAGTACAATTTTCGGAGGGGATCTGGTGTTTGAGAAACAAGAATGGCTTAGATTCCTATAAAAAAAGAAAAAGAAAAAAAAGAAAAAAGAAAAAGGAATGGCTTAGACAGTTTTCTGCACTACCTGCTGCAGGTATTCTGCCAAAAAGAACTCTTGTGAAGGATGTCATTTCCTATGTGCTCACGTTGAGTAGAGGCTAAATCAATGAGGTCTTAGAGCACTCATATCAGTGGATTTGTAATAGAAAAATGTGTAAAATTTGTACATTTTTGTCCAAAGAGGATCCATATCAGTGAGTGTATAATTATGTAAATTTACAAGTTTGTTATAGTATCTATGTAAATTTACATTGACAATATTCATCCTGCATTTAGTTTTTTTTTTTTTTTTTTTTTTTTTTTTTTTTTTTTTTTTTTTTTTACAAGTTTTTTGTGCTATACTGCCATGTGACATTTTTTTAAAGAGAAGAAATGCCATGTGACATTTATGGAAAAGAAATTGCTATGGCAAAAACTATACTAGAGAGATAAAACTTTGAAGATGAAAAAAAGGAGAAAAGAATTCATCACTAATTAACTTCTAGTAGTTATCTCTAACTTGTTGATGTTTTGGAAGAGGAATGAGATCAAAGAAAAGGGCACTAACATTGTTATTTACATTAACACAGATGAAAAAGTCAAGTAGTTGTTTGCCCTCTCAGACAAGAATGCCTGCTTTCCTTTGTTTTAAGTCCACTGGAGATTGTGCCACAATGCCAAGTAGACCATAAAATGGGCAGTGGAGAGGAACATGGAAAAATAAAATGGAAAAGAAAGTGGGGGAGTAAGCATATAAGGAATCCCCATAAACATTCTACCAGATCTATCTTCAGCAATCAATTTTTATTTCCTAATTTCATATAATACTATGGATGGTTATTTTCACCGAAACACGATTCATCTTGCAACACTAAAACTAACCTAAATCCAGATCAAACAAGTAGAAATATAAAGCCAAAGTTTCTCACTTCTGTCCAAGACTCATAGCTATCTTAAAGTTAGTGTTTGTTTGCAAAACTCTGCATATTTGGCAAGATACAAGTTCAGGTTCTTGAGTGTTGCTTTTGCTATTTCATGCATTGCTTTGGGGGATGCATCCTTACTAATGGGCTCTTTTGTTTTATTCAATAACTGGAGCAAAGTCCCTCCTACAGCCCTACTAACAAATGTTTACTGAATGAAGCTATTAATAAAAAAAAAAAAAATTTATGGTTCTGGTAGTATAATAGGAGGGTTTAATCTGTGCCTCATATTCTAGGCATGTGAAAACTGAGAAGATTATTTGTGAATTATGGAACCAACCTCCCTCTCAATGGAGCAGAGAATTCATTCTCTAAAGCCTCCAAGTGAGACCAAGCAATCAACGATTAAATTAGCAATAGGGAACCATAACTCACACACTGCACCAATCCATCTTCACCACAGGTATGAAAGATATGAGGTCTCACAGGCTCAACAGCCAACTCATGAGCTTGGCCTGGATGTTTGCCGATTAATGTAGTTTGAATTCTCACTTCCAGAATCTGAGCAAGTCTCATCTAAAATTAACCAAATGTTGTAATTAAAATTTCCATAATTCACAAAATAGAGAAAAGTCTTGTTTATAGCAAAAGAAAACCAGGTGACAAATGAGATAAATAAGCAGCAGTCATCAAATTATCAAATTTGTATCACCAAGGTCTTATAATCCATTAAATTGGAGAACAATTCATCATATGATAATTATTCGACAGAATATTAAGGGCAAACATCAACATAAATTCTAGAATGGTCCAGATCATTTCTTATATTCTAATATAAGGTTGGTGCACATTTTGATGAAACTATGTCATTTCATTTCATACCATAATTGCTTTGGAATAAATGAGATACCTGCCCATCTGCAGCAAAGGTGAGAATGCTTTATTCATCTGTGCAAGACATGACCTTTGGTTGAAATGTCATTCTGTGCATACCCATTGATCATTGTGTTCCTCAACATGATATCTAACTAGCAATCATCAAATTCTGCAATACAATACCTCGTTTAGGTATTTCAAATAAATTATTAACTAAACTAGATACTGATGAGCTAATAATAATAAGATACCAGTGCAACCCAAAATTTAACGTACCTCCAAGTATTGAGAAGAATTTTTAGGAGTTTAGGCGATACTGCAAGAATAATTAACTTGGGTGAGGGTTGGAATTCTTAAAATCGCGTTGTACTATTAAATTTAAAAAAATCATATGTAAACATATACATTCAGAGAGAGAGAGAGAGAAATACCAATTATTCTTGCTCCTCCTCCACCTCATAGACAGACCTCCAATCAATCTCAACACGAGGGACGTTGGCAATTTTGAACCACTCTCGACCTTTGCCTTTCTTGCAGTGCTGTTCCAGTAGAGGACACCTATAAATATAAAGTTTCAGAAGTGAAGGAGGCAGACCGTTCTCTGGGAGGTATTCAAGTTTAGGACAATCTTTGATATACAACATTTCAAGAGCAGAGAGTTGTTGAAAGCCCTTGGACAGGAGTACTAAATTTGGAAAATTTATAATACTCAGGCTAGTGAGAGATAGGCAGCATCATCATCATCATCATTGTCTTCCCATCTTCCTCAGCCTCAGGAAATGACTGCAAATTCGGAAACCCGCCCATAATGTTGAGATCTCTAAGAGATGTGAGTCTGTGGATCCCCCACTCAAATAGTTGCTTACAGATATTAACCCCTGACAGCCAAAGTGATGTAAGATTTGTGGGGTAACCCCCTTCCGTGAAAGATATGATGCTTGAACACCGGCATATAACTAGTTCTTGAAGATAGGTGAGGTTGGGCAAGCAGTTAGGCAAGGCCTCAAGTTTCTCACAGTTTTCGATTGAAAGCTTTCTCAGGCTGGTTGGGAGGAGACCTCCATCCGGGAAGGAAACAAGACTAGAACAATCCCATATCTTGATCTCATAGAGGTGGCAGAGTCTGTGTAGGCCCTCAGGTAAGGACTTGAGCTTTTCACAATGACAAATTTGGAAGTGTTCAAGAGAGGCATTATTTTGTAACTCTTTTGTTATTGACTCCAGCTCTGGACATTTGTATACAAAAAGGTTTTTCAAGGCAGCAGGAAACTGGTTTCTTGGTGACAAGCATTTTAGAGATGAACATTCCCTAATCTCCAAGTGTTCAAGAAGTGACTCATTACTACTACTATTGCCATAAAGATTTCCCTCATTCCTCACTAAAGAAGAAGAGGAAGAGGCCTCCTCCTCATCAAGCACAACTTGCAAATTCTCACAATTTTTAATGTGTAGCCTTCTCAAAGTTGGAGGTAGCTGGCCTCTTGAAATGCAGGTGAGAGAACGGCAGTTATCAATATATGCGTATTCAATACACATACTATTGGACATCGGCAAGGATTTCAGAGCATTGCAATTTTTAATTTTCATTGTCCTTAACGTATATGGTAGACTGATGTTCACAAGTCTTGGGCATGATTTGATATCTTGCCATAAAGATGTTAGCTCCTTACAATCATCTATCGTCACATATTCTACCTTTGTTGATCCTTGCATGAATTCCTCTGTCAAACTTGTCAAATCTGAAATAGAAAGAACCATGGACTTCAGTGAGCTTAACTCAACGGGACTTTTGCTTATCACCTCTTTGCATCCGACGATTTCTACCTCATGAAGCATTGGAAAGTTTGGAATCGAAACAACCAACTGCTCACATTTACGAATAGAAATTTTTTCCAATGATGGGAGATGGTGGGGCAGTTTTCCTTGCAATTTGGGGCATTTAATGATAGAAAGCTCATGCAAGCAAGGGAATTCTTCATACTTAACTCCACAAGGAATCCAGTCTTGCCATTCTTGCATATCCTCAAAGCAAAGTCTAACTAAAGATCTAAAAGGATTAAAGAAACCATCCCCATAATTCTCGTAACCAACACTTCTCACCCCAGCCATTCCTATAATGACAAGATCCTTTAGGGAGGGTAATTGTCCAATCGCAGGCAATGATGTGCATTTTTCACAACTATTCATCTTAAGGAGCACCAATTTAGAAAATAAAGGATCTCCTAACCAAGTTGGAAATTTTGCACCAACATAACCCTTAATGGAAAGTTCTTTTACCGTTATTGGAGGTTGTAACATGTCAAGAACATCTATTGCAACTCTTGCATCTAGTAAATCATTAAGCATAGACCCCCATTTCATAACCAATACATCTAAGTTCTTACCATTTAAATCAGCCTTTCTAGCATCCTCAACATTAAGCACATTCTCTAAGCCTGAAATGCAAAGTGTTTTGCGAAGAAACTTCAAGTTCATCAAGTCTCCTACCTTAGATCCGGTATCTTTTGCCACAACAAATTCAGGTAGTGTTTGTAGGCTTTTTAAATTTTTTAGTCCCACTGGCATCTCTTTGATTAAATAAGCATCTGTATTATCAAGATGTCGAAGATTGACTAGATTCCCAATTTTCTTTGGTAACCTTGTAAGTTTGAAACAACGTCTCAATATCAATGTTTGCAAATTGTATAAAGAACTTATTGATTCTGGTAAACTTGTAATCAAAGTACCAGAAAGATTGAGGTATCCTAAATGTATCAAATCACCAATAGAACTTGATAGCTCAACAATTTGATATCCACTTAAAGATAATACCCTTAAACATTACAATTGTGGCAACATATGATAAGAAACATGATTTGTTAAGTAGCAAACTTTCCTTTCTGGTAGTGGTAGGAAAGTCCGTAATGACATGCCTTCGTGGAAGTCTTCAAATCTTTTGATGCCATCACAAAAGCAAGGAATATATGAGAAATAGCGTACCTTTGTGGGAATCTTGGATTGATTATTAGCATTCAATTTGTTGCCCAACCTATAACACATGTCTCCTACAGCCCATTGAGCTAGATCATTGACCAAGTCATGCATGACAAAACGTGATGCATGATTGCTTGATTGTTGGAAAAATGATCTCCCTAGTAGATCAAGAAAATACTCACTACCAAGATCTTCCATTTGCTTGTTTCCTTCTGTTTCTTGAAGCAAACCTTCTGCCATCCATAACAAGACTAGTTCTATCTCTTTGAATTCATAGGCCTTTGGGAATATTGAACAATAGGCAAAACACCTCTTTAATTGTGAAGGGAGGTATTGGTAACTCAATCTAAGAGTTGGAATAATAGCACTTTTCTCCTCTGGTATATCTCGGATGTTGCTATATAGCACATGTTTCCACTGATCATGGTTGTGCTTAGTGCGCAAATGGCCCCCGAGTTCTTTTGCTACCAAAGGCAAGCCCTTACACATCTCTATAATTTTTTGGCCAATTTCTTGAAGTTCCAAATGTTCACTAAAATCTGTTGCCCCCAATGCGTGTTGGGTAAATACATGCAAACAAGCATTTGGTGACAACTCCTTCAACTTGTAACTTGGAGTAGTGCCCATTAATGATGAAACACCATCATTTCGAGTTGTGACAACAACCTTACTTCCTAGAGCCCCAAATTCAAATGGACGTTGTAAGACAGTCCAATTATTGTAATTTTCATTCCAAACATCATCCAAAATGAATAAAAACTTCTTGCCAAATAATATGTTCTTCAGTTTGACTTGAAGTAAATCTAAATCATTAACATCATAGGGCTCACAAGTGACAGATTGTATAATTGCTTTTGTCACCCTTACAATGTCAAAATCATCAGAAACATAAATCCATGCTTTCATATCAAAATGACGATTCACATCATGGTCGTTGTAAACTAGTTGAGCAAGAGTTGTCTTACCCATTCCCCCCATAGCAAGTATGGGAATCACAGAGAGTTGAGAGTTACTTGATCCAGCACCCAGCAACAAGTTGACAATAGCCTTTTTATCTTCATCTCTGCCATAAACGTGACCTTCATTCACAAGAGAAGTTGTGGGTAGTCTTGCTGTTTTAGTTCTTCCCCCATCATAGTATCTCAATTCCAGATAATTCTTTTGTGTCACACTTTCTTGCAATCTTGTATTAATCTCTTTAATCTTGGACCGCATGTTAGTATTGAACATAACAGAACTTGGATTAAAACTAACATATGCAAGGATGGGCATGGGTTCCTTACTTGGGCTGTGTTCTGCATTCAACTTATGTTGCAAAGCTTCGGTTGCAAACTTGTCCAAGACGTCCTCCACATCAAAAGCTAAGTCCCTGAGTTCATCCAACCAGATCTTCACGGCCCGGCTTGTCATCTGCTTCTCTTCTGCATCATCTAGAACTGCACGGATTTTCAGTAACATTGTCTTCCACTTCTTGAGGTCAGCTTGAACTTGATCTTGGTTCAAGAACTCCAACAATTCCGGGGAGGTTAACTTGCTAAACAGCACCTGAAAGAAACCGGATAGAGCAGCCTCTCCAATAACTGACATGATTTGCTTGTAAGGAAATATAGAAAAGTAACCAAAGAGACTCAGAAAATGAGGTAGGAGTGAAGAGTTTTACTTAATTTGTTCTAGGAAAGTTCAAATAGTCTACAATATTTCTTGTTTTTCTGATTTTTTCTTAGGCTTACCCCAATTTGTGGTCTGGTTGCCAAAGAGACTCAGCAAATGAGTTAGGAGTGAAGAGTTTTGCTTAATTTGTTTTAGGAAAGTTCAAAAAGTCTACAATGGTTCTTGTTTTTCTGATTTTTTCTTAGGCTTACCCCAATTTGTGGTCTGGTTGCATGAGACTTTTCTACTATGCAGGTCAAAGTCATTTGCATGAAGACTTTTGGAAGGTAACGAGAAATTAACCAGATGTAATCAGCTAATTAAAGAGCTTGAATGAAAAATTTAAAATGTCTGGTAGGTAGCATGTGAAGAGATTAAAGGAGTGAATGCATTTGTTTTGATTGGAAAGAAATATTTCTATAAATTATTTAAGGACCACAATCTTTACCACACAATTTGTCACAATTATATATATTTTATGTGCCAGAATGTAACAGATTGTTTATCACTTTTACATGAACTCACAACTTTTTTTCTACTACTCACAATTTGTCATATCGTAATTATAGTAAAATTGTGACACAAAAGATTGTTGTCTTATATTTTCTCTATTTTGATATCGTTAAATATAGGTATACAATTTCGCCGTGCGTGCATATATATATATATATATTGTAAGGTTGAATTTAATCAATCATGTGTTGACTTTATTCCGTGAAAAATTTGCTTGTAATCTGAGACTTAGAAACTCTGTATTTAGGTGGGAATCATGTAAGGGTAGTGTGTGAGAGAGTGTGAAGAAATACTCAAGACAAAGTGCAAAGAAGCGAGAGGCTCGCGGCTGGGACTCGCGAAAGGCTCGCGGCTTGTAAGCCGCCAAAAGTTGCACACGCGCAGAGCATGCAGGGGAGCTGAACAGTCATGCCAGCTAGAGCACTACAGGACAAAAATCCGGACTAGCCACTCGGTTAGCTCGCAACTTGAATTCACGACTCAATCAAGTCGCCAGCCAGCCCTGTTTTGGAAAAATTGACTCTTTGCATTCCATTCTCACACCAGTATAAATACCCTTCATTCCCACAAAATATGTGTGGCCATTCGTAAAGAAAAACTCTAAAAGAGGTTTCTTTAAAACACCCACCCAATTAGAGAGAGCTACTCATTCTTAGAGAGAAATCTTTGTAGTCTCTTTTTATTCCCTCTCTCATTGTCATACCTATTGAGAGGAGATTTCTATCCAAACGCTACCCACACCCATTTAGAGTGTTGAGTGTTTTTGGAGTTTTGGGAAGCATTGGAAGATGCCAAGGATGGCGGATGCTATGATCAAGTAGCGGAATCTAGTAAGTTAGAAAAGAAAAAGGTTTGACGCAACCTCGTTGGAACAAGAAGCTTAGAGGGCTTAGGTATATCGGGTAGATTAGGTTTGGAGGGTCTATTCTTGTTCATGTATCCCAACTACATTTTCTAGTGGATTATTGACCGCTTGGAGGGCAAATGGAGAGGTTTTACGCCGAGGGTTTCGGTTTCCTCTTCGATAACACATCGTGTGTTGTCTTTGTATTTGCATCTCTCTTTCCTTTATCTTTGCTTTTTATTTTCTGCTGTGGATGTGTTTTTAATTGGCTTAGATTGTTTACCAATTCTGTTTATAGCTTTTGTTCATTTTCCGCACACTAGTTGTTTGACATAAAACTTGAATTGGTTATTTTGTAATTGGGGGTCTAAACGTTCAAGGGTGTTTTATACACATATTTGAACTTTCATATATATATATATATATATAGAGAGAGAGAGAGAGAGAGAGAGAGAGAGAGAGAGAGAGAGAGAGGCTATTTTGAGTATTTTGAGCCTATAAAATTATTTCCCACTCCACTAGAAAATTGGGCCGAAAAACCCATTCCTTTATAAGCCCAAGAATATCATTCTCTATCTCACTTCATCCCAATGTGGTTGCTTAATTCAGTGATTTTTTTTTTTCAAGACATTGTTGCAAGTGAACTTATAAGATGAGTATCATTTACGTATTTATTTTTTGGATGAATAACATCATGAGTTGTATGAACATATTCTTTAGTATATATATTTTTACCAATAAAAAAAAACATTTTTAGATTGATATTCAATTTCTCATGAATTAACATTTATACGCAAAAATATGTGAAGCTCTATGTACTTGGAATGGAATTACTTGACTGCCTCTTTTTGGTTCTTGCATGTTGGGATTCTTTCATATATGGTAGCAGTTTTGTTAAAGTTTGAGAATTTTAGATTCGACTAAATCAGAAGCAATTTTGCTACTAAGCATTTTTATTTCAATTATCATATTGCTATAAGCTTATGATAACTCAGAAAGAAACTTTCGAAAGGGGATTATATATATGTAAAACTTCTATTTTAAAGTGCAAAGGGGGTGTAATCCTAGTTTTCCACTGCGCCCTTATCCTCCTCCATTGTTAATTTCCTTGTTGTCCTCCATTGCTAGCTTGTCCCTCCTCCATTACATGTTTGCCTTTCTTTGTTTGCTCCTCCTCCTCCTCCTTCATTGCTAGCTTGTTTTCCTTCACTGCTTCGATGCTCTCTTGTCCTCCTCCATCTCCCTCGCTTGTTTTTCCTCCTATCCTTTCTTCCTCTACAATTTTTACTTTTTTATTACACTTTTTCCAGAGTTTTTTTACGAGCTTTTCTAGTTCAAACACACCAATCACAGTTACCAGTAAGCGTGTAGCATCAAGATTTGCTTCAGAAACTCCTAACAAATATAATAATTCAAATAAATTATAACTGATAATGGAATTGATTGTTCATAAGGTCCTAACTGCAAAAAGTGAGTTCTATCAGACAAGAACTAGATTTCATTTATATATAAAAAAAATGCATATACAGAAATTTGATGATGAATCTTTCAGTTATGTCCAACAAAAATAAATGATCAGAATGAATAATATTACGAAAAAGGTTGATTTGGATAAAAGATTTAGAATTATACCAGGAAAACTTTTACAGCATTTCAGGACTTTTTTTGCACAAGAATCGCAAGTCTTGTTGTACTGTATCACCACTCTGATCCCCTGAAACAACAAGGGCACTAAAGTTGAAGCCAACATGATGACCCATATATTAACAAATAAACCAAATGTTTACATGTGATACTAAAAGATCTTCTCTCCTTCATTAAATTGAGAAAAGAAAAGAACATCATTAAAATTTAAATTCTAACACTCTCCTGTCAACATACATGTTTTTCTAATTCTTCTGCTGTAGGGGGTTCCACTTTCTTTTTACCCTTTAAAAGATCTAAAATATCGAACGTCATTTCTTCCTTTTCTTCACCTGCCTTCTGTGTTACTCTGGTATGTTTTCTTTGTGCCTGTTTTTGCTCTCTATTTCAATCTGGTTACTTAATATATAGGAGAGAGAGAGAGAGAGAGAGAGAGAGAGAGAGAGAGATTTGCATGCATGCTTGCTAGCATTAAAATTTATATAGCAGGTGCATGCGAAATTGATGGTATGCACAAGTTGGAGCCCAAGTTAATTCCCACCTGTTGCGTGTTTAATGTCAATCAATCAATTCACACACGTTGAAAATAGTATTCAGGTGATGATTTTTTTTAATAATCTCATTTATTGAAAAAAAAAGGCTAAGGTTTTAAACTATCGAGATAAAATCTCCTCCCGTTAAATCTTTCAATTTTATCATATTTTTATTTAAATGTAAGATATGTATGTAGTATTTAAAAATAAAATAAATGTCACATATTACATATCCAACTAAAAATGGGGGGAAATTGGAGAATTCAATTGGAAGCGATTCTTTCACAAAGCTATATGCTTCCACCAAAGTTGAGATAATTGATGAGATGTAAACAAACATGAACATTAGGAACCTTCGAAGGGTATAGCCAGAGTTCCCTAATCGGCCAAAAGATGAGAAAATTATCTTATAGACTTGGCAAATGGGTCAAGTTAATTAGGATACAGGTCGTTCTAAATAAGTTACGAGTGTGTTGGGTTGATTGGGTTATTGGTTGACCCATATTTTTTGCATGCGTGAAAAAAATATTAGAAAACTTTTTTCCTCAAAAAAATAAATAAAATACTCAAAAATAAAATTTAAATAAATTATAAAGTTTACACAATTTATATTTCAGTGATGATATCATCACCATAAACGAGAGAAAAAAATACTAAATATTGTGGGCCATAATTTGTTTTAAGTACAGTATATCATTACCATAAATATAAAATGTTGTGCACCAATGCTAAAAGTTGATTAAGATGAAGACGTGGTTATAAAATACCTAAGAGATCGTGTGTCGCTTAAGAGAGTTGTGACTAAAACAAAACAATGCATTCTTACTTTTATTGGGAAATTATATAATAACTAGATGCAATACATGAAACTTCAACAATAAGTATTAATAAATATATATATATATATATATATATATATATATATATATATATATATATATATATATATATATATAAGACTGGGTTCAGGTTATATCAGGTGTAACTCTAAGTAATGTTATACCACCTAATAATTTATTATAAAATTCATATTTTGAAAATCTCACCGTTGAATTATATGATATGTATATTCTTAACACTCACACCAATTTTCATGTTAATTGGATGTTATTTATCTTTCGATCGATAAACTTATTTTTTATGCATTATTTTAAACTACAAAAACTTGAATTTAAACAATTGGCTGATGACATGGCTATTAATATTCGATCACTTTGAAATTTTGCAAGCATGAAGAATATATGAAGATAATGTAATCTAATGGTGGATTTGTTAAAATTCGCATCTAATTAAAAAATATTGAGTGGTGTAACTTGACCCTAACCTAATATATATATATATATATATATATATATAAAATAAGTGTTAATAAATACAACCTTAAAAATAGAAATTTTATAGAAAAATTCATACCTCCTTATGCAATGCTTAGAAACAGTGTCGATGTTAATTTTGTAAGAATATTAAAAAATTTATTTATTTCTTAATTTTCTGTTGCTTCGCAGTATAATTTGATTCTATAATCAATGATTAATTCCTTTTGATGCAGATGTTGTTTTTCAGATCTTACTATTAAATTCTATTTGTTACAATAGATACAATGCAAGGTATTTATAGTAGCTAACCTTAGTGCTGTAGTCAATGCCGGCTCAATGGGTGAGCTAAATAGGCAACCGCCTAAGGCCCCCAATGAAAAAAGACCCCTAAATTTTTACCAATAGAGATATTCCTATACCAATAGAAGTATTAATTAAGCCCTAAATATTCACCAAAAAATAAAAAAGTAGTTGTTTTTTATCAAAGAAAAACTATTTAAAGAAAATATTTTCATTGAATGGGTCAATCATTTAATCTCTCACACATAAATGTTAAAAGAACTCATTAATCTTACACTAGTAAATAAATTTATACTCAAATTCTATTTAGAAATATCAAATATATAACTTTATTAAAATTTTCAATCATAATTTTTTAGTATTTGGTTACTTCATTCAATGAATAGTGTTTATTTTAGTTGTATAGTCATTGAATAATGCGATGAGTTCGTTTTAATTTGTAATTTTTTTTCTAAAAAAAATAGATTTCAAATGAAAAAAAAAAGTTAAATAAATATTTTATTAATATTCAAAATATAATAATAGACCTTGTGGGGCCGGCCCAAAAATGATGGGCTATTCCTAACTCAGGCCCATCCGAGGAGCGTCCTGTCCGAGGAAGAGTCTCGAATGCAGCATTATCCAATCCCAGTAGCTCCAAGGAAACCCGTCCGAGCAAGAACTACTCCTCGGACATCACGAGGCCCAGACAAGGAACTCGCTCACCATCTTGGCTCACCGTCCCCAACATATAAAATGAATTAAATCCAAAATATCTAGCAGAAGGCTACCACCGCATTAATGGCACCCCAACCATCCTCTTGGCCGCATTAATGAGGAAATGACTCCTGAACAGTACCGCCTTGGTCTCTGCAACTCACAAGGGGACCGATGAGGGCGTCTGATGGGACAGGTGCTCAAGTGGATGCCTGGATGGTCAACAGGTGTAAGGTTGAGATGAAAAGAAGAGAGCTATATAATGTAGTGGAGTCCCTCAAAGAGGGGGACGACAGAATTGTAAGGAGGAAAGAGAAATAAAATCAGACTTGAGAAATCCTTCTTGGCGTTCTTCCTTCCTTCCTTTCCGCGAACAGTATCTTGCATGCATTAGACCTAGTATTTTCACCGAAGCCAAGTTCTTTAACCCATCCTCTACAAATATTTATTGTGGGTTGCGCTTTGGGCCAAGGCCTGATCAACGGAAGTTGGGCCAGGAAAATCGTGCAACCACAGACCTCACTTGAAGTTGTTGCCTTAGGTCCCACAATACCTTGAGCCGGCCCTAGTTGTAGGTCGTGCACTATTAGTAAAATTATAATTATTTTGTTTGCCCAACTTGTACATGGTTACATATTGGTAAAACAAAAGTACATAGGCACATATGACTACAATACAATGAGATTGAGTGATGGTGGAGTCCACTCCAGGAGAATCACCAAAAACTCTTGAGGGTAACACCATGGCTGTGGTGGTTTTGTTTGGCTGGGGCAAGGCCAAGCTTTATTAGTGCAACGGCATATAATTATCAAACAAAAATTAACTAAATACCAAAATAAATCCATTGAAATTGAAAAATTCTAGAGTGTTTTCACGACAGCATAAAAAATAAATCCAATCTACTCTACATAAAAACAACAATAAAACATACCAGATAAAGAGAATAATGCAGCTGACCCTGGATTCTACCATATTCTACTTTTTCTGGATCTTACTGAGTTCTGCTAGCTTTCTGCCTGTAAATGCAATATAGAATTGTTATCATAAAATTTCAGGAAGGCAGATGATATGCTTATTATGAACTGTTATTATATATTTGCATAAAAGTACCTGGAAAAGAGTTTAGTGTCTGCTTCTACTATTCTTTCTTATCTTATGGAGTCTTTACAAAATTCAATTCTCATTTTCTGGGTCATAGATGAACCTGCCATCAATCTGAACACAAGGGATGAGGGCTATCTTGGACCACTCTTGTCCTACAAATTTCTTGCAGCGTTCTTTCAGCAGAGGACATCTTTGGATATGAAGTTCAAGGAGTGAGGGCGGTAGGCCATCCTTTGGGAAGGACTTGAGCCGTTCGCACTGATAGATTGACAGATATTCAAGAGAGGTGAGGATTTGAAAGCCTTTGGAAGACAGGGACTTCAGATTCGGAAAGATTTGAATGGTGAGGCTGGTTAGGGAGGCTGGAAGCATCATATCTGGAAAGGAAACTAGATTTGGACATCCACCTCTAATGTTAAGTTGTCTAAGAAAGGTGAACTTGTCCAAACCCCACTTAAACAAGGCTGGATAGATTTTGAGATCACAGATAAAAAGTGATGTTATGTTGGTGGGAAAACCTTCTTCCGGAAATTTTACAATGCCTGGACACTCCCATACATTCAATTCTTGAAGAGAGGTGAGGTTGTGAATGCAGTTGGGCAGGGCCTGCATATCTTTACAACCGAAAATCCAAAGCACTCTCAGGCTGGTTGGGAGCAGCCCTCCATCTGGGAAAGTTACAAGACTTGGACAATTCCAAATGTGAATCTCATCTAGAGAACTGAGGGTGTGTATGCCCATGGGTAAAGATTTAAAGTTGTCACAATCTGAGACGCTAATGCGTTCGAGAGATGAGTTGTTATGTAACCTCTTTGCTATTGACTCAAGGTTTTGACAAGAGCTAATGTGGAGCTGTTTAAGTGTCGTAGGTAACTCTCCACTTGATGTTAAGGACTTGAGTGAAGGACATTCAACAGCTTCCAAGTACTCAAGAAGAGACTTGTTGCTGCAGAAATAATTGATATCGTCCTTTTCCAGCAAAATCAGCATATTCTTGCAACGATCAATCTTTAGCCACTTCAGAGTTGGAGGCAGCTGGCCTATTGCAAAGGATGTCAACGAATCACATCTATCAATAGAAATACGCTCAAGACAGGTGATGTTGTACATCATTGCCTTGGGTAGAGATACCAGGGCATTGCAATTTATGATCTCAATTTCTCTTAGTGTGGATGGCAAACCCAATTGCAGATGTTCTTCTACTTCTTCTGCCACCAAAGACATTAGTTTGGGACAAGTAGAAATCTTCAGAACACGAAGAGAACGAAGATGTTGTAATCCCACATCATTTGACCACAAAGACACCAGCTCCTCACAATTATCAATAGTCAAGTCTTCTACCTTTTCTAGTCCTTGTATAGGCCCTTCCGTTTGACATGTGAATTCTGACATTGTTGAAAGAAATGTGAAGTTTAGTGAGCTCAACTCAACCTCACCTCCCTGTACTACCCCTTTGGATTTCTCAATTTCTAGATTGCATAGCATTGGAAAGCTTGAAACTGAAACCACCAACTGTCCACATCCATTTATCACAAAATTTTCCAGTGAAGGAAGCTGGTTTGGTAACTTCCCCAATAGCTTGGGACAACTTGTAATCGAAAGCTGGCGTAGGCATGGGAATTCTCCATAAGGAGTCCAGCTCTCCCATTCCTGCATATTCTCAAAACACAAAGTTTCCAAGGATCTAAAAGGTTGTGAACAACCTTCCCCATAAAACTCAGGACCAACATTTTTCACTCTGGCCATTCCTTTGATAAAAAGGGCTTTGAGTGATGGTAGTTGTCCGACTGGTGGGAGGGATGTGCACTTTTTACAATTTTCAATCCTCAGGAGCATCATATTAGGAAATGAATGACCTCTTAACCAAGTTGGAAATCTTGTACCACCATAGCACCTGATATTGAGCTTTTTCAAAGCCTTGGGAGGCTGTAGCATGTCAAGTACGTCTAATTCATTTGTTCGGTCTTGTGACTCATCAATTTTGCTACTCCATTCCAACAGCAACTCATTAAGACCGGGCTTACCAATTAAATTAGCATCCCTTGCATCCCTGGGTACAGTGACATTCTCCAATCTTGAAATGCAAAGTGTCCCTCGAATATGTGTCAAAAACCCAAGCTCCTTTAGCTTGGAGCAATGGCCTTTTCCCACAACTAGATTAGACAATGTCCGGAGACAAGTTAATTTACCTAGTTGTGGAGGCATTCCTTCCAATGAATCTGCTTTCAGAATATTGAGGTGGCGCAGTTTGACAAGATTCCCGAACTTTGAAGGCAATTTCTTTAGATAAACACAGTTCTCTAATATCAATGTTTGTAAGTTGCAGAGAAAGGCTATTGATTCAGGCAAGCTTCTGATTCTAGTGTGAGAAAGGTCAATGTACCGTAGATGCTTCAGATCAACAATGGAATCAGGTAGCTCAGTTATGCAGTATCCACTCAAAGAGAGCACCCTTAATTTTGGAAAAAAATTAAAAGGAACATTACTAGTCAAGTAACAGTTCCCTGGATTTGGCAACATAAGAGGTAGGAAGGTACGTATACATGTGGCTTCAGAAAAAGCCTCAAACCTTTTAGCGCCATCATATCGGCCACCAAGGTAAGATAAATGCCGGACCTGTTTAGAAAATTTCCCTATGTTATTAACCTCCAGTTTATCTCCCATTCTAAAGCATATGTCTCCTGCAACCCATTGAGCCAAATCATTGATGAGATCATGCATTAGAAACCGTGATTTATCCTTGCTTGATTGTTGAAAAAATGACCTTGACAAGAGATTGCGAAAATACTCACTACCCAAATCTTCTGGTGATTTTCTCCCATCTTCTAGTTGTATTAAACCTTCTGCCATCCATAATAGTACCAACTGCTGTTCCTCAAATTCGTAGTCCTTGGGGAGTATTGAAAAATATGCAAAGCACCTCTTTAAATGTGAAGGGAGATGGTAGTAACTCAACATAAGAGCTGGAACAATTCCACTTCTCTCTTCTGGTATTTCCCATATCTTGCTATTTAGCACATCTTCCCACTCAGAACGGTCTAGTTTTTAGTGCGTAAGAGGCCTCCAAGGGTCTTTGCTGCCAAAGGCAAGCCTTTACACTTTTTAACAATTTCCTCACCAATATCTCCAAGGTCTGGATGTGCATTGAAGTCTTTGGTCCCCAATGCATTTCGGCTAAATATAGACAAAGAAGCATCATCTGACAACTCTTTCAAAGCATAAGTTGGAATGGTGCCCATCATTGATGAAACACTTTCATTGCGAGTTGTGATTACAATCCTACTTCCTGGAGCCCCTACTTCAAAAGGAGCACGGAGAATGGTCCAATCGTTGTAGTTTTCATTCCAAACATCATCCAAAATGACTAGAAACTTCTTTGCGTACAGTTTTTCCTTTAGTTTCACTTGCAACAAATTTAAATCATTGTCATCACAGTTATCAGAGGAGAAAGATTTTAGAATTGTTTTTGTAACCTTAACACCATCAAACTCTTCAGAAACACAAGCCCATGCTTTCATATCAAAATAGCTATTCACTTTAGCATCATTGTATACAAGCTGGGCAAGAGTTGTCTTTCCTATACCTCCCATACCAACAATGGGAATCACAGACACTTCATCTGCGCTATAATTTTCACTAAACAAAAATTGAAGTACACCCTCTTTATCATCTTCCCTACCATAAACATGAGCTTCATTCACTAAGGAAGTTGGGGGCAATCTCCCTCTTGTTCCATACGACTTCCTATTAACATTTTCTCTCAAATCCAGCTTACTTTTTTTTGTCATTATATCTTCAAATCTAGCACTGATTTCATTTATCTTTGACCCCATCCTACTATTGCTCATAAGAGCACTTGGACTCAAAGAAGTAATATAAGTAGAGATGAGCTTCTGTACCTTACTTGTGCTGGCCTTAGCTTTACCCTTCAACTTGTGTAGCTTTCCTTCTGTGGCAAACTCATCCAGCATGTCTTCCAAATCGTAAGCGAAGTCTCTGAGATCATCCAGCCACCAGTTTGCTGCTTCTCCTCTGCATCTTCTAGCGCTGCCTTAATTTCTGGCAACGTATTTTTCCACTTCTCCAGCTCCTTTTTAACTTCCTCTGGATGTGCATAGTTCAACAGCTCTGTAGACAATCTCTCAAGCACTGCTTGAATGAAGGCAGAAAGAATGGCCTCTGCCATAGCCAATGTTTTCTTTGATAGAAAGGGAATGAAAGAATGAGGGAATTATGCAAAGCAGAAGTTGTTGGTTTCTTCTGTGAAACCTTGCTCGGTCTCAAAAGTTTTTATTGCAACAATTCAAATTGGTTTTTGAGGAGCATAGGCTATTTGTGGAGTACATGGACTATTGCATAAATGTTCCTGCTTTGTATTGTGCATGCTCTTTGTTTGTCACCATTATCCGCCCACCTATAAATATTAAATAATAATTAGAAGAAAAACAAGTAGCTTGTTAATTTCTTGCATAACACGGTTTAGAATTCTTTATTACTAATTATTCTATGCTGGTAGAGGATGTGAAGGGATTTGCAAAAAATTTTGTAAGATTGTTGTATTCTCATATTAGGAGAAACGGCAATGATGTAGCTCATAGTCTAACGAAACATGCTATATACATACTAGATTTTCAAGTATGGATGAAAGATATCCCATCGCATATTATTTCTATTTTACAATCGGATGTAGTTGATTTAAGTTAATAAAATCATACTAATTCCCTCTAAAAAAAAAAAATTTATTTTATGCTCATTAATTCATGATAATTTCTCAGTTTTCATTATTATTATTATTATTACTTTGGTAAGAAGAAAAGTCTAAGAGGAAACTTCTATCTATTGGAGAAAACAAAAAAAACCAATCAAATTATCAAAAACAATTAAAAGAAGGAAAACTTAGGTACATTGATTAGATGGCGCAACTGATGAGGTTTTTTCTTTTCATTTTCATTTTTAATTGAAAATTAGGTTTAAAAAAAATTAAATTTAAACATATAACTGCATTAAAATTAATTGTCCTTTCTATCGTTGATGTCAAAAAATTAATCGTCCTTAAAAAACACATTATTTGTATTTTATTGATCAATACAATCATGTATTTGAATTAATTTAAGAAACATAAGGTAGGAATCAATACATTTTTAGGTTTTATTTTCTTTCTTGGAAAATTATATTTGAGATCCTATAATTGTAGGTGTTACAAACTAAATACTATAATTAAAAAGTAATATATTGAACCTAAATTAAAAAAAAGAAGAAGATAATTTTGTTTGTATTTTATTGGTCAATACAATCTTGCGTTTAAATTTAATTACAAAACTTAAGGTACAAACTGTTGCATAAATATTTGTGGTGTATATATATATATATATATCTATAATTTATGTTTTTGTTTTGACCCCTTAATTAAAATAAAAATTAAAGATAATTAAACAATTAGACAAGGAATATTTAAAAAAAAAAAAAAAAAAAAGTGGGCGTGGGACAGGGGAGTGATTGAGTGAAGAAAAAAAAACATATGTTAACACAACAAAAATTTTCTTAATAGAATTACAAAAACCAATTATTGTCAAAGTTGAGTTGAATTGTTAAATAAAGTGAATTAATTTATACTTCTGATCTAATTTGCAAGTGGTGTGGTTGAATTTAATGTGAATTTTATTTTTTACTTGTTAAGTAGGGATTAGAGCATGGGCCAATCAATCAATCGATAGTTAGTAAATGTTAATACTAAAAGACAATTAAACAATTAGACAATGGGTGATTCTAAATAAAAAATTAAAAAAATTAGACAAGGGGGTGTGACAAGGGAGTGATTGTGAATGTTCAAATAGTGTGTAAAACATCTTGAACGTTTAGACCCCCAAATTACAAATTACCAATTCAAGCTTATTATCAAACAATGTATATGCGGAATATGAAAATAAGCTAAACCAAAATTGATAAAACAATCTAAACCAAATAAAATCATAACCGCAGCAGAAATTAAATGGCAAAAATTAAAGGAAGAGAGATGCAAATGCAAAGACAACACAGTGATGTGTTATCAAAGAAGAAACTCAAGTCTTCAGCGTAAAATCTCTTTGCCATCCTCTAAGCGGTTAATAATCCACTAGAGAATGAAGTTGTGATACATGAACAGCAGAAGACCTTCCAAGCCTAATCTACCCAGTGTACCTAAACCCTCCAAGCTTCTTGCTCCAACGAGGTTACACCGAACCTTTGTCTTCTCTAGCTTACCGGATTTCGCTATAGCCCATAACATCAACTAATCTCAATTGGTCCTTTCCTAACTACTTCCAAAGTACTAAATAGCCTCCTCACAGATATGGATATGGTGAGAAAAGGTTTTGGCTAATGTACCTCTTAAGGATGTAACAATTGAGAGGGTGAGAGTAGAGAAATTTGGAGAATCAAAGGATAAAGATTGTGGATGAGTCAATCTTGTTTTTCTCTAGGGTTTCCCTCTCAAAATTCTCTCTGGAAGCTCTTTACATTTCGTGGGTATAAGGGTCTATATATAGTAGGGTGTGTATGGAATGCGAAGAGTCGGTTTTGTAACAAATAGGTATTCTAGCAACTTAGCCTTGTGACTTGACCGAGTCGCGAGCTAACCGCCTAGCCGATGACGGAAGATTTGTCCTATAGTGCAACAAATTGGCGTGACCCTTCACCTCCTCTACATGCTTCACACGTATGCCAGCTTTGGCGACTTGCCACCATGAGCCGCCGTTGTAAAATCCAGTTGCGAGGCCCCGCTTGAATGCACACTCTTGAGCTTTTTCTTCACACTTTCTCACACACTATCCTTACATGATTCTCACCTAAATACAGAGTTTCTAAATGCTGAATTAAAAGTAAATTTGGTATGGAATAAAGCCAACGAGATGGTTGATTAAATTCAACCTTATAGATTGAGTGAAGAAAAAAAAATGTTAACACAATAAAAATTCTCTTAATAGAATTACAAAGACCATTAGTTGTCAAAGTTGAGTTAAATTGTTAAATAAAAGAATTGTAGAGAGTAAATATATAAACTTATTAATAAAAATATTCTAAGCAATAATAATTAAAGTTAACTTAATAACAATAATTAATATATTTATTGTTTTTATTTTATTTTTTATTTTTATCTGAGATAGAAATCTCATTCTAGCTTAATCTAAGTATATATGTGTATGAAACTCCTTCCTAAAGACTTGAAATCTGGCCTTTACCCTCCCATAAGAACTTGTATTTATGAAGTGACTATCATGCTGAGGGTGCGTAGTAGTATTGTATTTTGAAACAATAGATTATTTCCTAGACTTCATCTTAACAATCATAATTATTATGCTCATTATATGAAGAAACAATATACCAAAAGAACTTATAGTTTATCTTTTATTATCTTTTTAGTACTATGAACAAATTTGTAATAAAATCATATAGACCACAAAATTTATCTCCTACTTGTTAGAACATATGTGAATCATGTTAGGAACATATGTCAATATAGAATTGACTAATCCTTTGACAAAACACACTTTACTTTTAATTGGGTAGATTTAGGTAGTGTTTAATGCTTTAAGGAATAAGGTTTCAAGTTCAAGTGTCAAAATCATGCAAGTCTGTCCAAGAATCAAGTAAAGAAGTGCTGAATTTTAAAGTTCGACAACTAATATCTATCAAGATTTAAAAAGATGTTTAAACTCGATACAACTCAATGCAAAAGTTTTTCACAAGCATATTGTGAATCGGAGACATATGCTCTTGTTCATCTTTCTATTCAAGAAGCTATTGTGTTTGTACACCGTAGGGTTTTGTAACCAAGGAGTTTCGTGATCTTCATCGTGTTGATGAACTGAAGAACTTTGTAGCCAACATCTTTCTCAAGTAAGTGAGTAAGCCGCGTATGTGAGAGACCGCGCCCCCGGCCCTTTTTTTTTTTTTTTTTTTTTTTTTTTTTTTTATGATGTTGGGCCAAACTCACGTGAATGAGTGGAGTCATGTTATTGCCCCTCAATGAAGGTTCGACTAGTTATATTTTCCCCTTTAAATTAAGAGTTTTACAATGGAGTCGCTACTTATTTAATTATTGGGATAAATAAGAAAACCAAAATTGAAAAATTTCTCATTTTATTAATTTTCAATTGAACTTACATTGATCATAGGAAAATTACATGGTTTTGGTCCTAGATACAATCTAAAATAAAGTACATAACTTTGTTTCCTAATTACAATCTAGTAATTGAAAATTACAACGATAAACATTAGTCTATAAACACTTGATATAAGTTCGGAGGCTATGTTATAAGGTGGGAAGGTGTTAGGCACCCACCTTACCCGGCGAAACCGGTCTTCTAGACTATGGTGGCCAACATTCATATCACATCATCCAATATGTCAATCAATTTGCATGTTGAATTTAATGTGTGTGTATGTGATAAACCCTAATTCAATTTATTAAGCATTGCACATAGATTGAAAAATAAATTCTAGTGAATGTGTGTGGATGGTGATATCCTAGACTCAAGGATTTGAAAGAATTATGAAACAAACATGTTTTTCATATTTTTTTATGTGGATTTAAGATTAAAATTAGTGTTATGCATGAACATGTGATGAACAACCAGGAACATGTGAAGAATATATAAGAACATTCAAACATATTCAAGGGAATTTAAATAATTATTATCATGCTTTAATCTTTAACTCTTATCATGACAACACAAAAAACAATTGGGGAAATGGATTATACCTTCATGCAAGGTCCATATGGTGAAGGAGGAGGAGACTCTTGAGGGAGGTCCTAAAGGTGGAGGAAAAGAAGAGTTAGGAGAAGAAGAGTAAGTCTCATTCAATACCTTGAGTCTCAAGAAGACCAAGATATGACAAGACTATTCAACTTCCTAGAACTCAAGAGAGGAGAAGAGAGGGGTTTTTTTGTTGTTGTGTCCGGAATGAAGGAGATGAGGGTTTATATAGTAGTGGTGGAGGAAATATGAATGAGAGGTCATTTAATGAGGGTTGACAAAGAATCATGAACCTAAACCTCATTTTAGCCTTTGGAAAAATCTGGTGCATTAAATGTGGAGATCGGTGAGAGTGAGGAGCAAACAAAGTTCGGTTTTCTCGTAGCTACTATAACAGCCTGTAGAGCCAATTTCAAAAAATCATATCTTACTCAATTTTGATCGGAATTGTCTCATTCTTGTGCTCAAATTGAAGCCCTGAATGTCTAGTTTTTGGGAAAATTAATCTCATTCACAGATTGAGAGATATCAATGAAATGGTGAATATAGGTCCTTTGTTAGAAAACAATTTCAGCACAATTAGCATTAATAGGTCTCAAATTAGTTTCCAATTAACATTAATGGGCTCCAATCACTCCAATTTCAGACCTAATTAGTTCCAAATTTATACTAATTAAAAGACAATTGCATAAATTACTTATTGAATGATTAATGTTTAACTATCTAGTTAATTAGGTGTGTGCAACCCTACCATAAAATGTAGTCCTAACCAATCAAATTATGACACATCATTGATCTTAAATTGATTATACTTATAACCAATTGAAATCAATTGTTAATAATCTCATATAGTTGGACTCAATTTGTGATAGTGCATCTCAACCATTAAAACTTGATTTGATGATAACTTTTAATCTGTCGGTCCGATTAGGGTTATGACTAGTCGATTTGATCATTACAACATCAAAATCATTTTAGTGAAATGAAATTAAGGATCTAGTGATCAAAATCAAGATGCATATTTCCAAGGTGTTGTTCTCTCGGGACCAAAGTGCTTTAAGTGTTAAGGCTTGAGTCACATGAAACAAGAGTGCCCTATGTATCTTAAGACCATTGGGAAGAGTAAGGCACTTGTTGCTACTTTGAGTGACATCGAGCCCGAGGATGATTCTGATAATGAGAATGACGAAATCCTAAATGCCTTCACCGCCACCGTAAATCCTATTGAGGGGATTGTTGAAGATGAGGATGATGAAGAGGACTTGGTGGATTCTAAGTTCGAGAATATGGACGATCAAGATGATATCCATACAGCCTATAAAAAGTTGTATAAGGTTTTTGAGAAGCTTGAGAAACTATATAGGCTGGCCACCAAGAAGTTGAGTGATTTGGAACTTAATCGAGAAGAGCTTTCCACAAAGTTTGATGAAGCAAATCGGACAATTGCAAAGATCATGATTTGAGAACAATTTCTTGGCTGAAAAGACCAAGAAGTTTGAGGTAGAGTTGTTCTTAGTCAAAGCACAGTTGGAAAGGACTTCAAGTGCAAAACTTGACGAGATGCTCAACATTCAGATATTTGCTTCTAATCGAATCGGTTTAGGGTATGATTTATCTTCTCCTAGTATTGCTTTTACTAGTACTACTGTTTTTGTTTCTCCTACTAATAATGTTGAATCTAAAAACAATGATGTAAAAAATGTGTTAGCAAGTGAAAACTTAGACAAGGCTAGATCTATCTTTGGAGCACCCCTTAAGTAGGATAAGAAAGAGACTAAAAACCCTAGGGCTAAGAAGGGAAACACTCAAAAGCCTAAACAGAAGAAGCAACATCTCTGTCATCATTATGGAGTAGTTGGACATACTCGACCTAATTGATATAAGTGGTTAGCCACTCAACGGAGCAACAATATGATCTCATTGAGAATCCAAAATTAGTTTCCATCCTTTTTTGCTCCTCTTGGAGATCTACTCAAAGCTCTCATGTTCCTTTCAAACTTGAATGATTTCAATTCTTCCCCCTCACACTGGATCAAGGGTTTGCACGACGAAAAGGTTCTTCGAAGGTGTGGAAGGAAAAAGGCTTCAAGTGATTTAGTCACTTTTTCTCTCTCTCCTTCTTGTTGTTGATTTTGCATTATTTGTATGTTTTACTTTCTTGTTTTGAGTAAGTCTATTTAAATGTATTGCTTTGTTTAATATGTTTTTGTTTGTTTATTTTTTAGTTTTGCTTTATTTTGTTTTTCATAATAAAAAAAAATTGAAAAATAAAAAAAATACAAAAAAAAGTGTGTGTTTGTGTATATTGGTATTTGTGTACCTTGGATAACTATTGAAACAAAGTTTTCTAAACTTTGTATCTTTTGTAGTTTAGATGAGTATTTCTATGCACAACTAAGCAAGTGAGTTTTGTGGTTTATGTTTGTGATGAGTAAGATTAAGTAATCTCTTGTGCTTAACACTCTTATCACTCTTTTTGACGGGAAGAACTAGAAAATCCTAAGAGAAAGACATAAATACCTATCTCACCATTGTTGCCCGCCAATCAATCATGAAATAATATCTATATGTTTCAACATAGCAAAAGTGTAATATCAAAAGCTTAACATCATTGGATTTTTTTTTTCTCTTTCTTATATGCCCATGCATGGTTTGCTTAAAAGAAAATATGCAAAGAAAAATAAAAGCAAAAAGAATCAAAATGTTTTATATATGATTGCAAGTGTGTCTTCTAGGAGATGTGGGAGTTATAGGATATACCTTAAAGGTGATAGTCCCCATTAAACAGTTATGATTGTGTGTGAATTAAAGTGATATTTTTCGTCATAACGTGTAGACACTTATGCAATCTTGTGATATTTTTCACACACAATACGCAATATTCTTTGCTACTCTTGATACATGTGCAGGTACAATTTGATTTGGCCATCACAAGGAATACATGTGTTAATGTATACTTACTAAACTGTTTTAACTTGTTTTTGAAATATAAAATTTGTTAGACTTGTTTAGTGTGTGTGTGTGTGTTTTGGATCTATGTGCTTGACATTTTTTTCTTGTTAAGAGATGACTTTGAGAGCTTAGAATGTTGTTTGGATCTTTGGTTGTGTAGCATGCTTGATTGCTTTCATATTTGTGTTTTTTTTTTGAAAAACTATTTTTAAGCAATCTTGACAGCTACTGGACACCTCTCGGCAGTTAGGCTATCTATCGAGCCCCTTGGGCTTCTTTTTATCGCATTCTCGATAGTTTCTTGACAGCTTCTTGATCCATCGAGGAAGTTTCTGTATGCTCAATAGATGCTCGATAGCTTCTTGATCCATCGAAGTTTATTTGCTGTGGACACCTCTCGATAGCTCCTCAATAGCTATTTCTCGCTTTTTAATTCTCGACAGCTCTCGATCCATTAAGAAACTAGGATTTCTATATATAGGATTCGCGCAACATTTCTCTTATTTCTCCCCGATCTCTCTCGACATAAAACGTCTCTTCCTTTTCCCAAAAACTTCTATCTCACTCCAAATTTCATTCCTAAGTGATTTTCAGCCTAGATCAAGATTTTACTCTCTGTTTGCTTTATGGCACCTAAACGCAAATCTACTCCGTCCTGGAACCCTTTTCATTCCGAGGCATCTTCTTCTTCTTCCCCCTTTGACCCCACTCCATCTTACGTTAGGTTCTCTTATGATAAAGCCCGTAAGGACTTTTCCTGGAACTTCTCACGACGAGGCATTCATTTGGAATGCCAAGTCATTCTATCAGAGTTTTTCGATCTTGATCTTCCCACTATAGGGGTTGGGAGTCACCGTGTGACATCCTAGTCACTTGTCCCTCCATGATCATACAGGAGTTTTACTCCAATATGCACAGATTCGATTATTCAAGACCTCATTTTGTCACTCGTGTTTGAGGTATGCACATCGTAGTCACTTCGGATATTGTATCCGAGATACTACACATTCCTAGGGTAGTGCATCCCGACTACCCTAGCTGCGATCGTCGGAGGACTGTTTCCAAAGACAAACTCTCATCTCTTTTCTGTGAGATGCTTTCATCTTGGGGGTGACCGTTAAAACACCCCTTGCTCGAGCTTTGCAAAAGGTCCAAGATTCCTTAACATGGTGATGACATTTGTTCTCCATCCTCTATCTCACTATGATTCTATCACAGAGCCTCGTGCTTGATTTTTGTTGTCCCTCCACGAGAGGCTTACCATTATTTTTCCCTCTCACTTTATCCTATCCCTCATAGATGTCTATAGGGATACAAATGACCTATGATAAGCTCATTTTTCCTTCGGCTATCACGCGGATTCTTCACCATTTTTTTGTTTCTTATCCCGAGTCTCCTCATTTTATGGTTATGTGTGCCATAAATGCGGTTACCATCAGATGGAACGAGGCCCGGCTTGACCGGCGACCACGGACAGAGACAACGACTCCTTCCTCTGCTCCTTCCACATTCGCACCTTCTTCATCGGTGGGTGGTGTGACCCTTGAGGCGATCATGGCATAGCTACAGCGCATGGATGCTTAGCTTGACACGCTTAGTGATGAGTTGTGTCGGGTGAACAACCGTATTGGCCGTATTGCTCGATGGCGGGCTCGCCTTGGTGGCTTTGTAGAGTCTCCCTCTCCTTCTCCAAAGGCATCCGAGGACAAGGATGATGATGGTGGCTTTGACGATGATGATGAGGATGAGGATAAGGATAAGGATGCTAGCTCGCCTAGTGACGATGAGATGATCGCTTGATTTACTTACCTTTTCTCATTCATGACAAAAAGTGGAAGTAGTTTTTGATATAAGAGTAGTCATATACATAGAGGTAGAGTTAGCATAGGAGATTTTTTGTTAGGGGGTGTGTTTATATTTTGAGGGATGTAGTGAGGTTATTATGTATTTTCATTTCTTTATTTTACATTTATCTCATGTATACCGGTCTTGTGACCATTTGACATACATTGTACTTATCTTTGGATATATATATATATATATATATATATATATATATATGTTGATGTATGTTATTCACCTATCCTTACATGTGTTGTTTCTTTTCTCTCTCTATGCACATGCTTCTTATAATTGTATGCAATATTTTATTTCTACTTCACACTAAGATGTTGTGATGAGTTTTGTTTAAAGTATTTCAGAAATACAGGTTGTCAAAGTCTTCTTGCCATGAACTCTCTTCTTGCAAAGTTTTTCAAGAGTTTGTGTTAGGATAGATTTTATTGTATTCAATAAGTGAGTATGAGTTGAGTGATTTATGACTTATCTCATATGTTCATTGATTTGTTGTGGTTTTGTCACGGATTGCCAAAGGGGAAGATTGTTAAGATATATGTGAATCATGTTAGGAATACATGTCAATATAGAATTGGTTGCTAATCCTTTGAAAAAACACATTTTACTTGTAATTGGGTAGATCTAGGATGTGTTTAATACTTCAAAGAACAAGATTTCAAGTCAAGTGTTAAAGCTATGCAAGTTTGTCCAAGAGTCAAGTGAAAAAGTGCTGAATTTTAAAACATGACAGCTAGTATCTATCGAGGTTTAAAAGGCTATTTAAGCCTGATGCTCGATAGTTGCTCGATAGATAGAGTATCTGTCAAGATTTAAGAAAATCAGTTTTTCAAATCTGATTTCAGTCCAATTCGTGAATAGATGTTTAAGCTTTCTTTTCTCACAACCCTAAACATATATAAGGATTGTTTTAAGGGCCGTCACAGTTGATGCAACTCAATGCAAAAGTTTTTCACAAGCATATTATGAATCGGAAACATATGTCCTAGTTCATCTTTCTATTCAAGAAGCTGCTGTGTTTGTACACCGTAGGGTTTTATAACCAAGGAGTTTCGTGATCTTCATCGTGTTGATGAACTCAAGAACTTTGCAGCCAACATCTTTCTCAAGTTGGTGAGTAAGCCGTGTCTTGGGATCCGCACATCGAATTGGTTAGTCACGTACTAGGAGCCATGCATTGAAAAGGAGAAATTGTCACTACGTAACAAGTCCAATTGGGTATTGGGGAAAGGATTCAACTATAGGTTGGTATAAGGTATAGAGATTTCTTTACTTGTAACTGCTTGTTGTGATAATAGTGAATTCTCGAGAGTGGTGGTTTTAAAATCACTCGGTGGGGTTTTTGCCAAATAGGTTTTTCTCATTCGTAAACAAATCACCGTGCCAATTTATTTTCCGCTGCATATTAACTTAGTTGGTGATTTAATTGTGCTGCCACTGGTGTACATGCATTATTGCATAAATATTTTTGCTTTCTATTATGTGTGCTCTTTGTTTGTCACCATTATCCGTCCACCAAAAAAATCATAATTACAAGAAAAATAAGAAGCTTGTGTCTTTCTTTTTCATAACACGTTTTTAGAATTAATTCTTCATTCATAAAAAATTAAAAAAATAAAAATAAAACACATTTTTAGAATTCTTTGTCACTAATTCTTCTATTCTTGTACGTCATTATTTTTTTTGGCAAGAAGATAAGAATTACGTAAGGACACAACTTTTGGCACAATTTTGTGTTACAACTCGCTACATGACAAGTTGTGCTTGGTAAAAGTATGTTAGTGGGCCATGTGGGGACACACTTTTACCCATCAAAACTAACCATGTAGCAATTTGTGGTATAAAATTGTGCCAAAAGTTATGTCTCTAGCATAATTTAGAAGATAAGTCAAAGTGGAAACTTGTACCTCTATCTATCTGTAAAAAAGTAAATGTAAATCGTATCTGAAAAAGAAAGGCCAATCAATTTTTCAAATGCTAATGTCATGTCCTTTGAAAGTTCTAAGATATTAAAAGAAAAAGAAAATAAATGATCCGTGCAAATCTAGATAATGGAAAATGTCAATTTTGGTTGCCAGACAAAATGATCCCCAGCTTAATCTAGATTGGATAGGTCAATGTTGGTTTCTCCAGGTCAAACATTATATAGTATGCTCTTGTTTATTTGTTAAATGCATACATTTTGGTAGGAGTGTAAACATTTCACCGTGGATAATATAATAGCTCTGTCTTGGAAGAAAAGAGGACAAAATGGGCTTTTGTCCTTTTCGGGCAAATTAATTAACTTTTTGCCCTTCTTCTCAAACTAATTAGGAAAATGTCTCTATTTTGAAACTCGACTTTCTCAAAATCGAGTTTAAAAAAAAAATTTCTAGAACCCTATAGTGACGTTTTTAAGGACCTATAGTAACGTTTTATGATATCATATTGCCTATAATTTGATTTCATGAATATCAAGTTACAAAACGCCACTATAGGTCCTTGAAAACGTCATTATAAGGCCTAACTCGATTTTGATAAAGCCAAGTTTCAAAAGAAAGACATTTTCCTAATTAGTTTGGGAAGAAGGGCAAAATGCTAATTAATTTGCTCAAAAAGGGTAGAAGCCCATTTTGTCCAAGAAAAGATATGGTTTTCTGCATGTGATTGAAGATGTTATAGGAGTTTTTGATGAATTGCATCTTAGACCTTTTCTTGATCTATTAATGGGGTGTATTGTTCGGCTATTGGGAAGCTGTGCATCAAATATTGACGTTGCAAAGTGCAATGGATTTTCCTCACTTGAAGATCATTCTAGTGCTGACCTAACTTTACTTGAGAAAGACGGTGCTCCAACAAATCACGTCCTGACTAGCAGTGCTATGAAGCAGTTCAAAGATTTAAGGTCTCTATGCCTGAAAGTAATTTCTTTTGTCCTCAATAAGCATGAAGATCATGAATTCAGTTGTGAGTTCTGGGACCTGTTCTTTGCATCTGTGAAAAATTTAGTTGATGGTTTTAAACAGGAGGGTTCCAGTAGTGAGAAGCCAAGTTCATTATTCTCTTGCTTTGTTGCTATGAGTAGAAGCTACAGGCTTGTATCACTGCTAAGTAGAGAAACAAAACTTGTTCCGGATATATTTTCAATACTTTGTGTCAAGTCAGCTTCTGAAGCTATTGTATCTGTGTTATTAAGTTCGTTGAGAACTTGTTGAATCTAGTGAGTTGGATGATAAAGATGATACTGCAAAAAGAGTTCTACTTCCAAACCTTGAGGCACTTATCCGCAGCTTGCATTGCCTTTTCCTAAGTGATAGTGCCACCAATAGGAAATTGGTCAAATGTCCTGGGGAGAGAGACATAAGAATTTTCAAATTATTATCAAAGTATATAAAGGATCCATAGCTAGCAAGAAAATTTGTAGATATCTTGCTCCCATTTTTAGCAAAGAGAGCTCAAAATTCTGATCTTTGTTCTGAAGCTGTGCAAGTCTTTTGAGATATTATACCAGTGTTTGGAACGACAGTACTAAAACAATTTTGAATGCAGTTTCTCCACTACTTGCTTCTGTTGAACTGGATATCCGTTTATCTATTTGTGATCTTCTTGATTCTCTTGCTGAAGTGGATCCTTCTATCCTGTTAGTGGCAAAACTTGTTCGTGACTTGAATGCAACCTGTGCTGCAGAAATGGGTGGACTTGATTACGACACTATAGTCAATGCTTATGAAAAGATTTGTGTTGATTTCTTCTATACTATTCACGAGGATGATGTGTTGCTTATTTTATCACATTGTGTGTATGATATGTCATCTGAAGACTTGATCTTAAGGCATAGTGCTTTTAGGTCCATGTGTTCGTTTATTGAATTTTCTGCACTAGTTATCAGCCAAGAAGGAAAAAGTCACCAAGAAGTAATTGCTAAGATGATTACTTCTGATGATGGTTGTTGGACGAGAGCATCTATTCAGCGTATAACAAACAAATTTCTTTTGAAGCATGTGGGGAATACATTGAGTAGAGAAACTAATATAAAAAAGGAATGGATAGATTAACTACGAGAAATGGTGTTGAAACTTCCAGAAGTAGCAAATCTTCATTCATTGGGGATGCTGTGCAGTAATGATGCTGAAGTAGATTTTTTCAATAATATTATTCATTTGCAGGGGCATAGGAGAGCAAGGGCATTATTACGTTTTAAGAATGTTATCAGTACTAGCAATATGTCGGAGGGAATCATAAATAGGTTTTTTGTGCCACTATTTTTTAATATTTTGTTTGATGTACAAGACGGAAAAGGAGAACATGTTAGAGGTGCATGCATAGAGGCCCTTGCAGCAATTTTTGGTCATGCGGAATGGAAGTCATACTATGCATTATTTGTCACGCCCCAAACCCCAAAGAGTCCAAAGCATGAGAAATACTACTCAAAGTACTTGTAGATTTTTTTATTCTTCCTTTTTGATAATTCAATCTACAAAAATCATATTAAGTACTAATATCAAGAATTATTATAATAATTTCATTGAATATACTCTCAAAGTAAATCAGAGCTCTAAGCAATAATTACAAGGACCATTGGCCACAAAAGAATAGAAGTCTAAATAATTAATTACATATCATCAGCTTGTCCCATCAAAGGAAATAACGTCACAACTACTATAATATATAAAAGAATGAGTCAAACCTATTCTAAGATGTATACCATCTAATATACCCCTTACAAAAGTTCAGCCTTCATCAGCAATTAGTCTAACTACCGTTAGCCATCAAAAAGCTGTCTCAAAAGATCATTTGCCTACTCTGAAAAGTTTATAAAATAATGGGATGAGACAGAGCCCAGTAAGTAGCATAATTAATGGGGGAGGGGGAAATGCAAGTTTCATAACAATTAACATTTTACAGACATGCTAAAATTTGGGAATTTCCATTTGAATTCTGCAAAATAAATTCCCTTTAACATTATGACAAGAATAATAGACATATTGTAGCACTAAGCTTCCCAAAGTAATTATAAAACTACATATTATTCATTGTGAGCCATAAAATATCCAATACCATTTCAAATCTAGAAACCTCACCCAAGGCCACATGACAAGGTCGTCACAAAGATGAGTTGTCACACGACATGTGTCGTCACACACACGGGGTCATCACACAAATGGATCGTCACATAGACGGATCGTCACACAGACGGGGTAATCACCAATATCATGGCATAATGGCAAAACCATGTCAAAAGCTCACAAGTTAATGTATTTAAAATACACTGTTCACTTCCAAGTAGTTTCATAAAATATTTTAATAACCAAATAGCCACAATATTCTCAAAGTCCTCTAAACTATTTCTTGACATAAATATTTTGCGTAAATTTCCCAAATAATACAAGGAAAGATAAAGCATCTTTAGAATTTGCAAATAATGCATTGAATCCATAAAACGCATTCTCAAGATTTCAATCAAAGATGCTAGTCTTTTCCATGCTAACGAATCATGCAATTCTCTATATGCAATAAAAATATGCACTTTCATATATAATCATATATAGTAGGGTCATAACATAACACTTTTTAGAAAAACATAGTTCCACCATTAATTTTCCAAAATGTGTTTGACCCGAAAACAATGTTTATACAACATGGTTATTTTCCAAAAATCCTATTAAAAGCTACTTACCTTGCAACCTGCAAAAAGCGTAGTTCCAAAACTCCAAAGGAGATTAGTTAGAACCTAAACAATACCAAACAAACCTATCACAATAAGCATAAAGCTTGACATTTTATCTAGCTACGAATTATAAATCGCTAGATAAGAAATTAATTAGGCAAGCCTAAGTACTTAACCTCAGAAATAATGTATTTCACTTCCAAAGTTTATCAACAATTTCATTTACAAGGCTTAGACTCCAATTTATAATCATATCATTCAAAGCCTTTTCTTTACCATAAGAGACCCCAACACTTTATGAATTTCTTCCTCAACATACATGTCATTTTCAAGAGACCCACAAAACAACAACATATATAACCATATCCACCATTACAAACCCCAAATGTAAATCGTCCACTAGTTCCAAATAAATAATAAAAATTAGATTTATCAATTGTTTCACATTAGAAAGTCAAAACCCCCAAATCTTTACTATGGGTAAATCTCAAATGGCTACTATTGTACAAAATCCACAACCATTCACCCAAATAGGTCCACCAAAGCAAAACCCATAAACATTATCACAAGAATATCACTTTCAAAACTTAGATTACAAAAAACCTCTAGCAAAATATGAAAACCCACAAAAAGTATAAAAGCTCTTACCTTAAATAAGATGAGATGTAGGAGTTTAAGAGGTTTTTATGGAGCTTTTTCGCCAGAAGATAATGGTGGAAGGGTGAATTGATGCATCGGTGGGAGAGTGAGGGAGTGTGAGAGAGGATTGTGGGTGTTTGAGACAAAAAAAAAAAGAAAAAGAGAGCAAAGTGAGAAGAGAGGAGACCCAGCCGGCCAAAGGGGAGAAATTTTGAGAGAAAAGGAGTGGTGGGAAATTAAGGGGTAGGTGGGTGGGGCTCATGTGAGTCAAAAATCTGACCACCCTTTTTTTTGTTTTTTTTACTTGGGTTGGGGTGTTAGACCACTCACAGCAGTGGTGCTAAATAGTTATATTGCTAAAAATATAGCTATTAATCACAAAAGAAGAGCTGCAGCAGTGGAGGTAAAGCTAAAAAATTTAGCTTCTCCGCTACAAAGCACATCTATCTTTAGATGTGCACTGTAGCTCAAAGGTAAAAAAAATATATATATATATATATATATATATATATATATATATTTATTTATTTCTCTCTCCTCTTTTATTAAATTAAGCTTTTCTCTCTCATTCATTCTTTTCTCTTTCTTGTTCACATTGACTCTTTCTTCTTCACCGAACCAAACCCAGCACTTCTCCCTTTCAAATTTTTTTTTTTTTTTTTGTTCCTTCCTCCAGCCATTTTTTCTTTATTTTTTCTTACTACTTCACCTTTCTTCTTCACCGAACCCAGCCCTTCTCTTCTCCACCTTCATTTTCTTATTTCTTTCTTCCTCCAACTCCTCACCACTCCTTAGCCACTGCCCGCCAAGCCGCCCGTGACCTAAGTCCTAAGTCATTGCCGACACAAGTCCCAAGCCGCCGGTGACCCAAACCTGGTGGTGGTGGGTTTTTTTTTTTTTTTTTTTTTTTTTTTTTTTTTTTTTTTTAAATCAGAGTTGTGGGTGGTGGTTGTTGAGGTGGGTTTATGGTGGTGGTGGTGGGTTGTTGATTGGGTTATGTTCGTGGGTTGTGTTTGTGGTCTATGTTCGTGGTGGTGATGGGTTGTCCCAAGCCATTACATGTTGTTGTGGTGGTGGTGGTGTGGGTTTTTTTTGTTGGTTGTCCCCGGGGTTTTTTTTTTACTAGATTTGTGGGTTTTTTGAATTTTGGTTATTTTTATGTGTGATTTTGGTTGGTTTTTGAGATGATTTTGTTGCAAAATTAATGGATTTAAGTTGTGTTAATGGTGGCCTGTGGACAAAGTGGAGTGGTCAGGGTTTTGGGTTTGCTTATTGTTATTCAGAATCCTCATATGATTGGTGTTTTTTTTTTTTGGTAGTGGGGTGTATTATTTCATTGTGGTAAATATATTATTTTATTTTGATGTTTATATTATTTTATTGTGTTGAAAGCTAAAATAGATCCACCGCTGCAGGATGTTTTGTAAAATGAGTAGGTAAAATAGATAAAGTGACTTTTTGTGGTGTCAAATAACTAAAAAAATAGCTCCACCGCTGTGGATGCTCTTACATTATTAGTTAGATGCCTTCGAGAGATTACTCTGAAACCGGACAAGCAAAAGCTCTTATTGAGACCAACTTGCTCTATTCTCGACCAATTTCATTTTCTAGAAATTTCTAAGAGCCAAGAAGGCAACGACTCTTTCGTGAATGATTCCGATTCCGTGACCATTGGTAGTGGTTCTTCAGCCATTTTGCACGGGTGTAGTACTTCTAATATTGCAACCGAGATAAAGACGTGCCTGCATAAAACTGTTCTCCCGAAGATACAGAAGCTACTGAATTCCGAGCCTGATAAGGTCAGCGTTAACTGTTGGGTTACACGTGTGAGTGAAGTCCCACATTGAATAAATATGAGAAGAATGAGTGATTAATATAACATAATTGAGCACATGCCCATTGGACTTAGGCCTTTTGGGTTAAAGTGTGTCTTTATATGTTATATTAATTATTCAAGGAAGTTTCTCAAGGTGTTTATCTCCCCAACATTAACATCAATCTTGCTGCACTGAAGCTACTAACATTGCTTCCTGGGGATGTGATGGACTCACTCCTTTCAAGTATCATTCATCGCATTGCAAACTTCTTAAAGAATCATTTGGAAAGTATACGTGATAAACCTAGATCAGCTTTGGCTGCTTGTTTAAAGGAGCTTGGGCTGGAATATTTGCAGTTTGTGCTCAGGGTTTTGCGAGCGGCCTTGAAACGAGGATTTGAAATGCATGTATTGGGATACACACTCAATTTCATCTTGTCCAAGTCTCTTTTAATACCCGTCATTGGGAAGTTGGATTACTGTTTGGGAGATCTCTTTTCCATAGTAGAAAATGACATACAGGGAGATGTTGCCGAAGAAAAAGAAGTGGGAAAGATTGCTTCAAAAATGAAAGAAACAAAGACACGAATGTCTTTTAAAACACTGGAATTGATTGCCCAGAGTATGACATTCAAAACCCATGCCTTGAAGCTTCTTTCACCTGTTACAACTCATTTGCAGAAGCAGATGACACCAAAAGTCAAAACAGAATTGGGAAGGATGTTGAATCACATAGCTGTTGGTATTGAACGTAATCCATCTGTAGATCAGACTGACGTATTCATCTTTGTGTATGGCCTCATTGAAGATGGGATTAAAGATGGAAATGGTCAAGGTGAACAATCATTGGTTGCAGAGGCAAGAAAAAATCCTAGAAAAGACATGAGTGGAAAAAGAATAACTTCAGGCCGAGTTGTGAATGTATCTACATTCTTCACATCTTATTATTGTGTTTGCTCTCAGGATATTGCATAAACGACTAAGAAGTTTGAAACGGGACAAAATTGATGAACATGTGTTATCAACGTTGGATCCTTTTGTCACACTTCTAGGCAACTGCTTAGGTTCCAGGTTTGAAGATATTTTATCTACATCCCTTAGTTGCCTTGTAACGTCCCAGTCAGATTTATTTTAATAAAAAAAAAAAGTCAAGATCAGATTTTTTTGGGTTCCACGTGCCCCACCCAACCCCACTACCCACCACTTTTTACTCTTTGGCCGGCTCACTCTTCCTTTCTTTTCATTTTTTGTTCTCTCATACACTCTCTACTCTTTTATCCTCTCACCTGTACTTCTACACCAACACCACCACCACCATCACCACCACCACCACCACCATTTCTACCACCATTTTCCAACAAGATCACCGGAAAATTGTTGTGAACTCATAAACACCTTCACATCCTTTATTTGAGGTAAAAATTTCTAATATTTTTGGTAGGTTTTACACTTTTGCTTAAGGTTATTTTATCTAAATTTTAATAATGATACCCATGTAATTTATGAGTATTGGAAGTGATATTTATGTGTTTGTATGTATGGGTTTTGTGTTGGTGGAATTATTTGATGAGTGGGTATATGGTTTGTGCTAATGATGACTACCTAAAGTTTATTTATTATGGAAAATTTAGGAGTTTTGAGTTATAACATGTGATGGTTGGTAAATCTAATTTTTTCATTGCCATTGGGTTTATTTGGAATTAGTTGAAGTTCTAAATTTCTTGTCTTGGAGGATATTTTGATTTTGCTTTTATGGGTCTCTTAATGATGTAGTGTAAATTTTATGGAAGCTAGTCATGATGTTGGAGATGATATTAAATGGGTTAACTTTATAAATTGGAGTTTATGCCTTGTGAATCAATTTGTTGAGAAACTTTGGAAGTAGAAATATATTATTATTGTTGAGGTTAAATATTAGGCTTGCCTAATTAAGTGCTCATTTGGCAATTCCTAAATTGTAGCTAGATACAATTTCAAGCTCTATGCTTATTGTGATAGGTTTACTTGATATTTTTTAGGTTCTAGCTAATCTCCTTGGAGCTTGGAGAATTAGGCTTTTGCGGTTGCGAGGTAAGTAGCTTTTTAATGGGATTTTTGGAAAATAATCATGTTTTATAAATGTTGTTTTTGGGTCAAACACATTTTGGAAAATTATATAGGGATATATGTTTTTTTAAAAGTATTCTATTGTGACCCTATTATATATTATTATATATGAAAAGTGCATCATATTTGGTATTGCATTTGGGGAAATGCATGAATTGTTGATATGGAAAAATGAGCATCTTTTATATAATCTTTGATAAGGAAATCTTGGAATTCATGATATATTAGAAAACTTAAAGATGCTTATCTTGTCTTGTTATGTGGGAAATTGATAGAAAATCTTTTGACAAGAATGAAGTTGAAAACCTTACAAACTTTGTGGAAGTTAAATTATTTAAGGTTTTTCTGAAACTACTTGGATATGAATTATGTGTTTCAAAGTAATGTAATCTATGAGTTGTTTTAATACCATGCCATGTGTGATTTCCCGGTGATCACCTGATTTGGTTTCCGTAGTCTTTATGACAATGAAATCAAATCCAGGTCGATCTCCCTTTCACTTTGGATGATGCGTTCTTCCTTGCTACCCATGGGGGGAAGAGGTTCCTTGATTGTGTGTGGGTGAGGTTGCTGCCCATGGGGCCAAGAGACCACATGCAAGAGAGGTTTTATTTGACGCGCTCTCTTTGCTGCCCATGGGGGGAGAGAAAAACCTTGAGGGTATGGGTGAGGCTATTGTCCATGGGGCCAAGAGTCTGCATACCAAAGATGACAATATCATGCCAGTTGTGAATGGGTGGATCCCCTGACTGATCTATGTGATAGTGTGGTATATTTGTGATAAGTTACCTTATGTTAGATATAATGGCTTTGGAAATTATATTGTTGGTGCTTATAGATTATAGTATACGATTTCAAGGTATTTATTTTGAGAAACTTTGTATTTCATTATTAAATCATTCTTGTCATATTATTATTATTGAAGATAAAACTTGCATTTCCCCCACCCCCATTAATTATGCTATTTACTTGGCTCTGTCTCATCCCATTAGTTTATAAACTTTTCAGAGTAGGCAACAATCTTTTGAGACAGCTTTTTGGTGGCTAACAGTAGTTAGACTAACTACTGATAGAAGTTGAAATTTTGTAATGGAGATATTAGATGATGTACATCTTAGAATAGGTTTGACTCATTCTTTTGTATATTATAATGGTTGTGACGTTATTCCCACTGATGGTACAAGCCGACGATATGCAATTATTTATTCAAACCTCTATTCTTTTGTGGTCAACGGTCCTTGTAATTATTGATTAGAGCCCTGACTTACTTTGAGAGTATATTCAATGGAATTATTATGATAACTCTTGATGTTGGTACTTGATATGATTTTTGTGAATTGGATTGTCGAAAAGGAAAAATCTACAAGTATTTTGAGACGTCTTTTTCATGCTTTGGACCCTTTGGGGTTTGGGGTGTGACATGCCTTACTCCATTGGTAAGATTGCCTTTACAATCCCTAGAGTCTCAAGTTGATAAAATAAAGGTGGCAGTCTTGGATATTGCACAAGATTTGGTATCTTCTAGTAGTCCTCTAATGCAGTCATGTCTAAGATTGCTAGCTGTGCTTCTGCGAAGTAGCAAAATTACCCTCTCACCAGCTCAGTTACATCTGTTAATTCAGTTTCCCCTGTTTGTTGATCTCAAAAGAAATCTTTCTAGCCTTGCCCTTTCTTTGCTCAAGGCAATTGTTAATCACAAGCTAGTTGTTCCTGAGATGTATGATCTTGTAACTCAAGTTGGGGAATTGATGGTGACAAGTCAAGTGGATTCAATTCGAAAGAAATCTAGTCAAATTTTGTTGCAATTTTTACTTGGTTATCAGCTTTCTGTAAAACGTTTGGAACAACATCTAGCTTTTCTGCTTTCAAATCTAAGATATGAGCATTCAACTGGGAGAGAATCTGTGCTTGAAATGATTCATGCAATCATAGTCAAATTTCCAAAAAAAAAAATGTCGATGAGCACTCACTGACATAATGACATTATTTACGCATCTGGTGATTTGCTTATCCAACGATCATGATAATAAATTTCGGTCCATGACTGGTGTTGCTATAACGAAACTCATTGGGTGTGTAAGCCCACATTCACTTCATTCCATTCTAGACTACACATTATCTTGGTATTCATATTTAGAAGAGACACAGAAACTACAGAGTGCTGCTGCCCAGGTCTTGGGATTATCAGTTGAGATTATGAAGAAAGGATTTCAAAGACATGTCAATAAAGTATTGCTTGTGACTAGAAAAATTTTGCAATCAGCCGTCAATGTTGTCACTAATAGGCAATTAGATATTTCTGAGGAAACTGCTATTACTTCCTGGAGAGAGACGTATTACTCGCTTGTCATGTTGGAAAAGATGCTGCATCAGTTCCATGATTTGTTCTTCGAAAGGGATCTCGAGGATATTTGGGAAGCAATCTGTGAGCTGCTTTTGCACCCACACATGTGGTTACGCCACATATCAGGTCGCCTTATATCCTTGTACAGTTGTTCTTTGCCAATGTAATAGATGCTAGCAGAGAAAATCAAGAGGGACTTATTTTCTTATGAAACAAAGTAGACTTTTTATTATAGCTGTTTACCTCAGCTGCCAATTGAAGACACCATTCAATGATGCTGCTGCTAGCAACCTCATAACACAAAACTGTGTTCACAATATGTGGTGTGCATTCTTTAATGGGACAAATGGAGTACATAGATTCTCCAAATTTCTGGTCTAGCCTTGAAGAGCATGAGTAAGGCCGATTTCTTAAAGCTTTCCAATTGCTTGATTCAAGAAAAGGGAGAAGCATATATTTCTCTCTTACATCTAGTGATCAAAAGGATCATGACCACTCCAAAGATATTCGATATTTGATCATTTCTTATTCGCTTAAAAGAATGGGAAAGATTGCCCTTCAGATGGATGCTATTCAGATGAAAATTTTATTCAGTAGTTTTGAAAAAATTTCATCACAAATCAGTCTGGACGATTGCCTGCATTATGCATTTGAAATCCTTCTACCCCTATATAAAGTTTGTGAAGGGTTTGCTGGGAAAGTGATCCCTGATGATATTAAGCAATTGGCATAGGAAGTTTGTGAAACTCTAAGGAAAGTTCTAGGCATCCAAAGCTTTGTAAAAATTTACAGCGAGATCAGGAAGAATCTCAAGGTGAAAAGGGATAAGAGGAAACAAGAAGAAAAGATCATGGCTGTTGTCAATCCAGTGCGCAATGCCTAAAGGAAGTTGAGAATTGCTGCTAAGCATCGTGCTAACAAGAAAACATTTATATTGTATTTTCTGTTTTAGAAAATTATATTTGAAAACTTTAATTATGCGGGCGCTACAAAATTTAAGCTTGACGTGTATTCATGATGTAAATAAAGAATGGCTTTCCCTCAAAAAAAGAAAAGAAAAAAAGAATGGCACCGGTTAAGTTTGAGAAATATTTAACATACCAAAATCTTATTAAAACTTGAAGAATTCCATCCAAAAATCATCTCGTTTGTATGATAAAGATGAATGTTCAAATAGTGTATAAAACACTATGAATGTTTAGACCCCAAATTTACAAGTTACCAATTCAAGCTTAATATTAAACAATTAATGTGCGGAATATGAACATAAGTTAAACACAGAATTGATAAACAATCTAAATCAAATAAAATCACATCCACAACAGAAATTAAATGGCAAAGATTAAGGGAAGAGAGATGCAAATACAAGGACAACACACGATGTGTTATCGAAGAGGAAACCGAAGCTCTCGGCGTAAAACCTCTCCGCCGCCCTCCAAACGGTAAATAATCCACTAAAGAATGTAGTTAGAATACATGAACAGCAGAAGACCTTACAAGCCTAATCTACCCAGTGTACCTAAGCCCTCCAAGCTCCATTCCAATGAGGTTATGCCGAACCTATTTCTTCTTTAACTTACCGGATTCCGCTATAGCCCATAGCATCAACTAATATGAAATTAGTCCCTTCTTAATCGCTTCCCAAAGCACCAAACAACCTTCTCAAAAATTTGGGTATGGTGAGAAAATGTTTTTGTAATGAACCTCTCAAGGATGTAACAATGGAGAGGAAGAGAGTTGAGGAATTTGAAGAGTCTCTATGTGAAGATTGGGGATGAGTTAATCTTGTTTTTCTCTAAAGTTTCTTTCTCAAAATTCTCTTTGGAAGCTCTCTACATTTCGTGGGTATAAGGGGTATTTATATTGGGGTAAGAATGGAATGCGAAGAGTCGGGTTTTTCAAAACAAAGCTGGTTGACGGCTTGGCCTCGCAACTTGATTGAATCGCAAGTTCAAGTCGCGAGTTAACAGAATCTGTCGATCTGTACTTTTTGTCCTGTAGTGCTCCAAACCGGCATGACGCTTCAACTTCTGGCATGCTTGGCATGTGTGCAACTTCTTATGGCTTGCAAGCCGCGAGCCACCCGTGAGATCCAATCGCGAGTTCTTGCTACTTTGCACAATCTTGAACATTTCTTCACATTCTCTCACTCACCACCCTTACATGATTTCCACCTAAATACAGGGTTACTAATTGCTAAAATACAAGTAAATTTGACACGAAATAAAGCCAACAAGATGGTTGATAAAATTCAACCTTACAATCTTCCCATTTGGCTATTCTGTGACAAAACCTTAAAACAAACTCTAGACTTAACATGTGAGTTGGGAACAGTTGAACAAAACTCACTCACACCTAACTCTAGAATCAGTGTAACTCTTGAATCATATGAACAAGAATCTCCTGAAACACAACAATACAATATGATCATTGTATGTAGAAAAACTTGTAATGCATATGAGGCAAGCACAATGTGATTAAGCAAAATGGAATAAAGTAATAAACCATGGCTTGACCAAACAAGCAATCACTATAAGATAGTGACCACAATGCTCATTTACACTTGGAATGAACATCCGGACATTCAAGCCGATAAGCACAATGCAAATCACTTGGATGACCAACACTCAACCAATGTACAATATATGAAGTATATGCATCTAGGAATAAAATCCTACTAGGGCACAAGAGTGAGAGTACTTAAATAAAATGCATAATATTTAGCTAGAAGTACTAGGCTACAAAGCATAAAGGCTGCATAAGTATGGTACAAACCATTAAAGCCTACAAGCACATGGAAACAAACCCTAAAAGCTTACAAAAGTAATATGGGTACAAAACAAAATATAGTTTAAATAGTTAAACATAATCATGAACTATGAGCAGAGCAAAAGTATAGTTAATATAACACAAAGCTCTTTTCGCTCTTTCTCCCCCTATCATGAATCATAGGAGCTGTGATGAACTTGGAACATTTATACAGTAACCAAAACACTTGCACAAAACACATTAGACCCTCAATGTATAGCAAGTAGTAAAAGGACAAGTATAATGAATTTCTCCACCTACAAATGTGCACAAGAAATAGAATTTCTCCCCTTAAGAGTGTGCACAAGAGTTATATAGGAATGACAAAAACTCTCCGGTATACTACTTTAGAGTATACTCTCCCCCTTTTTGACATGAATAGACAAAGGGGTCAATGAGAAGAGAGGGCAAGAGATGAAGGTATGAATAGTGATAATGATGCATGAGGGAAAAATGAAATTTTTTTGAAAACTACCTTGAAAATAACCCTCAATATGCAAAACACGCGATTTTTGCGACTGAGTCAAGTCGCAAGCAAGTCGCCAGGGCCAGCTGTTGCGAAACACTTGAAAGAAAAACTTTTGAAAAATTTTCTAAGTGTTTTTCGTGACTGGAACTTCCACTTGCGAGAGAGTCGCGATCCGAGCCACGAAAATCTCAGTATACCCCTCGCGACCGGACCTTCCACCTGCGAATAAGTCACCAACCCGCCAATGAGTCGTGAAAAATCTTTGTATGGGCTCGCGATTGGAGCATGCGATTGGGCCAACCCACGACTAAGTCATCAAAACAGGGCAATATTATTTTTGAAAATTTTGACGATTTTTGTAAAAACAAAGTACTTTTCAAAAACAACTAAAACACTCAAAAATCTTTTTGAGTTTAATCAACAAAGATTGAGCAGGTGAAAACACATTAAAAGAAAAGAGTTTTTGCTCTTGAGTGAGACAATGCGATCAAAGAAGAAGTCCAGAAGTTGACCACGATGAAATTTATCCGGGAAGTTTATTACCTGGATTGGTTGGCTAATGTGGTAATGGTAAAAAAGGCTAATGGCAAATGGAGGATATGCGTGAACTTCACCGATTTGAACAAGGCTTGCCTTAAAGACAGCTACCCATTGCCATGCATCGACCAATTGGTGCATTCAACTGCGGGTCATAAATTGCTAAGTTTCATGGACGCCTTCTCGTGCTATAATCAAATAAGGATGGATGAGGTGGACCAAGAGAAGACATCCTTCATTACCAGCCAAGGCTTGTTTTGCTAAAAGGTGATGCATTTCGGTTTTAAAAACGCGGGGGCAACTTATCAAAGGCTGGTTAACTATATGTTTTGTCCACAAATTGGACAGAATGTGAAAGTTTATGTAGATGATATCTTTGGTAAAAGATTTTGGATGAGGAAAAGCATCCGGACGACCTTCAAGAGACCTTTGACACACTTAGATGATACAACATGAAGTTGAACCCGAGCAAGTGTGCTTATGGAGTCTCGTCTGGTAAGTTTCTTGGGTTCATGGTTTCACATAGGGGAATTGAGGCAAATCTCGATAAAATCCAAGCAATACTGAATATGGAGCCACCAAGGAACATCAAAGAAGTCCAATCTCTCATCGAACGAGTTGCTGCCCTTAACGGTTTCGTCTTTAAAGCTATTGACAAGTGTTTACCATTTTTTAAGGTTCTAAAAAAGGCATTTGAATAGATGGATGAGTGTCAAAAGGCCTTTCAAGACCTCAAGGCCTACCTCACAGTAGCTCCTCCGCTAAGCCCGTCTATACCAAGTGAAGAATTATATTTGTATTTAGCAGTGTCTCCGAATGCAGTGAGCTTAGTGTCGATTAGAGAAGAAGGGAAGATACAGAGGCCGGTTTATTATACAAGCCGAGCGCTAAGAGGGGTAGAAGGATGATATCCAATGATGGAAAAGCTAACCTTTGCTTTGGTCACGGCTTCTAGGAAGTTAAGGCATTACTTTCAGGCTCATGTCATAAATGTCTTGACAGATCATCCACTAAAGAAGGCGATGAACAAATTGGAAGTCAGAGGGGCGACTAATCCAATGGGCCATAGAACTCAGCGAGTTTGATGTCGTATATCAACCAAGAAGCGTCATAAATGTGGATGAAGCTCAGAGGTGGGTCATCAATGTCAATGGCTCATCCACGTTATATGCAGGAGGAGTTGGAATTATACTCAAGTCCTTGGAAGGAGATAGGTTGAAATACGCAGCTCGTCTACAATACCAAACCACCAACAATGAAATTGAATATGAAACTCTCCTTAAAGGATTAGAATTGGCTAAGTCCTTAGGGGCGGAGTCAATAGTCGTCCAAAGGGATTCACGATTGATTATCACTCAAGTGAATGGAATGTGTGAAGTTAAGGAGGATCGGATGAAGAATTTTTAATAAGGTAAAGTAGCTTGCCAAGAAATTTAAAGAAGCTAGTTTTGTTTAACTCCCAAGGGAAGAAAACATGGAAGTAAATGCTTTGGAAAAAGTAGCTTTAGTAGGGGGAGCTATGGACGAGTATACCAAAGTCCAATACATGCCAAGCATAGATCTTCTAGAGGTACAAAGAGTTGAAGGCGAAAATATTGGATGACTCCAATAGTAGTTTATCTCAAAGATGGAAGTCTTCCGGAAGACAAGGATGAGGCTAGAAAATTAAGGATTAAAGCTGCCTAGTATGTCCTCATAGACGAGGTACTATATAAAAGAGGCTTCTCTCAGCCTTACTTAAGGTGCTTAGCTCCGGACGAATCAAACTATGTATTGAGGGAAGTTCATGAAGGAGCATGTGGAAACCACTCAAGAGCAAGAGCACTAGTCCATAAAGTTGTCCGTGCGGGTTACTACTGGCCAACTATTCAAGTAGATGCTAAGACTTACGTCAAAGTGTGTGACCAATGTTAATGCTTCAGCAACATCCCTAGACAACCATCGGAGTATCTCACCCCGATAAAGGCCCCATGGCCCTTTTTGCAATGGGGTTTGGATATCTTGGGCCCGTTTCCACTTGGAACGAGGTAGATGAAGTTTTTAGTAGTGGGGATCGATTATTTCACTAAGTGGGTGAAAGCAGAGCCCCTAGCAAAGATCACACAGCAGAATGTCAAGAACTTCGTTTGGAAGAGCATTGTATGCGGGTTTGGGGTACCTAGGGTACTAGTGTCGGACAAATGGACAAAATTTGACAATGCACTTTTTAGGGACTTCTGTGAGCAATTTGGAATCAAGAATCATTATTCCTCACCCTCCCACCCATAAGCAAATGGACAAGTAGAAGTAGCGAACCGATCCTTGTTGAAAATCATTAAGACTCGGCTTGAGGGGGTAAAGGAAGTATGGTTAGACCAGCTACTAGGTGTTTTATGGGCTTACAGGACGACTGTAAGGACCACCATAAGGGAAACTCCCTTCAAGTTAGCCTATGGAAGTGAAACAGTGATATTTGCAGAAGTGCATATGGTAAACCACGGGGTGATGCAATATCAAGACGAGAATAACGAGGAACGACTTTTCGCATCCACCTCAATCTGATGGATGAGGTAAGGATGAACATGGAGCAAAGGACAATGAGGTATAAAAACCTCATGGCTAGACAAAGTTTGTGTTGCTTTCCATTACTTGCATGTGTTCATTATTAGCATTATATGTTGTGTTTTAATTCTCTAAAGGTGTGTTAGTTTTAAAACTATGCACTATGGACTATGGACGAAGTCATAGATTTGGTCCATCTGTTTATATTTTTAATTCCCTAAAAGGCACTAGCTTCGAAGCATGTGCCATGCTTGTGGACAATGTTTATGTTACATATATACAGTTTGGATTTCCAATCTATGTGATGTATGAATTTCTAAAAATCTATGATCTCATCCATAAGAAGGCTAAAGGCCTAAGATGAGTAAAATCTCCGGATGTAGGGAGGTAACGTTTACTAAGCTTTCCTTAAAATAGGGGTAAAGCAAAGAAAAATAAGCTTAAGGCAAATTCATCTAAACAAGAGATATTCATCCAACCAATGGACGCGAAAGTGCATGCACGTAAGAATATTCAAAGTCCATGGACAACTATAACCAGCCAAAACAATCCAATCTTTGGACGAGTAAAAAAGTCGGAAACGTCTTGCCTAAAGATGAGTCCTATGGATGAAAAATAGAACCAGATACCAAATCTCTGGACGATCAAAGTTGGCAAAAACCCATTCCATTCATAAAATGAGTTACACTTACAACATTTAAAGAATGGTGAAAACTTTGAACATGAGGAGTTCATATTAACAAGGACGAGTTAAGTGCCTCCATGAGTGGACGGACCACACTCAAACCAGCATAACAAGGATGTAAATAAAGAAAAACACGTCCATACAATAACATGTGCAATAGAAAACGATGGAAATAAACATTCATAAAAGTTTAGAAAAAGGGTAGACGACCATCGTCTAAAAACCCTTATAAAGTAAAAAGCAACTGTCTGGAAGCTCGTCCCAAAACTTATGGACGAGTGAAATGTACTTGAATAACTTCAAATTGGTCCAAAACAACGGACCTCATAAAAAAGAAGAAAAAAGAGAAAGGGAAACTAAGGCATTAACATTTAACATTTTCATTATGGGGGATCATCTCCAACATTAGGCACGTCCTGGGTAGGCCGAGTAGTGGCATCGTCTTCGATATTAACATCTTGAGCTTGTCGGGAGGAGAGAGCTTGCAGCACCAAGGTTGAGCTTGATGGAACTAAAGTCAACTTCAGGGAAGTTTTCCATGGTGTCCATGTGAAAGTCTTCAAAGCAAGCTGCGTAGTTGGTATCCAACAGATCAGTGAACTGTTTAGAAGCTCTAAACTCCACTACCGCGTCTTCTTTGGCCTTATTAAGAAGGGTACTTAGCTTGTCATTCCTTTTTTGAAGGTAGTCAAGACGAGTGTCCTTCTCAACAATGTCGACTTTGAGCTTTTCGACAAGAATCTGCAGCTCCTTGGCCTTTTCTTTAGCCTTGGCTGCCATCTCACCAACCCTTGCAATCATTCTTGACCTCCTAGATCCTTGTCTCAAGTAAAATCCTTGTCTTGTCGATTTCTATGGCTTGCTTGGACGCAACAATGAACTTTGACATTGCCTACACAAGTGATTAAAAATTCTGTTAGAAAAAAAAAAATATATATATATATATATTGACTTGACAAGACGAGATAAAAGTAATTACATACCTTGAAAAGATCATGAACAACAGAGTGCTCAAATTCTCTCAAGGACATGTCATAGAACGCAGCCACATCCTCGCCAATCACAGCCTTCTCAAACCTTTCCCAAGCCAAATCCTCGTTTTCAAGAAGGTTCATAAGAACCCTTTGAGAAGGCTGAGATTAGGTAGGTACAATAGTTTTGGACGAAGGAACGCTAGCGAGCTCGAGTCTATATCCTGGATTTGAATGGACGGCTGCTGAAGGGTAGGGAGAATAGGAAGGCCAAGCTTGACAACCCCAGGCTTGGATGACCTATGCTTCACCCTCTTCTCCTTGCGATGGCTTGGAAGATTCTCCAAGCCAATAGCCTTTGACAAATTTTTCCTTTTATCCCCAACGGCAGGACGAGGTTGAGATTGGACCTTTTGCCTAGTTATCTCGTCCACCACCTCCTTGCCTTTATTTTCTTTAATGGTTGCCATCCTTGAAAAGAAAAAACGTTGGTCATTCAAAAGGTGATATTAAAATAAACTCTTAAAAAAAAGAAAAAAAAGAAGAAGACTCACGTCTACGGACAGTGAGCTCGTAAGCTAAAGCTTCAGTAGATAGCTCGGGACCAAGTCCCCGGATGGCAAGACATTGAAGGGTAACTAAAGAGTGGAAATCTCTTTCGGTGTATAGACGAGCCTTCCGGACGCGTTCAAGATAGAACCTGCTCAAAGATGGTTGTCTAACACTTGCCAAAAAAAAAAAAAAAAAGTTAGATGATTATAAACAAAAATAAAATATATAATAAAGATAATAAAATGATAATAATAAACATACCTTCAGGACGAAGGTTCCCTAATTCTCCAGTATAGGGGCAAATGGATTCTTGCCAACCTCAACAGGTGTCCAAATTTAAAAACCAGAGATGAAGAAAAGCTTCGTCTTCCAATTCCTATCTGATGTGACAAGTGTTTTTATTAGTCTACAATCTTTCCCTCTAGCTATGAATTGGTAAAAGCCAAGGGATTGGTTAATTTCGGAGGGCTTGTAGCAGTAGAGGAATTCGTCTATAGTGAGAGGACGATCCCCTTCAAACACCTCCCTCCACAAAATTTGCATAGAGACAACTAGCCACCATGCATTAGGGTTAAACCGACATATCCCAAAACCTAACCTGATGAGTAACTCTCTAGCAAAGGCATTAAGGGGCAACCTAAGACCTCCCAAAAGGTAAGCCTCATAAACACCTACGCCAAAACAGGGTTGGTAACACCATTCCCCATGAACAGCTAACTTAGGGTTTAGGTTGTCCGGAATTTGGTACCAACTCCTAAGGGATGCTAACCTCTTTTCATCCGTCTTAGAGTGGACTTCTACAAAGACGATCGTATATCGTTTCAAGCTTGTCTAGAGGAGTGGACGAAGGAGCACTTGAGGTACCAGCCCCAGACCTAAACGCTGTCTTCGTCCTAAGTTGCTCCCGAAAAACCTCTAAGGGAATCCCAGGAACACCAAACGTGTATTCCTCGTCCGTAGTGTTCCCCCCCACCGCTATTGTTACTACCACTACTGCTATCACTACTGGAGCCACTAAAACTAGTAGCATCATGGTACTCATCTATAACCTTATCAACGCTATTATTAGACGAAGAAAGGACAATCTCGGACATTTTGAAACTTGAAGGAAAACCTAAGAACGAGGATGAAGAGAGTACCTGGCTCTAGACGAAGGAGGATTAAGGATGCGGAAATACTTCTAGATGAGGCAATGGACGAGGAATGTCAAGGAAGAAAATTTAGGAAATGTGAAGGGTAGGAGATGAATTCCACTATTTATAGGCGGTGAAGTTTGGCATCTGAAATGACGTGACCAACCAGAGAACGACACGTGGCATGTTCCTTGAAAAGGTAAATCAACACGAACAATCACCAACGAGGTCATGACTCGTGGCACAACATATCACAACTAACCTAAAGGCACGTCCAAAGAACAACAGTGAGCTTTACAAAGTCTTTGTAGACGACCCTTGGACAAGGGGGGCAATTGATGGTGAATTGCAAATTGAACAAACTCCAATTCGTCCATAAGGGTCGTCTAGGCCAAAAAGATAAGAATGGTTATACCTAGCAGGACGGTCGTCCATGGGCGTATGGGTCGTCCATGAGGAAAGCACCTAGACAACCCCCGACACTTAGGAAAATTCTAGAGAGATCTATCTACAAGAACTAGTGAATTGAACCATGTGTTATTATTTCGAGGCATGAGTAAGATCTTGGTTCATCGCTATAATTTCCTACCAAGTACTTAACTTCCAATGACAGTTATAGAAGATATGATTGAATATTCTAACTCCTATAGCAGTTGTGGAAGTTAACCTTGAATCTTCAGACTTCCTCAAATATAGGGGAAGTTATAAGACCAAGAACCGCTTCAAGAGCACACTATATTAACACTCATTCACATCAAATGAAGGTAAGTTTTAGATGACTCCTAAAAAGTTGGAACTCTAGAATTTAAGAGAGAAACTAATTTAAGAATCGGAGGGTTCTTGGCCAGTCCATCCTTGGTCACCTTTGATCATGTGTTTTCCTTTTCAGGCCTTCCAAGTAATCACTAGCCCATTAAAGCCCACAGCATTCAGCCTACTGATTTTCTTTGCATCATCACTTGTTTCTCCTAATTATGAATATTTGGTCTTAGATTCGTTTAGACAACATGGTTGGTACTTGGGTCAGCCTTCCTTTAAAGCAATCCAGTTACATGACAGGTTTTTTAATTTGAAAGATTTTGGCCTAAGATTTTGAGAATTTTCTTGAGAGAGTCAGAGAGGTGTTTGGTTCCCATTAGTTTGGAAGATTTGGGCCCAACTGCATGTAGTTCTCTCACGGACTGGACATTGTAGATCGGGTTTGCTAATGGAGAGCAATATGGCTAGACATACCAAACTTGGCTATGCATGTACTTCTTCCATTTTTGTTAATCTAATTAATTGACATGTCATTTTTTATTACTTTTTAACCGTTGTATTAGTCATTTTTTTTCTTAATATGTCTATACTCACTTAAGTGACCCTTACTAATATTTTTATGAATAAGATTTATCTCTACATTTAAGCTAATTTTTTCATTTTAAATCCTTTTTTTTTTGGTGTATTTTTCACTTATTTTTTTTAAACATTCTCATTTTAACTACTAACATAACGGAATAATGGAGAGGAGATAGGTTTTAACATAAATTCACATTACAAACTCGATTTCAATTACTTGAGACAACTTTACGCAATGAAGCTAAATAAAATCAAAGCCAATCATAAACTCGATTACCTAGAAAGGGACATCATCTTGAAATAATTTGTTAGTGTGTGTTACACACAATATACATTCATGCACAATCGCTCTTTGTAGATTGAAAGTCTGTACGTGTAAATGTGATAAGTATATATGCCCTAACTATATATGATGACAATTTTGTATAACTGACTTATGCTTTTTTAAGCAAGAAGCTGACGGAAGGAGTAGTGGCGGTGCCACGTTAAGGGTAGCACCCTTACCTGAAAAAAAATAATTTATATATAATAATTTTTTTTTTATTTGAATACCCTTTAAAAAAAATTTGGGAACACCCTCAATTCTTTTATGCCAATAAAATTAAATTTTGCTCTATTATCTATATATATATATAAAATCGAAGCCTTTGCTGGCACCACAATTTTCCACGTCAGCACAATATTTAAAAAATAAAAAATAAATAAAAATTATAACTTCTCAAAACCCTAGCAACCTTACTCCTCTTTCAAGTTAAGAAATATAAAATCACGGTTTCTACAAACTCTCTCTTTCTCCAGACGTAAGAAGTCCTAAAGCATTCAAGATCTACAAAACCCTAGCAACCTTACCCCTCTCTCAAGTTAAGAAATATAAAGCCACGGTTTCTGCAAACTCTCTCTCTCCAGACGTAGGAAGCCCTAAAGCATTCAAGATCTACAATGCACGGTATAAATTTTAGCTTATAAAGTTCAGCTTTTGTAAGGTTAGTTTGTTTATATATTTAGTTCTTATGTTTAGGTTTAGGTTTTAAGAGATTTATATATTACTACTATGTGGCTGAATTTCCCGTGACATTGGTTTTATGTTTTATTTTTATTTTTTAAATTTGTTTTATGTAAGGTTAGTTTGTTTACATCAATTTTTTATCTCAAAGATAAGGCTTTTATTTCTACCGCAAGAACTATTTAGGTATGTGTCCCCGCTTGCAAGCACACATGAACTTAAATTGTCTTTTAATATATGCATGCTTTATTATTTTCTAATAGTTTTCCCGTGCATCGCACGGGTTAGCGACTAGTTTGTTCTATTTTCAACTAAAAAGAAAAAGCCCCAAAAAAAAAAAAAATTTAAAATAGCAAGCCCATTCTAGGGAAAAAAGCCCAACATCAATCCTAAACAAAACTAACCCAAACAGATTCTCAAAAAATTTTTAGTTAAATTTTTATTAACTAAATATGGCCCAACCCAAACAGATTCTGAAAAAAAAAAAAAAACCAAAACCCAAATTACCAATACGTGTTCGCCGATTGATCAAAATCATCAAACGGTAAAGCAAATTAGTAAAACTAAAATCAGAACTGAACTCCTAACCTAAAAGAAAAAAACCTCATCAACGACCAAGCTCCAAGTACATCAGCGCAATGGCGCCTCCGCCTAGACCATCTCAAACTCGAGCAATAGAGCACATCGGGCCTCAAACTTGAGCAACAACGCTGGCGAGATCGGAGATCGGATTAGAGATTGCTTGGCTTGCCTCATCGCCTTGACCCTCATCCCTTGAGTCCTCGCCTCGACGTCTTTGCTAACAACACCGCCTTTCGTGCCTCAAGGTATTTCAGTTCTTTACTTCTCTCTCTTTTTCTCAATAAGTCTATCTCATCTAAATCTTACATCTTTGGCTTTGCTAATTGTTGTGCTCTGATCCGAGAGTGACTGAGTGAGAGTGGAGCTTTCTCTTTCTTTCTCTTTGAACTGAAATGAGATTCTCTTTATCTCTCTGTTTCTCTATGTCTAAATGTCTAATTGCCTTTACTTTATAACTTTATTTGACATTTTGACTTTATTGGTTTCTGAGTTTGTCGTTTTGTGTATTGTGAATTTTGTGTGTTGTGAATGTTTTATATGTTTAATATTTTGTGGAATGTTGATTGGCTCTTGTGACTCTTGTTTGTAGAGTGGGTAGTGGTTGGGGGCCATGGGGCTGTGGGGTGGGATATTTGAATTGGGGAAGTGGACAGGTAGAGGTAGTAAAGGTTGAAGGCATGTAGAGGTAGTATAAAAGACAAACAAATTAAATTATGTTAGGCAGTGGGTTGAGCTGTGGATAATGCACAGTAGGTTGTGTAATTTGTACTCCTTAAGGAACATTCTGAGAAAGTTCCTGGAGCCGCCACTGATAATGAGATTATGAAAACTAAACTAAGAATGTTCTGCAATTATTTCATAGTAATTGGTTGCTCTGCAACATATACAGTTCATGCACAGTATTTGTTCATTTTGAACTCACGGTCTAGATGAAAATGGGAGTATAAATTGATTCTGCTTTTTGAAACAAGAAGCTACCGAGCAAAGAGACTGTGTAAACAAGCTAAGAATGTTCTGCAACTACTTTACAGCTTTTTCCTTTTTTAATAATCACCTATTCATCTTATCAACCTTTTCTTTTCACCGTTAATCATTAATTATTATTCTCTTTTAATTCCTAAATTGATTAAAAATCTAACTCCATTGCAATTTAAAATTTTATATCTAACGAAACTTTTATATATTCTCGACTTTCCTTGGTGTAGTCAAATTAATCCTCCCCAAGGTCACTTCTTATACCTACTCTACCTATCAACGTAATTTAGGTATGTACTTCTCTTTTCTTCTTTTTATTTTATTTTTATTTTTATTTTTATTTTTATTTTTATTTGCTTATTAGACAAAAAGGAAATTTGACGTTTGTGAAATCCTTGGTACAATTATCAAATAGTGAATAGGAATTTTTTATATATTCATGGTTTTTGATACTCTACTAGTGGTTGTTGCTAATGACCCAACAAGAACAACTAAAAAATTATTTGGATTAAACCCTTCGTTAATTTTTCTTTTACTTATACATTTGCAGAATGCATATGAAAATTACTTATTTATTGCTAATATGCCTGTTTTAAATTAAAATTTTATGTTCTACTATTTGAGTAAATTTACCAATTTTGATAAAGACCCCTCATATAAGTATTAGTAAAATAGAAAAGGTGAAAAAAATAATTTTTAAATACTTATAAATTTTGCTAGCTAATAATTTGTAAATTTGGTGCTCTTTAGATAAATATATACTATGGTGATTGGTTTCATAATTTAATGCTCATTCAGAAACAAAAAATAAAAACTTTAATCATTCAAAGTAGGAACTCGTTCAACTCATTACATAAAAATAATTTCTAGGTATATTTTTCCTAAAAATCGATACTAAGGGTTTGTTTGCGATTCGCTTATTTTACTGAAACTGAAAACTTTTTGCTTAAAGTACTGTAGATAAAGGTAAAAGTTAGTTGAAATAGTACAAGAGGATCCATGAATAATACCAAACAGTGCGTTAGGGCCTATGAATAGTAGCAAAAATAAACTGAATAATAAAATAAGCTGATTTTTTAATTTTTGCCAAACACACACTAAGAGAGACACTATGACTATGAGTTCTCCTCGGCAACTTGGCTTGCACACTCAGCGACTCTCATATGTTACAATAAAAAAAAGTGACTCTCATATGTTATTCTCTCTCTCTCTCTCTCTCTCTCTCTCTCTCTCTCTCTCTTTCTCTCACTTTCTTCATTTTTCTCTTCTCTATCATCATTTTAGACTCTCTCTCTCTCTCACTCTATTACTTTTCTATTAGCATTATCAGTTCTTACTTTAACTCTCATCAGTTGCCTTTTGTCTTTTCATTTTTTAGTAGAAGGAAATTGTAAAACTTCATATATTTGTGTGTTTTTCCCCTTTTTGGTGATGTTGATATATTTAAGTTTTTTTTTTTTTTTTTTTTTTTTAAATTATGATTTTGAATAATCTTTGTTTCTTTTTTACCGCCTTAAAAAAGTTTCTTAGAGTCCCCACTAGGTATGAATGGATGATCAGCCAACATCCTTTAAAGAAGATGGGCTAGTGTGCCCTTAATCCAATCTAGTTACAAGGCTTAGGTTTGCTCCCTTAAAAGTCTGGATAAAAGTCTTGAAAGGGGTGTGTGGTACTTTTGATAGGAGGATTTGGGCTCAACTATAGTTCCTCCGACAGTGGAGTTTGTAAATCATGTTTGCTAAATAGAGCAATATGCCTAGGCCTAGTAAACTTAAAACTTGAGGCCTAGACTCCCATTGGAGCATTAGCATCAGTTATGCTAAACAAATTCTATTTTCACACACCAAAAGGCCATTTTTTTTTCTATTTTAAGACATCATTTTACAATAAATTCTACATCACATCTCTTATTTTTCCACATTGCCCATTAAAAAAACTTAAAAACTTTCACACCTTTTATTTATAAAAAAAAAAAAAAAAAAAAAAAAGCACCCAAAGATCCCACTCACTCATTCACTCACTCACCCATCGTCGCCGAACTCACCCCACCGTCGAACGTAACCATCGTAACCCACCACCTAACCCACCCACCCTATCGCCGAAATCACTAATTAGAACCTATCCCACCGCCAAAATCACCCATCTAAACCCAATCATCAACCCACAGCCAAAAAAAAAACCCATAGGAAGAAAGAGATCTAGACGGCATGGCTTGGTGGAGGCATGGAGGCGAGACTGGTGGCTTATGAGAGAGGAAGAGAGTGAGAGAGAGAGGCTGAGATATAGAGATAAGAGAGAGGAAGGCATGAGAGAAAGAGAGAGGGAGATGGGAGAGAGAGAGAGAGAGAGAGGAACAAGATCTTGTTCATTTATGCTAAATTCTTTAGCATTTAGAACATATGATGTGAGAAGTCTTTTAGGTGTTTGGTGTGCCAAATGCCAAATATTTGGCGCACCTAATGTAAGTGCACTTAGTTTTGGGTGTTGTACATCTCTCTGGCTGATCGACTAGACACATAATAGAGCTTCCTTTGTTCAGCAGTCAAACCCCACAGGGGCACCTAATTCTTCTTGTCCAAGTGTAATGTGTTATGCTTTCTCAAGAAAAAAAAGTGTAATGTGTTATTGTGTTACGCCTGGGAAAATTACCAATTTGGTAAATATTCCTACCTTTTATGTACCATCCATTTCATTTAATTGTGGCAGCTTTAAGTGATGAAGCCAATTAAAACACAAGCAAACATTTTTTTTTTTGGTTAAACTACAAAGGGCACTCACTAAATTTGATTGAAATTCAGTTCTTTAAATTTCAAAATTATTCAATTTAGGTCTTTTATCCAATTTTGTTAAAAAATTGTTGTCAAGTATGCAATTAACTAATGAAAAAGATTTTAAAAAACATTCTTACATAAAAAATTTATAAAATATTTTTAATAATTTTATAGATTTTTTTTCATGTGAAAATAATATTTTTTAAGGGAAAATTTTTAACAAAATTGGAAAAAATGCCTGAATTGAATAAATCTGAAATTTAGAGGACTTAATTAAACAAAAATAAAGTTAGAAAATTGAAATGAATTTTTACTAAACTTAGAGGGTGCAACTTGCATTTTAGCAATTAAAAAAAAAAAAAAGGGTGAAAATGGGGCTGCTCTTGTATTTTGGCTAACGATGGTATCCAGAGTTCTTTGAGCACCCTATTATTATCTCTGGTAAAGTCCTTTAGTATTGCCACAAGATGTGAATGAAAAATTTTGAACCAAAAACTTTATGAATCTTTTGAGACCTTAAAAACCATTTGGCCAATATCAGTCATCAGCTTTCAAATAGTTTTTGGCTAATATTGCACGTTTTTTTGGTACCCTTTGTTCTAAGCCGATCACATACTCCATCTATTAGGAGCATCATCTTGATATGTGTTGTTGATGTTTTACGCGTGGGACAGCAACGAGGGGCCACATATTACATAAATTCATGAACAGTTTGTTTTAACCTGATGCTATAGATTGATATGCTATTATGCTGTCTACAATGATAATTTGGTATAATTGACTGTCACTTTATCTAGGCAGTGTAAACAAGTTAAGAATGTTCTGCGACAGTTATTGGTTTTTGCTTTATGGAACAAAATAGTGAAAATACTGCTACTATGTTTGTGAGAAGAGTTAAAATGTGTCAATTTTAAATTTAAAGCACAAAAAAGAGAGAAAGAAAGTGAAATTAAAGTTTGTGAGATGCTTGTAAACTTGTGAGAATGACGTTGTCCTTACCATGGCATGTTTTGTGCTTCTATGTCAAAGAGAGAGAGAGAGAGGATCACACGTGCTATAAATAGGATTGCAAGAAGAGAGTATGGTATTACTATAAAATTCATAACCGAGAGACTCAATTATATTAGTGTGTATTTAAGAGGTGCTCTCAAGGGTAAAAGCTAGCATTTTTCTTTTCGGGCCTGTTTGATTGGGAAGATTTTCTATTATTGCAAAATTTAATTTTCATGAGTTTAATTTATACTTATGTATGTTTAAATTCTTGATAAAATTAGATCCATGTTCGGTAGACCCTAAGAAGTTAGTTAGAAATCACATGGCCATTAGCGAACGTGAGACTGGAAAAAAAAAGTTTGTTAGTTTTAGGGTTTTATTTTTTGCCATTTTAATTTAGTGCATGACGTGAGATTTGAATTATTATCTTCTAGCTGAATGTTATGATCTTAATATCTCATATAGATTAAATGTAACTTAAATCATATGTTTATAAGTTTTTGGACACTCTCTCCTTACAAGTAGGTTTTCAAGGGTGAATTCTACCCACTGATTTGTATCGTTGAAACTTAGAATCTAATAAATTAAGATTTGGGTTTTTTTTTTAAATTAAGAGTGATGATGGATTTTCTAATAATTTAATCAACTAAATTCTTATTTGGTAACTTGTTGGATTTTTATAAAAATTAAAAATGATAATATGGATACATCAAGTTTTATTACATAAACCTTACAAACAAGTTTTTCTACATAAACATTATAAATTGTCGTGTCACTAATTACAAAAAGGAAATTAACATATTTATTTCTTAGTTGTAGTAGTGGTATCAATTAGATTAGTTTTCTTGTCAATTTGTAAACTTTTTATTGTGATTTTAAAAATTAGAACAGTTAAAGAATTAGAAAAGTAGCCAGTTCACAGCTTTTATCGATTGAACCAGAGGTTTTTATGGTTGAACCACATTTTTTTACTATTTGTATTGGACTAGTTGAACCAGCCAATCTTATCCAGTTTTTAAAACCATGCTTTTTATCATAAATTTTATGGTAGTTTAAGCAATTTTCAAAAATTAATATACATTATAGGATTCTAAACATTTGTTTTACATAGCATATGTTGAGAAGGAAGGGGGCTTTGGAAAGTACAAATATTTATAAATAAATAAAAGAGCTTACAAATATAATTTAAGATCTCTTGAGATCATAATCGAAAATTTGAGGGTTAAGGCCATAATTTTAAACAATTTTCTCTTATATCAAATTAAAGAATATATATATATATATAAAAAAATTTTCTATCTAAAAATTTTTTAATTCAATTTTTTTAAAAAATTTTTGAGATGCAAAATTAATAACAAAGTTTTTGTATACAATTTTTGCTTAACAACACATTTTCATTTGATAATATGACTATTTTATTTTTATATATATATATATATATTTATATATATTTATTGAAATAGTCAATCTTGGATAGGAGTTATTAATTAATTTATAGAGAACTTCTTTCTATGGAAGCCATGACTTTAAAAACCAAAATGGTCAATGAATCGGAAAAGAGACCGATTTTCGGTTTTTACTGGTTCTTGAAATAGACCGGTTCTAGGTTAATTATTAACTTAAATATTACTTGTGAGAATAAGCTTAGTGGTAAAATGGGAAAAATAATGGGATAAAGTTTAGCTACAAAATTAGTTATAGCCTAAGGTTATAACCTTACTCAATAAAATAAACATTACTATATATTTTGAAAATTTAACTATTGAATTGCATGATCTTTACATTCTTAATACGCATGTCAAATTTTGTGTCAATCAGATATTATTTACTATATGATCTATAAGTTTATATTTTATGTATAATTTTAAACTACAAAAACTTGCAATTTAAATAATTTATTAATAATATAACTATATATTGATCTTTAATTTTTCAGAAATTTTGAAAGTATGGAGAATATAAGAAGAAGATTTCATCTAATGGTGGATTTGTCAAAATTAATCTCTAATAAAAAGATATTGAGTAAGGTTGTAACTTATGGTTACAACCAATTTTGTAGCTAAACTTTGTCCTAAATAATGAGTTTGATTGCGATTTTTTTCAAGAGATATTGCTAGAGAGAGGAGCAAAAAAGAATGAACAAGTTGCTTTATTTTTTAAACTAGAAATTGACAACCTTTTCTGAAAAAAAAATTCAATAGATAGTACATATATTTTATTGTACAAGATAATGTACATATAATCAATCATCATGTTGTAATTATAATGTGTGAAATTTCACATGTACTCTTTTGACTATTGTGATGCCTACATTAAAAACTAAAACCATTCTATTATTAAAAAATCTTAATTATTATTAGCTTGAATGTTTTATTTTTAATCGTATAATATAGAATGTGTAATAGGAAAATTTTCCTATGAGCACAAATACACATTTTCTTCAGACAATAAATGTTTGTTTATTAATTTTTTATATATGTTTTTAAATTAATTTTCCCTAATATTATTATATGTTTTTTTTCTTCTTGTACAATTGAATATCTTTAAGTGAGGATCGCTCTAGTGGCTATTAAGTTTTTTTGCAAGATGAAAATACCTAATATGAAATAGTCTTGAACATAAGCATATCATCCCATGAGGGCTAAAGAAGGTATAGTAATTGAAGTTATTGCATTTCACTTAGAATAACATGAATAATTATACTTTATCACCCTAAACTATACTTTAAATTACACTTTATATCTTAAAATTTCAGAATGCATGATTAGCACCTTAAACTATAACTCGTGTTATACTTTGTACCCCACCATTAATTCTACCATTATTTTGGATTAAAAAAAAACCCAGAGTTTACAATGTAAAGTATAATTGAGAGTATATTTTGGGTGGTGAAGTGTAATTTTTCATTTATTTTAAAGGAATTAAAAAGATGAATAATTGAGTATTTTCATGTAATGTTATCCAAGATAATGGCAAAATTGATGATGAGTGCAAAATATAATATGAATTATATTTTACAGTGCTAAGCGTGCATTTTGAAAGTTTAAGATATAATTTGAGATATAGTTTAAGACAATAAAGTTTGATTTCCTCGAAATAACATGAGGAATTAATGATGTCATTGTAGTGGCCAAGAGCTGTGTAATTCAATGGCATTGACTGGTTTAACAATAATTGAACTTTCCAAAAAGGGGAAAAAATGAAATTCCATTAAAGTTCTAGTGATTACTGTTTTCGTGTCATTAGGAAAAATGGACTTCGAGAAAATAATTGTTTTCGTGTAATTAGGAAAGATGGTGCTTACTAGTGCTGCTGTTGACATTCCGATGGTCATTGAAGACAATCTTATATGCGAAGAGCTGATCATTGACGTTCCACTAGTCATGGAGCCAGTCCAGTGGCGTGAGTGTTGCATCTACAAGGTCCCCAAGAAACTTCGCCGGGTAAACAAAGAGGCCTATACTCCAAAGCTAATCTCAATAGGCCCTTTTCACCATGGTGAAAAAGATTTGAGGGGTGAGAAAGAATTAAGGGACGAGGAAAATGAAAACGTACCGAGGGATATGGAAATGCTGAAAGTGAGATACTTCAAGGATTTCTGTTATAGGACTGGAAAATGCCAAAAGGAAATAGCTAGGGTCATTGAAGAAAATGAAGTAAGGATTCGCCATTGTTATGCAGAGATCTCTAAACTGAACAGCGAAGACTTTGTGAAAATGGTTCTAGTGGATTCAACCTTTATCATTGAGCTCTTCTTGAGGAATCAAGAAAATGAGAAGAGGAGTCAAGAAAATGAGCCAATCTTGAGGAGTCAAGAAAATGAGCCCTTCTTGAAGAATGATGCGGAGAAAGAAGATGAAAAGGATTATATACTGAGTAAACCATGGCTAGAGTATGGCATCAAGCAAGATTTGATGTTACTTGAGAACCAACTTCCATTTTTTATTCTTAAGGAGTTATATGATCAAATTTCCTATTCTGAGAAAAACAATGAAATTTCCTTTCTTGATCTTGCTTGTGGGTATTTTTCTTCTTCTAAGTCAAAAATACCAGCTGGGAAGGAAGTAAAACATTTTACTGATTTGGTCAGATATTCCTACTGTCCATCTACTCAATACAAGAAGGGAAGCACTATTACTCATCTATATAGTGCAACAAAGCTGTACGGGGCAGGAGTAATGTTCAGAAATGATGAAGTTGACATTCAATTTAAGAAGTTGCAGCTCTTGGAAATATTTCCTTGCTTCAATATCTCATGGTTCTTAAATTGCTTACCGTGCTTAAAATGCTTTCCATGCTTGGAACGTATGCAAACTTTGTTGAAGGTCCCAACATTAACTGTAGATGATGCAACTGAGATCTGTTTCCGAAACCTCATGGCACTGGAGCAATGCCATTATCCATCTGAATCTTATATATGCAACTATATTGTGCTATTGGATTATCTTATCAACACTAGAGATGATGTGGAGTTGTTCGTTGAAAATAAGATTATAATTAATGGGTTAGGCAGCAATGAAGCAGTTGCTACTATGGTAAACAACCTAGGCCTTGAAATTGTGGAAAATCATTCCCATTACGGAGAAATGGCTAAAAAGCTTAATGAGCACTGTGAGAATTGTTACAACCATAATATGGGAACTTTGACAAGTACCTATTTCCCCAATCTTTGGAGAGGCACTCTAACTGTTGTTGGTCTTGTAGTCTTTGGATTTTCTATCTGGAGTACGATTAAACCTTTTGTAACTCATCAAATAGATTAAGTCCACTGCGTCTGATCAGCTTGTGATTCCCTCTTGTTCCTAATAGGGTCGTCTATTTTATATTTGGGCATTGGTTGATTGTTTCAGCTTTCATGAAGAGTTTGTTCTGTCTTCTGTTATTTCGCTTTACAACTGAATGCTAATAATAATATCACTGTTTCTTGTGTGGGTAATGCCTTTTATACATTCTTCTTTTAAGAATAACTATCCAATGTCAATATCCTGTGTTGCACATGTACGACATAGGTTCATTTTAATCTATATATATATATAACCGAAACTTTTGAAACTTCCACAATTTTTCACATCAGCATTTATTTATTTTTTTTTCTATTTTTTAAATTTCGCTTTTTTTTTTAAAATTTTTTTTTCAGTCTTTTATGCGACTCACTCATTCACTCTCTCTAACCTATACGCATTCTTAAAACCCGAAACCCTAAATTTTGTGCTCTCTCTCTCTCTCTCTCCGCTTTGTCTTAGGTCCCGCCGTTTCCCCTTTCTCTCTTTATTCCTCAAACCTCTCCCTTACAAGCCATCCCCATTCGCTCGCTTTAAAGCTTTATCTCGACTTGCTCTGCTCGCTCTTCGCCGATTTCGGCGTATTTTCAGGTAATCTATATGATTTCACATTGGATCTGAAATTTTTTGCAGTTTTTCATTAAAAAAATATATAGATTGTATCGGATGGTTGAATTAGAACTTTGTTTCAGAAAATTAGGATTCGTTTTCTTCTTCTTCTTCTTCTATTTCTTATTTTTTGAGATTTTCGATCAAAATCGCATAAAGTTGATTTTTTTTTTCTTTATCAAACCTAGGGTTCGATTCGATTAATACTGAGTACTTTGACTTTGTGTGTGTGTGTGTGTGTGTGTGTGTGTGTGTGTGTGTGTGTGTGTGTGTTTGGATTTGTAAAACTTTTTGTTGATTTGAGTAAAATCTCTTTGGATTTTCAAGGGACTAGAAATTTAACTAGGGTTTTGTAAATTTTGTCCCGTTCTTGATCCGCTTGATTCTGATTTGAACATTTTTTTTGTTGGATTTTTTTCGATGAACCGTTTGGTCTTCACTACTCATTTGATATGTTGAGTTCATTTTGCTTTTGAGTTCGTTTGATTTGCATGTATATTTATGTTCTATTTGTGTGTATGTGTACATACTATTTGTGATTTTTTTGGTATAAATAGTTATGTGGTTTGGTATTTGCTGTTTTATATTTTGTAGCAAAGTGAAAAAAAATCAAGTTAATGCTTCTATGTCATCGTAAGATTTTTTTTTTTTGGTAGATTACTTCATGCTTCCTGAATCTCATTCGAAGTAATTTGTTGACTGATTAATATTTTTTGGCATCATGTAAAACCCAAAAATATGGAATCATTGATTCAATGAAAATTATTAATGCGAAAAGACTGATTGCACAATTTTTATGAACATTTTCTATCAAATGTAAAATAGCATATATAGCCACCAAACACTCTACAAATGACATGAAAAACAAACCAACATAAGACAATATACAAAGGTTGAAATTTAGTGCCACCAAATTAAGCCTTTAATAGAATGGAATGGAAAGCTCTGTTTGTATAGAGGATAGAATGAAGGAAATGAAGGTCATATTACTTGAAATTGATTTACTTAATATTGGGTTTCTTCCTTTTAAGACTTGTATGAGCTTTATTTTGGAATTGCTTGAATTAGTGTAGGATATCTGTGGCTGTCAATACATGAGGTGAAATTAGCCTAACAGGCGGTTTGCTTAGCTACGAGCTATTTGATTAGCATGGGCTTTAGGAGATGATGACTAAAAGAAATTGACCATTAGCCCAGATTTTTGGGTGCAAATTGGTTACATATGCATAGAAAAACAAAACTAACGAATGTGTGTTAAAAAGGTGACCGTAATAGTAAAACAAGCATATATGTGTGTTAAATGTATTCATTTTAAAATATAATGTTATAGTGGCAATATAAGCCATGCATTACAAGGTTTGTCACATTTTACACTTAGAAAAAGTAATGCAGCAAAATGGTTGAAATCATGACGAATCCAATCAGATTTTAAATTTATTAAGAGATTAGTAGGGACTCTATAGATGTTCACAAATTCAATGGCCCACCACTACAACCAATGGATCAAATAGATAATTAGATTGCTAGGATAATATTGATGCTACATCTTGTGCTACACTATCTATAGAGGTTTGCTTTGGTATTTCGTGTTCTGCAGCTAAATCTAGGCATGTACATTCATTCATTTTACAAGTTTTCGAAAATAACTATTAGTATGTGTAAGTACAAGTACGGTGGAAGATATGAAGCATTCATTTTTAACAATTTTTTTTTCTTTTTATTTTTTCTATATTATTTTCGTGAATAAATGGCAGTAGAACAAATTAAGTTTATATACGCTACACAAATCTGTTTGAGAAATTTTGACTCTTTCTTTGTATTCAATATTTGAAGTTAGGGTATGTAGATTAGTAGATATATAGTTTAGTGATCTAGGGAGGTGGATGAAAATTGTGACTAAGATACTTGGAAGATTCTTCCAAACATTGTGCTTTCAACCGGGGTGAGTAATTGGTTGCCATACATAAAGCTGAACTTAGAAATTGGTGCTGAAATATGTTCGAAGAAATTCATCTTTGAGACTTATTTAAGTTTTTATGTCGCTCCTCTTTCGGATAGTGATTCAAAGTAGTTGATTCTTCAAGTGGTTTTTATTTGAAATCGAGGACAAAATGGGCTTCTGCCCTTTTTAGAAAAATTAATTAGCCTTTTGCCCTTCTTCCCAAACTAAATAGGGAAATGCCCCTCTTTTGAAAATCGAGTTTCTCAAAATCGAGTTAAAAAAAAAAAAATCTGGAGCCCTATAGTGACGTTTTTAAGGGCTTATAGTGATATTTTTAGAACCTATAGTGACGTTTTATAACTTGATATCCATGAAATCGAGTTATAGGCAATTTTATTGCCTATAACTTGATTTCATGGATATCAAGTTACAAAACGCCACTATAGGTCTTTATAAACGTCATTATAGGTCATTGAAAACGTCACTATAGGGTTTAAATCGATTTTGAAAAACTCGATTTTCAAAATAGGGGTATATCTCTATTTAGTTTGGGAAGAAGGGCAAAAGGCTAATTAATTTGCCTAAAAAGGGCAGAAACCCATTTTGTCCTTGAAACTGATGTAAATTACTTATAGTTTTTGATAACGTTTTAGAGAAAAAGAATGATTGAACTTTTACTTTTAGTTTTAATATAGAGCTATATTCCATTTGCAATGAGATGATGACTCAAATTCCATTGATGACTTACATTAGTCCCCTCTCTATACCTGTCATCAATAAGTTATTTATGGAATGTTTTCCATATTATCATTTGACCCTTTTCAAGTTTTATACAGGTAATTTCCATTATTAGCAAGTATGCAGCCATGAAATGCAACAATGGCTTTTGTTCATGAGCTACAATGCCACTTGGGTTGATTACTTGATGGACAAAGTAGTCTCTTAATAGTTCTTTTAGCCTTTTTTTTTTACTATGAGGTTGATAAATTATCTTTTTATTTAACAATCTCGTGCATCGTCTGGGTTAGCGACTAGTAATTTTAATAAGAAAAACTATTTCTATGGCTCATATTAAATTACAAATTACATGTTCTAACTTTGTTTAAAATTCAGTTAAATCATGCAACTCTTGATTTATTCATTCTAGCCTTATATATATATATATATATATATATTTTTTTTTTTTGGGATTATCGTAGTCCTTTTGTGTCATTTCATGACAATGTGCTGTGAAGTGTCTTAAAAATTGACATATGCTAGATTTTAGATTGGCTTAAAATATTGTTTCCATCTCTAAAATTTGTACGAAATTTGTTTTTTGTCCGAAAAGTTTTGTAATTGTTTCAGTTTTTGTCCTTCCGTCAACCTCTGTTAACTTTTATCCTATGTGTCAAAAAGAGTGCTGTAATCATATAATTTTAGCATCAAATAATCTGACATGGACCAATTCATATTTTTTTGGGGGAAAAAAGACATATATCACTAATAAATGGGTTCTTGCCGACCGCATTTTCTCATTGTTTCTCACCTATAGCCAAACACAAACAAAAAACCATGCTTTATGTGATGAGTCTAATTGCCATTTTCCATTAAAGACGACACCATTACGAGTCCTTCCATTTGTAAATATATATTTCAATACCATCTCTTCAAGGATGGGGACAAAATATGGACAATGCCAAAACTTGGAGTTAGGAAATAGAAGTATAAAAAAAAATCCTTATAAAACTCTAAATAAGCATTCATTTAGTATCAACAAACCGTCAACAAAGAGAAAGATACAAAATCATTGTTTCTTAATACTGAAAGTGAAACTTGGAATTTTTATAGATCTTTAAAATCATCCATGATTGAATCCGTACTCATCTTCCTCTTTTTTTTTTTTTTTTTTTTTTTTTGAATGTCAATTTTGATGACATTCATAGCTAAAAATACTCCCTTTGTAGTTTCTCACTTTCTCTTTTCTCAAGTAGGCTGCTTAGTAGTTTTTTGTGTGTCTTTTATGTGTGCATTTGTTCTTGGGTAAGGGCAAAATTATTTTGTTTAAATTTTTTTTAATGGGTTAGGTTGTTTGTTTTGGGTAAAATTGAATGACTGGGCTTAATTTGTTTTGTTTTGTTTTTTCTTTTTTTAAGCTTTGCTATTGATATTTTTTGATACTCATTTTTGCATCCTCTTCCTTGTAACAATTACAAGAATGCAACAATTTACAGCTTCAAATTAATCCTTTCACAAGTGAGTGAGTGGGTATTTTTTTCATTATTTCTATTTATCTTTACCTCACAACCAACCATTTGTTTGCGGGTTGTAGTGATTGGCTAGTGGTGTAGATGGAGGTTAGTGGTGGAGATTGGTGTTCTTTTGGCTATGAGTTATTGTGAGTTCTTCTAGGGTTTTTTTTTTTTTTTTTTTTTTTTTTCGGCTTTTGATACTCATTTTTACATCTCTGTAGCCTATGTATTTCAATTGTTAGACAAGATAAACCTTTGAATCATTGACCCAAACATATCAAGGACTGTTTACAAGCCTTGAATCCTTCAAATAGAGTATAAGGAAATTATTGTATCTTTTTTATGGGGAATTCATTTAATGTAAGTTGTAGTCGTTCATCACATGGACAATGTTGGCTTATGGATGATATTGTTTTTCTCTTTTTTTTTTTTTTTGCTATATGATGGATGATGGTGATTTTTCTCATCTTCAACAGTCATTAAAGGTGTTGGGATCTAAACTTTTAAGGGTGGTCTTGGAGTCATAGATTGGAGGTCTATGTTGGAGAATTAAAGCGTGAACTGGAGGTTCATGTTGGAGTAGATCCACATCAAAGAAGCCTCGAGGGTTTCGAACTAAGTTTGGTAATTATAGTTAAATTTACTACAAATTAAATATTCTTGACTGTAAACTTCTATTTGATATAGTGGATTGTTCTCTTAGAATAGTTCCCCCCTAGGTTTCTTACATTGAAACTAGATTGTTTAATTAGTTTTCCTGAGTCATCATATCTGTGACTTATTTACTTTTCCGCTGCATGATATGTATGATGAATGTTTATCTTAGACCTTCATAATTGACTTAAGTATCAACTTGGCAATAAATTAGGTTAAACACTGTGCGTTTAGAGTCTAAAAACTAACATTTTTTAGCATAAGTGTCCGTACTATTCCAAATTTGGAACGATACTGTTTATTTATGCTAAATTCTTTAGCATTTAAAACATCCGATATAAGAAGTTTTTGGTGTCCGTGTGCTAAATGCCTAATATTTGGCACACCTGATACTAGTGCTCTTAATTTTGGGTTTTGTACATCTCTCCTGGCTGATCAACTAGACGCATTACACAGCTTTGTTCAATTGGGGTACCTGATTATTCTTGTCCAAGTGTAATGCGTTATGCTTGCTCAAAAAAAGAAAAAAAGTGTAATGTTTTATGCCTGGGAAAAGGTGTAATGTGTGTAACGTGTACCATCCATTTCATTTAATTGTGACAGCTTTAAGTAATGAAGCTAAAAAAAACACACATAAACCTTTTTATTTTTTGGCTAAACTATGTGCACTCACTAAATTTGACTGAAATTAAATTCTTTAAATTTTAAAGTTATTCAATTCAGGTTTTTTATCCAATTTTGTTAAAAAAATTGTTGTTAAGTATGCAATTAACTAGTGAAAATGATTTTTGGAAAAAATTTCTTACATAAAAAATCTATAAAATATTTTTATTAATTTTATAGTTTTTTTTTTTCATGTGAAAATAATATTTTTTTAACGGAACATTTTTAACAAAATTGAAAAAAATACCTAAATTAAATAAATTTGAAATTTAAAGGACTTCATTAAATGAAAATAAAATTAGAGAATTGAAATAAATTTCAACCAGACTTAGAGTGTATAATTTGCATTATAACATTTTTTATACCAACGTTTTCTTTCTGAGAAGTCCTCGTAGTCTTCAGCCTTCAAACAGTTTTTAGCTAATATTGCACGTGTTTTTGGGTACCCTTTGTTAAGTCTAAGCCGATCACATACATACCCCATTTATATGTTGATGAATTACGCGTCGGAGTGGGACAGCCACGAGGGGCCACATTTTGTATAGGCTGTGGCCGTGTTAACAAGTAAAGAATGTTCTGCGATAGTCATTGGTTTTTGCTTTATGAAAAAGTAGAATAAATGCAGCAAAAAGCTGCAAAAGATTTTAACAAAACCCAAATTGTAATACTGCTACTATGTTTGTGAGAAGAGTGAAAATATGCCAGTCTTAAATTTAAAGCAGAAAAAGTGAAATTGAGTTGCTTGTAAACTTGTGAGAATGACGTTGTCCGTACAATAACGTGTTTTGTGCTTCTATGTCAGATAGTCACAGAGAGAGAGAGAGGATCACACATGCTATAAATAGGATTGCAAGAAGAGAGTAGGGTGTCAAATTCACAATCGAGAGACTCAATTATATTAGTGTGTATTTAAGAGGTGCTCTCAAGGGTAAAAGCTAGCATTTTTGTCTTCGGGCCTCCTATTTGATTGGTAAGATTTTCTATTATTGCAAAACTTAATTTACATTAGTTTAATTTCAACTTATGTATGTATGTTTAAATTCTTGATAAAATTAGATCTGTCTTTGGTAGACCAGAAGAAATTAGTTTTATAAATTTTGAGAGGTTAATATAATTTTGGCAAGAAGAAAACAATTCACATGACCATTAGAGAACGAGAGACTTTAGAATTATTATCTTCGAGGTGAAACTTTAGAATCTTATAAATTGTGGAAATTAAGGTCATGTCATGTGATGTCAAACTCCCATAATATTATTTAACCAAGCACCTATATATAATTTTGGTAATTTTCAAAAAATTTGAATTTGCAAGTTTTTTGTCCCATCGTTTCACTCTATCTTTGTGCTTCAAGACAAAGTTTGACAAAACATTGATCTTCTAATAATTTAATTAATTGAGTTCTTATTTGGTAACCTGTTGGATTTTTGTAAATTAAGAGATCTTCTAATAATTTAATCAACTAAATTCTTATTCAGTAACTTGTTGGATTTTTGTAAAAATTAAGAGTGATGATATGGATACAACAAATTTTATTACATAAAACCTTACAAACAAATTTTACTAAATTCACTAATTACAAAAAGGTGATTAACATATTTTTTTCTTAGCTGTAGTAGTTGTATCAATTACATTAATTTTCATGTCTATTTGTAAACTTTTTATCATGGTTTTAAAAACTGGAATAGTCAAAGAACCCAAAAATAAGCTAGTTCTTGGTTTTTATTGATCGAATCTAAGGTTTTTAAGGTTGAACAACCATTTTTACAGTTTTTACCAGACCAGTTGAACCAGCTAGTCCATCTTTCCTCCCTCATTTGTTATAACAATAATTGAGCTCTCTGAAAAGAAGAAAAAAAGAAAAAGAAAAAATGAAATTCCATTAAAGTTCTAGTGATTATTGTTTTCGTTTCATTAGGAAAAATGAACTCGGCGATTAATGAAGATTCCGAGATGCTGCTCACTAGTGCTGTTGACATTCCAATAGTCGTGGAAAATAATCTTATGCGTGAAGAGTTGATCATTGACATTCCATCAGACATGGCGGCAATCCAGTGGCGTGAGTGTTGCATCTACAAGGTCCCCAAGAAACTTCGCCGGGTAAACAAAGAGGCCTATACTCCAAAGCTAATCTCAATAGGCCCTTTTCATCATGGTGAAAAAGATTTGATGGGCGAAAAAGAATTAAGGGACGAGGAAAATGAAAACGTACTGAGTGATATGGAAATGCTGAAAGTGAGATACTTCAAGGATTTCTGTGATAAGACTGGAAAACGCCAAAAGGAAATAGCTAAGATCATTGAAGAAAATGAAGCAAAGATTCGCCATTGTTATGCAGAGATCATTAAACTAAATAGCAAAGACTTCGTGAAAATGGTTCTAGTGGATTCAACCTTTATCATTGAGCTCTTCTTGAGGAGTCAAGAAAATGAGAATGATGAAAAGGATTATATATTAAGTAAACCATGGCTAGAGGAGGGCATCAAGCAAGATTTGATGCTACTTGAGAACCAACTTCCATTTTTATTCTTAAGGAGTTATATGATCAAATTTCCTATTCTGGGAAAAACAATGAAATTTCCTTTCTTGATCTTGCTTGTGGGTATTTTTCTTTTTCTAAGTCAAAAGTACCAGATGGGAAGGAAGTAAAACATTTTACTGATTTGGTCAGATATTTCTACTATCCATCTATTCAATACAAAAACGGAAGCCCTATTACTCATCTATATAGTGCAACAAAGCTGTTCGGGGCAGGAGTAAAGTTCAGAAATGAATCAAATTATGGATGGCGTAGGTCGTTACTTGACATTCAATTCAGGAAGTTGCTGCTCTTGGAAACATGTCCTTGCTTCGATATGTCGTGGCTCAGAAATTCCTTACCGTGCTTAAAATGCTTGAACAGTATGCAAACTTTCTTGGTGGTCCCAACATTAGTTGTAGATGACGCACTTGAGGTCGTTTTACGAAACCTCATGGCATTGGAGCAATGCCATTATCCATCTGAATCTTTTATATGCAACTATATTGTGCTGTTGGATAAACTTATCAACACTAGAGAAGATGTGGAGTTGTTCGTTGAAAATAATATTATAATTAATGGGTTAGGCAGCAATGAAGCAGTTGCCACTATGGTAAACAACCTAGGCCATGAAATTGTGGAAAATCGTTCCATGTACGGAGAATTGGCTGAAAAGCTTAACGAGCACTATCAGAATATTTGCAACCGTAATATCGGAACTTTGACAAATACCTATTGCCCCAATCTTTGGAGAGGCACTCTAACTGTTGTTGGTCTTGTAGTCTTTGGATTTTCAATCTTGAGTACGATTAAACCTTTCGTAACTCATCAAATAGATCAAGTCCACTGCGTTTGATCAGCTTGTGATTCCCTCTTGTTCCTAATAGGGTCGTCTATTTTATATTTGGGCACTGGTTGTTTGAAACATTGTTTCAGCTTTCATGAAGAGTTTGTTCTGTCTACTGTTATTTCGCTTTACCACTGAATGCTAATAATAATATCACTGTTTCTTGTGTGGGTAATGCCTATTATATATTCTCCTTTTAAGAATAGCTATCCAATGTCAATGTCCTGTGTGTTGCACATGTACGACATAAGTTCATTTTAATAAGAAAAAATATTTCTATGGCTCATATAGTTTAAATTACAAATTACATGTTCTTAACTTTAAAATTCAATTAAATCATGAGACTTTTAATTTATTCATTTTAGCCGTATAATTTATTTTATTTTATTTGTGTGTGTGTTTATCATAGTCCTTTTGTGTCATTTCATGACAATGTGCTGTGAAGTGTCTTAAAAATTGACATATGCTCAGTGGCAATGTCACATTGGTTCCAGGGTGTTCCTAGGATCACCCTGAACTGAAAAAAAAAAAAATATATATATATATATATATAATAATTAAATTTTTTTTATTTGTTAACCCTTAAAATAAAAATAGGAACACCCTCAATCAAAATTAGGAACCCTCAAATAAACCAAAAAAAAAATGTATTTGTTCTACTTTCAAGCAGCAAAAAAAAAAAAAAAAAAAAATAAAATAAAATAAAAAAAGCCCAAAAAAAATTTTGAAGTAAAATCTGAAAAAAAAAATGGTAACAGAGCAAGCCCACCAAGAAAAAAAGCCCAACATCAATCGGTAAAACAAACCCAATCTAAAGAAAAAAACAAGGTAAAGCAAACCCAACAAATTACAAGAGCAAACCCAACAGACATACGAGAGCAAACCCACAGATTCTCAAAAAAAAAAAAAAAAAAAAAAATCCCAATATACTGATCAGATTCTCAGAAACCAACGGATGGTGCTTGAATGAAAGAAAGAATCCTAACATAAAGTTTAAAGAAAAAAACCTAACCCATAAACCCAATATACTGAGCTCCAGAATGCCGTAACCAACAGATCGGAGAAGGAGATCGCCAGATTGGAGAAGGAGATCGGAGATCGGATCGGTCTTCCTTGCCTCAACGTGCTGCCCGAGTCCCGACAGCCCGCCCCTCGACCTCGGGCCTCCCTGCTCCCTTAACCTCAAGGTATTCCATCTCTATCTCTGTCTCTCTCTTTTCATCTCGGACTTCTTAGTCTCTCAGCCTCTCTCTCTCTTCATCTCGGTTTCTCTTTATTAATATTTACCCTATTTTAATGTTTTTTGGCTTTATTCGATGTTGGTGTTTTTTTTTTTGGCTGAATTATCCGGTGTTGGTGATGGACTGATGGTCTCTTTATTAATATTTACCCTGTTTTTGGCTTTATCCGGTGTGTGCGTGTGTGTGTGTGTGTTTTTTTTTTTGCTGAATTATCCGGTGTTAGTGATGGACTGATGGTGTAAGGTGTTGGTGAGATTATTAATTGTCTTTTAGTATTGGTGTTGGTGTCTTTTGGTAAGATACAATAAATTGGCTTTATCTGATTGGCTCTAGTCTTGTGATTGGGGCCATGGGGCATTGGGGCGGGGGTAGTGCAATTGTACTTGTGCTAGTGCTAGTTGATAGGCCACAAACCGAATGACCCCTTGTGATAGAAATTAATTAATTCATTAGCCAATTTATTAATTAATCAATTTATCATGCAAAAACGTTGTAGCACAAACAAATCACCAATAAACTAATTATACAGCGGAAAATAAATAACACGGTGATTTGTTTACAAATGGGGAAAACCTAACGGCAAAAACCCCACCGGGTGATTTTCGTCACACCACTTTCAAATTCCACTATTATCACAACAAATAGTTACAAGTAAAAGAATCCCAAGTACCTTACCAACCTATAGTTGAACCCTTACCCCAATACCCAATTGGACTTATTCTCGTAGTGACAATTCCCTTTTCTAATGCACGATTCCCAAGTACGTGACTAACAAATTGCGCGGATCCTAGTACACGACTTCAATCACCAACTAAGAAGATTGTTGGTTGCAAAATTCTTCAGTTCATCCACACGATGAATATCAAGAAGATGTTTGGTCACAAAACCCTACGGTACACATACATGCAACTTCTTCAAGAGAAATAGATGAACTAGGGCAAGAACTTCGTCTTCGGTCACAATTTGCTTGAACAGAATTTGCTCAAAACTTGTACAACTTGTGAACTATTTGACGGTCCTTAAAACAATCCTTTTATATGTCTAGGGTTAGGAGAAAAGAAAGCCCAAAAACATATTTACGAATCCCAAGAAAATCAAATTAGAATTCTTAAATTCTTAAATCTCGACAGATAGAAGGTATCGAGCAACTATCGATCAGGTGTCGAGTACACCGGGCTTTGAATAGCTTTCTTAAGCTTAATAGATGCAAATGTCAAGCCAGTTGTCGAGCTTTAATGAATTTGCACTATCAACTTGTTTTCTTGAACAGGCTTGAAGGCTTCAACATTTGATCTTGAAACATGGTTTTTTGAAGTATTTAAACACATCCTAAATCTACCCAAATACAAGTAAAATGCGTTTTGTCAAAGGATAAGCCAATTACATAAAATCATGACATATGTTCTTAACATGTGAAATACATATGTCCTAACACTAGTGTGCAACTAATAATTAATAAATATGGCTATGTGCTATGTGCTAGTTGATTAGTTCAACTAATGGTCATAAAATATATAATGAATCACTCTTTTTTAGAATTGGACTTAAGCTATACAGACCTATAAATTTTGTCTTTGCACAATTTATTGACTTTTTTTTTTTTGGTTAAGTAATAGTGTGATATTCCAAGTATCAAACAACCATGGTAATTAGTTGAACTAATTAATTTTGTTTGTTTGGGATATTAATCAACCAATAATTAATTGGGGAAAGCAACTAATAAACAGTAATTAATAATTTAATTAACCAATACATTATAAAAGACAAATAAATTAAATTATATTAGGCTAAACAACAATTAATAATTTTATAATTAATGAAACAACAATATAACAAATTATGGTTTATAAAAGACAAACAAATTAATGAAACAATTAAACAACAATGCATTTGGGAAAAATTCCTGGAGCCCCCATTGGGAAAAATTATGCTTTTTAAGGAATACCCTGGGAAAAATTCTTGGAGTCGTCACTGCATATGCTAGTTTTTAGATTGGCTAAAATATTGTTTTCATCTCTAAAACTTGTATGAAATTTGTTTTTTGTCCAAAAAGTTTTGTAATTGTTTCAGTTTTTGTCCTTCCGTCAACCTTTGTTAACTTTTATCCTATGTGTTTAAAAGAGTGCTGTAATGGTATAATTTTAGCATCAAAAAAATCTGACATGGACCAATTCATATTTTTAGGGAGGAAAAAAAACATATATCACTAGAAAATGGGTTCTTACCGACTGCATTTTCTCATTGTTTCTCACCTAGCCAAACACAAACAAAAAACCATGCTCTATGCGATGAGTCTAATTGCCATTTTCCATTAAAGACGACACCATTACAAGTCCTTCCATTTGTAAATATATATTTCAATACCATCTCTTCAAGGAAGAAGGGAACAAGATATGGACAGAGTCAAAACTTGGAATTAGGGAGTAGAAAAAAAAAAATCCTTATAAAACTCTAAATAAGCATTTATTTAATATCAACAAACCGTCAACAAAGAGAAAGGCACAAAACCATTGTTTCTTAATACTGAAAGGGGGAACTTGGAGTTTTTATAGATCTTTAAATTCATCTAAGATTGAATTTGTACTCATCTTTCTTTTCTTTTCTTTTTTTAATTTTTTTTATTATTTTTTTTTTGGGGTTGGTGAATGTCAGATTTGATGAAATTCATAGTTGAAAATACTCCTTCCCTGGCTTCTCACTTTCTCTTCTCTCGAGTAAGCCGCTTAGTAGTTTTGTGTGTGGATAATCAATGCACTGTGACTTAATTTGAAAGATTTTGGCCCAAGCTTGGAGAATTTTCTTGAGAGAGGTGTTTGGTACTGATTAGTTAGCAAGATTTGGGCCCAACAATACTTCTCTCACGGACTGGACTTCGTAAATCAGCTTTGCTATTGGAGAGTAATATGGCTAGACCTACCAAACTTGAGGTCTAGATATCTCCCATTAGATTTAGGTCTTCGTGTATCTAATCCACCTTCTCATTCTTGTTCAATTGCCATGTGAACCTATTTGGTATATATCCCTACTTTGATCAAGTAGCATCGATTCCAATTACTTCTTATATATTTATATACTCTATACATACAACAATACAATTATACAAATCACACAGGTTTAGTTCTAAAATTTTGAGATTAGTTATGAATCTTCGAAAAATTAGTTAGGGTTGGCTAAAAAAAAAAAATAATATATATATATATATATTCTTTTCTTCCATTTTACTTTATTTAAAGTCATACTACTTGTTACTTTAATTAATTAACATGTCACTTTTTATTACTTTTTAAATGTGTTTTCCTCTACTTTTTTTTCCCCTCAACTTGAATAAGGTCACTCTTTTTAATTGCTGCATTAGTCATTTTTCTCTGAACATGTCCATACTCTCTTATGTGACCCTTCCTCATATTTGTTGAGGTGCACGACACCTAATAGAGTACAGCCCATACGGAATTTTATTTCAAGATGAAATAGGTGAAGTAGTTTGCAAATACAAGAATACTATTCCTAATATAATTAAGAATAGTGTAGGCGACAAAAGCTTTTATAAAAAATCTTGGTGCATGTGGTTTCATGAGAGAGATTTAGAGAGAAACTCAAGAGTGAAATATAGTTGTTAGGTTCTAAAGACTTAGGTTTTTATGTATTTAGAACTCTAATGTGTATTGTTGGCAAACCATGATCAAAACAATATGTTTAGTTGTGTTTAGACTTGCTCAAAGTTATATCTTTTATGTAAAGTTGGAATCGAGCTAATGCGAAGATTCTCGTGCATTTTGGCACGCTTGATCGATCGAAGCTTAGGCTCGATCGATCGAATCTTGGGCGAATGTGTTTTTCTGCAGATTTTCAACTCACTCCTAGTTTGTTTAAAACGTTTAGGGTTTTTAATTTGTCCTAAGTATAAAAGGAAAACCCTAGCCACGTTTTAGTGTTGCTCATATTGCTGTTTGTGTAAATCTCTTGTGAGGTCTAGAGAAGCTTTCCTTTACACAAACTTAGGGTTTTCAAGGAGGAGATATTATCTACACCTTGATGATCAACTCGATTCTTTGTCATTGAAGCTTAAAGAAACACAAGCGGGTGTGCTTGTATCTGGTGGTGAATCCAAGAAAGAAGGAGTCCGTGGATTCGGAGCTTGCACATGGTCGTGTCGGTAAGTTCTACTGGTGGGTAGTAATAAGAAGTCGAGCGTGGGGGCTTGTAAGTCTTATTGTATGAACTTCGATTATTTCAAGATAGTGGATTCAAGTTTACCTTGAGGATAACTAGGTTAAATCCTTTCCGGGTTTTTACCGGTTTGGTTTCCTAGGTGATCATATCTTTGTATTATTTATCTTTCTCACGCTTTGCATGATATGATTATTTTGATTGTGATAACCTAGTTTTGTTAAATTGGACTAAGTAACAACTTGGCTAATTACCTAGGTTAATCCAATTGTGTTTTAAGGGGTCTAAAAACCATCAATAGTTTTAAAGCCGATTGAAAGAAAAAGAATAGTGCTTTGTGCAAAGACTCGAGGGAAGAAAGAAATGCTGATTTTTCTTTTGCTCAAAAGACACATAAGGAAGATGAATTGGGGTTTTTTCTAAGACGATAATTTTAGTGCTACAACCACAGAGAGTTGAAGTATTCAGAGTGGAAGATCTTGCTATCGGGTTTTGTGGTGAGGTTATATTTGTTCCTAGAGATATTATTGCATTTTTCCAATTTATTGTGAACTCGGGTTTAGGTATAACTTGAGTGTTGCATTCTCTATTTTATTATAGTGGATCGATCGGATTTGTCACGTGGTTTTTCTCTCTATCTTTGGAGCATAATTTATTGGCGCTTTTATTGGTTGATTTTTTTTTTTAATCACTTCTATAGATTTCTATTTTCTTTATTACTTGGATTATATTTAATTTAATTTACACATAGACATGGTTTTATCCCAACTGAAAGCTCGAAAATGTGTGAAAACACAAGAGCTGTTTAGACCCCCAAATTAAAGTTACGGCTCGATTGATTTTACTCTAACTTAATACTAAGTGCGGAACAGAGTAAATGCGAGCAGATAAACAAATAAACTACTTTAACCCATAATCATTATAACACAGCAGTAAAATGAAAGGTAAAAGAGTAGGGAAGCAAAATACAAACACAAGATAACACGCCGATGTGTTATCGAAGAGGAAACCGAAGAACTCGGCAAAAAACCTCTCTGCCACCCTTCAAGCGGTAATCGATCCACTAGATAATCAGTTGGGATACACGAATAGCAAAAGACCCTCCAAGCCTAGTCTACCCAATGCACCTAAGTCCTCAAAGCTTTTACTTCAACAAGGCTTCTTGGAACCGTGTCTTGTCTAGCTCTCCGGATCCCGCAATACACCCGATTGTATCCGCCAAAGCTTAACTTCTTCCAATACTTTCCAAAGAAAGACCAAAACCTCATTTGATACTTTGAAAGGGTGTGGTAAGTGTTTGGGCTATTAACCTCTTAATGGTACGGAAATGGAGAGGTAGAAGTTGAGGAAAATCCACAAGTAATTATGTAGAGAATTGTGGGTATAACAATCTCTAACTCTAAGGTTTGTGGCTAGGGTTTTCTCTTAGAAGTACTCCTCAACATATGTGGGTAATATGGGTATGTATAGTGTGGGTAAGGATAGAGTGTATTAGAAATGACAATCTGGCAAAATAGAATGTTTCACGGGTATCTCGCAAGAAGGCCTTACTTGCGAGACACTCGCGAAAACTAACTGTCTCCATCCCGTCCCGACTCTTCGCATTTCAGTCATGTGCAGGACACATGCATCATTTCGCGGGAAACTTACTCGTGAGATACCTGCGAAAACAACTTTAGTCTTCAATTGCCTTGAGTCTTCACACTCTCTCTTTCTCTCACACACACAATATTTACAAATAAATCCCACATGAAATACAGGGTACAAACGATTGAACAAAATTACAATCAAATTTGATACGTAATAAAAGCCAACAAAAACATTGTATGGTTGAATTTTAACATCCATCTTGTTGGCTTTATTCCATGTCAAATTTGCTTGTATTTTAGCAATCGATAATCCCGTATTTAGGTGGGAATCATGTAAGGGTAGTGTGTGAGAGAGTGTGAAGAAATGCTCAAGATTGTGCAAAGAAGCATGGACTCATGACTGGATCTTGCGGGTGGCTCGCGACTTGCAAGCCACCAGAAGTTGCATACGTGCCAAGCATGCAAAGAAACTCAACCGTCATGCCAGCTGTAGCACTATAGGATAAAAAGTCCAGTTTGACCATTCAGTTACCTCACGGCTCAGTCAAGTCGCGAGGCCAAGCCGCCAACCAGCTCTGTTTTGAAAAAACTTACTCTTTGCATTCTACTCTCACCCTAGTATATATACCCCTTATACCCACGAAATGAAGAGAGCTTCTAGAGAAAATTTTGAAAGAAAAACCCTAGAGAAAAACAAGATTGACTCATCCACAATCTTCACAAAGAGACTCTTCAAATTCCTCCACTCTCACCCTCTCCATTATTACATCATTAAGAGGTTCATTACCAAAACCTTTTCTCACCATACCCACATCTCGTGAGAAGTCCATTTGGTGTTTGGGAAGCGAGTTAGGAAGGGACCAATTTCATATTGGTTGATGCTATGGTTTATAGCGGAATCCGGTAAGCTAAAGAAGAAATAGGTTCGGCGTAACCTCGTTGGAGTAGGAGCTTGGAGGGCTTAGGTACACTAAGTAGATTAGGCTTGGAGAGTCTTCTGCTTTTTATGTATCCCAACTATACTTTTTAGTGGATTATTTACCGCTTGGAGGTTGGTAGAGAGGTTTTGCGCCGAGGGTTTCGGTTTCCTTTTCGATAACACATCGTTGTGTTGTCCTTGTGTTTGCATTTCTCTTCCCTTAATCTTTGCCATTTAATTTCTGCTTTGTGGATGTGATTTTATTTGGTTGAGATTGTTTATCAATTCTGTTATATGCTTATGTTCATATTCCACACATTAATTGTTTGATAATAAGCTTGAATTGATAATTTGGAAATTGGGGATCTAAACGTTCATAGTATTTTATATACTTATTGAACATTTAAACATAGTTGTAAATTACAACTTTACACCAACATTATTTTTATCAATAAAAATTTATCATTATCTTTAAGTGAATTTTCTTATTTTTAATCCTATATATCTTTCTTTGTAATTTCACTTATTTTTTTAATATTTTCATTTTAACTACAAATATAACGGAATAGCAGAGAAGAGATAGGTTTTAACTTAAATTCATGCTACAAACGTCATTTCAATTACTTGAGACAACTTTATGCAATGAAGCTAAATAAAACCAAAGCCAATCATAAACTCGATTAGCTAAAAAGGGACATCATCTTGAAATAAGTTGTTACGCATAATATACATTCATGCACGTTCGTTCTTTGTAGATTGAAAATCTGGACGTGTAAATGTGATAAATATATATGCCTTAACTATATATGATGATAATTTGTACTTATGCTTTCTAAAGCAAGAAGCTGACGCAATCAGACGGCAAACTAAGCTAAGAATGTTCTGCAATATTTGATGCTGATTGGTTGCTCTGCAACATATACAGTTCATGCACACTATTTGTACATTTTGAACTCACGGTCTAGATTGAAAGTCCATGAAAATGGGAGTATAATTGATTCTGCTTTTTGAAACAAGAAGCTACCGAGCAGTGGGACTGCGTAAACAAGCTAAGAATGTTCTTGATTGTTGCCTTTTGGAACAAAATACTGCTACTATATTTGTGAAAATATACCTCTGTTAGATTCTAAAGACTTAGGTTTTTATGTATTTAGAACTCTAATGTGTATTGTTGGCAAATCATGATCAAAACAATATGGTTAGTAGTGTTTAGTCTTGCTCAAAGTTGTATCTTTTATGTAAAGTTGGAATCGAGCTAATGTAGAAGTTCTTGTGCATTTCGGCCTGGCTCAATCGATCGAAACTTAGGCTCGATCGATTGAATCTCGTGCAGAATGCGTTTTTCTGCAGATTTCCAACTCAGCCCTAGTTTGTTTAAAACGTTTAGGGTTTTCTAATTTGTCCTAAGTATAAAAGGCAAACTCTAGCCATGTTTTAGTTTTGCTTATATTGTTGTTTGTGTAAATCTCTTGTAAGATCTAGAGGAGCTTTCCTTTACACAAATTTAGGGTTTTCAAGGAGGAGTTATTATCTACACCTTGATGATCAACTCGATTCTTGCCATTGAAGTTTAAAGAAACATAAGCAGGTGTGCTTGTATCCGTGGTGAATTCAAGAAAGAAGGAGTCCATAGATTCGGAGCTTGCACGTGGTCATGTCGATGAAGTCCTCTTCGGTGGGTAGCAATAAGAAGTCAAGCATGGGGGCTTTTAAGTCTTATTGTATGAACTTCAATTCTTTCAAGATAGTGGATTCGGGTTTACCTTGAAGATAGCTAGGTTAAATCCTTCCTAGGTTTTTACCGGTTTGATTTCTTGGGTGATCATATCTTTGTGTTATTTATCTTTCCGTTGCTTTGCATGATATGATCGTTGTGATTGTGATAACCTAGATTTGTTAAATTGGACTAAGTAACAACTTGGCTAATTACCTAGGTTAATTCAATTGTGTTTTAAGGGGTCTAAAACCATCAACCTCAATCATAAATTTAAAGCAGAAAAAAAAAAAGTGAATTTTAAGTTTGTGAGATGTTTGAAAACTTGTGACAATTATGTATCTTTCGTGCTTGTACGTGTGAGAGAGAGGGAGAGGAGATCACACATACTATGAGTCTATAAATAGGATTGCAAGAAGAGAGTGTGGTATCGCAGACAAGAGACTCAATTCTATAAGTGTGTCTAAGAGGTGCTCTCTCAAGGGTCGAACTGTAGAAGCGTTTGTTTTTGGACCTAGCTATTTGCTTGGTAAGAGTTTCTATTATTTATAATTTAAAATTTCCATGAAATCAGTTTAAACTTCTGCCTATTTGAATTCTTGATAATTAGATCTTATTGTTCATTACACCCATAGAAATTGATCTAGAAATCCCGAGAGTTTAATGATGTGCGTTTTTAGACCCCCCTTAAACACAATTGGATTAACCTAGTTAATTAGTGATGGCTTGCATAATTAAGTGTAATTTATCACTTCTCAACTTTAAACTTTAGTCTAATTTTATTTATTTTGTTGATTTTAGACTTGATTTTTGTTATTTAAATTTTATTCCAGATTTGAAGAAAATAAAGATTTATTCAAATAGAAAAGATGTGAAGCAGCTAGGGAGAATATTGGGTCTTGGATAAACGGAGCTAAAGAAAAGAAAAAAAGGAGGCGTTGAAAGAGAAAAAAGAGGGCTGAACCAGAAAAGAATAAAGCGAGAAAAAGAAGAAGAGAAGAGTGGCTGAACTCAAGCAAAAACGTTTGGGCTAAAAAACGTTTGGGTTGAAAAACTGAAAAACGTTTGGGCTGAAAAAAAGTATTTTGGGCTGAAAAATAAAGGGCAACCTAAAGAAAAAGAAAAAGTTAGGGCTAGAGAAAAGTGAGGGACGCTGAAGCAGAAAAGGGTAGCGTCGAAACTGAAAAGAAAAAAAAAAGGAAGAAAAGAAGGAGAAAAGAAGAAGGGGTCTTTGAATCGAACAGAGGGTGAACGAGATCTTTTAAGCATTCTTTTTCTTTCCAATATTCTCAGAAAAATTATGGTGAACTCGTTTGTGTTGGATTTAATTTTTAGCATTAACTAAACTTTCTTTATTCTAGGAAAACGATGTAATCTAGTTCCGAACTATGCTTGCTTTTCTATGTTAATTTGAAGAAATTCTCTTCATGTTTGTCGATTTATTCTAAGCTTATTGCTTCTAATTAACTCGGCCATTAATTAGATGATTTTAATCTTGTGATTTGCTTTGTTGAAAGAGGGGATTATAGGATAGATCTTGAATATTTCAGCATAGGCAAATATAGAGATCGAAAGACTTGTATGAACCTATGTAGTATTAAAATCGTTGGTCTTAATGCTTTCTTGCTTTATTAAATTGCATACTCTTGTGTAAAATAATGAACAAGAATGTTTCCAATTGACTATCGAAAGAGGCTTTTGGATGAGTTTGGAGATTGCTAACAAACAGAGAGAAATTAAATTCAATTAGCTAGATGAGTAAAGCATAGTGAGGGATTAGGTGAAATCGATTTCCTAGAATTTTCTTTCTCATTAAGTTGATTTTCAAGCAACATCTTTCTTTTCCTCTGCGTATCTTTTATTTAAATTGATTTTATTTTGAATTCCAATTAAAAAAACCTTAGTGACTTCTCTAGATAAAATCAAGGTTAGCATAATTTTGGTATTTGCCAAAAGTAAGTTACCAATCCCCGAGGACGATACTCTTCTCATCACTTTACTATAAAACTACGATACTGTGCATTTGCGCTTTTGCACCGTTCAATTAGTCAAGTTATTACTTAGTCCAAATTCCAAATTTTGGTTATCACAATCAAACAAACATATTATGCATAGCAAATGAAATATAAATACAATGATATAATGACCTAGGAAACCAAACCGGTAAAAACCTGGGGAAGATTTAACCTAGCTATCCTCAAGGTAAACCTGAATCCACTATGAAAGAATCGAAGTTTTACAAGAGGACTTAGGCCACTAACATCCTATTGCTACACAGCAATAGAAACTTACCGACACAACCACGTGCAAGCTCCGAGACCACGAACTCCTTCTTTCATGGATTCTCCAAATAAGTACAAGCACACCGCTTGTGTTTCTTTAAGCTTTTATTGCAAAGAATCGAATGATCATCAAGCTCTCAATGAAATCTCCTCTTGATAATCCTAAGCATGTGTGAAGACAACCACCTCTAGATCTCACAAGAGATTCACACACACAGTAAATAGGGCAACCTTAAAAATGTGGCTAGGGTTTGCCTTTTATACTTAGGGCAAAATATAAAACCCTACACGTTTTAATAGGCTAGGGCTGAGTTGGAAAAATCTGCAAAAGAAACATTCTGCTTAAGATTCGATCGATCGAGTCTAAGCTTCGATCGATCGAGCCAGGCCAAAAGTCACTAATACTTCTGCAGCCACTCGATTCCAACTTTACATACAATGCACACACTTTGAGCAAGTCTAAACAAGACTAACAACTGTTTTGATCATGGTTTGCCAACAATACACATTAGAGTTCTAATACATTAGTTCCTAAGTACTTAAAACCTAACAAACTCCCCTTTTGGCAATTCGTGACAAAACACAACTAAAAGTTCAAAGTTTACAAAGAAAAACCCTTTACAAAAAAATGCCCATTATAACAAATCCAATCCTAACTACTCATCCATCGATTTGCAAGTGTAGACAATGACTCAATTGATTTAACCAGTATATTTCCTGAAACACTAAACAAAACGCATAAACGCATGTGTGGAAAATACAAGTTACAAAATAAATTCTTAATTTCACTCAACACAAAATAAAGACATATATCAATGAATAACTCATAAATATAAATCAATAAGTAGTGAAACAATAAACATATAAAACAATAAATGTATCTCCCCCTAACATGAATAGCCCAATAAAAATACATCAAGAGCCAAAAAAGGCAAATACAAAGTAAAGCACCTAGATAGAATCTAAACTCCACAAGCTCCAACAAACAAAAAACTCTCCCCTTGAGAATAAAAACCTCTATAAATGTCCCAAATGTACTAAATGTACTCCCCCTTTTTGTGACGGAATGCCAAAGGGCAATCAAAATCCATCATTAAAAGGAGGTGGGGGTGAGGATCGTTGAAACTGTGCCAACTCTGCTCGCAAGGCACGAATCTCATCGAGCACGTCCACCAAAATCTGTCCATGAGCCACTTGAACGGTCAAGACATGATCCAACGTACGTCGAATGTCCGAATCATTCGAAGTAGTCGGTGGAGGAACATCGACAATAAAGAAGCAGCAGCACTGGATGCCTTAGCCGTAGCATCACCTGTAGAAAAGGGAGGAGGGGGTACAACACCAGAAGGCTCAACTCTAGGACACGTAGAGCCAACTCTCAAATGAGCAGCCCTCTGCCTAAGGAAGGTGGCACCTATTGGAGCTATAACATGTACAGGCTCACCAAACAGGAAGGCAACTAAACCGAGAAACAACAAAATCTTATGAATGAAAATAAGTTGAATAAGAGCATGAGTGACAAACTTGACTCCTATGAACTTCGTTTAAAGAACGAAGAAACAGATGAGAGAAAACTAATAGAAGCACCGAAACAAAGGCATACAAAAACATACATCGCTCAAGAGGGATGGTGTGGAGATGAGAAATAGGCCACAAAGAATGACACGCTATCCAAAGAAAAGATAGGCGGTCTCGGTAAGCTCAACAGACGTGATTCGAGGATCAGAACCCCACTGGATAGAAGACCCAATGATATATGACATAACGTCATCAAGGGGTGGAGATTCCTTATAAGGATAGACAGGTTGCCTAACGACCGGAACCCTAAGAGCTTTAGCCACTATCCTAGGGATAATGGTGAACTCAACATCTCGTATCCAACTCCTAACAAGGGTGTTGGAATCATAGATGTGGCAAGAGAGGTTCGAGAAGAACTCTCTAATCGGGCGGTCGAGGGTGAATGATCTACCTCCAATAGAGACAACCAGCCTCTACTCTCAAACTTTGCTCTAATGGCGGGATCAAGCTCATCTAACACAACAGATCGCTCACCCATATTTTTCTCTTCTTTGTTCAGCTTCTCATAAACCTCTTTGCTTTTGTCATTCCGAAACAACTCACTCCTAGAGGGAGACTCGGAGGAAGTGGAGGGTGTCCTATGGGCTCTAGTCTTCCTAGGCATGGTGCTAGGATAAGGACAAAGACAGAAAAACAAAAACAAAAAAAAAAAAAAAAAAAAAAAAAAAAAAAAGAAAAGAAAAGAAAAACCAAGGGCGGATCAAAGTTAGCACAAAAAAATATAGAACAAAAATCTATATGATGCATGAACAGTTAAATGTCATGATGCATGCTCTAATGCAATGAAACTAAGTTCAATTTAAGTTGAAATTTACAAAATTGGCTTGAGCATTGAGTTTCTAACAAAAAACCCCAAAATTTGAAAAACCACTTGTTCAATTTGTAAAAATTGACCAATTGATCATCACACAAGTTAGAATACAGAATATAATGATCAATTACATCAATTCAACAAGCCAATTTCATCAATTAAACTCAATTTGAACAAAATCCCCAAATCGGATACATACAAGCCCTAGAAATTTCAATTTCTCAAAATTCAACAAATTGATCAAATTAAACCATTAAGATCAAGTTTATAACATCCTAGAACAAAAACCCATTGATCAATTTCAAAAATTTGGCTTGAATCATCAAAAATATCAATTTTGCATAGGTCCGAAAATTTACCCAAAAACCATGAATTAATGCATGAAACATGAAATAAAATGCAAAAGGAAGGGTAAAAAGGACTTACCGGCCTTGGGAGAGGAAAACCTTGCAAAAAGAACGGAGGAAAACGACAAAAAATTGATGGTAAGCCTAGTCCGATTCGTAGAGAGAGAGAAAAGTTTGAAAAACTTTTGAAAAGTGAGTTTGAACAAGTCAAACTCAATTTTTAAAAACCCTGATTCATGATTTTCGATTGATCAAAAATTAGTTTCGATTGATCAAAAATTAGTTTCGATTGATCGAAACAGACAGAGGCTACCTTAGAATTTTAAAAACAATTTTGATTGATCGAAAAACAGACTCGATCAATCGAAACAGACTGAGGCTCACTAAATTTTTGAGAAAACACAATTTTTTTTTTTTTTGAAAAAAAAAAAACACATTTTAGAAACACCTTAAAGCAATGAAATTGATGAACAAAATGCATGAGTATGTGATGAAATGTTTTTCAAAAACAACGATTTTAAACCCAGTTTTCCCAAAATTAAGATTTTCAAACATTTTCCATAAGTTCTCAAGCATCAAATCTGTTTTGCATAAAAACTCAAAGTATTTGCAAACTCTCGTTGGTCGGACCAAAAACACACATAATAACATGTACAATGTTTAGCAAAGAGTAACTGTGTAGTGTGTGCAACTAGCAAAAGCTTGAGATACATGTGAGGTGATATGTGAATAGCAATTAACCACAAGGTCTACAAAATTCATCACATAGGATTTGAAAGAGACTATCACCTAAAGAGTTACATCATATAACTCCCACATCTCCTAGATCATAAGTTTATAATCATGTAGGTTTCTTGATTTTGAATCATATTGTAGACACAAACTTTAATTGTTCAGAAACTTATTAAAATAGTCGGGATAATGTACACACCAATTTTATTTATTTGATTTAGCTTTAAGTCCAATAATGTACACACCAATTTTAATATTTAAACCTAGGCTACACCTTATGTTCTTTTTGTGCATGTGCTACACTTTCTCAAGCACAAAATCTTATGATATGCACTAAGGTATTCATAATTGGCTAGTGAACAAAGTGGTGAGATGGTTATTTATGTCTTTCTCAAAAGGTTCAAGTCCGACAGTCAAAGACATGTGACTTCAAAATCAAGATAAAGTGATCAAAACCATAAACATCTTTCCCACACAACATGCACTACAAAGCTTCAACTAGTAAAGTGCAATAAGTAAGCTCATCAAAGCTAAACAAGGTACAAAAGACATGTTGTGTGAAAATAAATTGACCAACTTGTTTTCAAAAACCAAGAAAATAGTGCAAAACACAACTTGCTTCCTTTTTCTTCCTTTTATTTTTATTTTTTTATATATATTTGAAAAAAAAAAAAAAACAATCTAGAATGAAATGCGTGAATGTTATGCAATGCAAATCCTAGAAATAAAGAAAACAAAAATCCAAAGAACAATGGTCACAAAGAATATAGCAATATAACAATGAAGCACAAGGACCATGAAAGCCAAGACAGATCGGGGACACGAGAATCACACCAATTACTTGACGAAGTGTCTCAAACTTGCTTCTATCAAGAGGTTTGGTGAAGATGTCGAAAGATTCGACGACGTTCGAGGGGGATATACTCAAGCACACAATCTTTCTTTCAACAAGATCCCTAATGAAGTGATATCTAATCTCTATGTGTTTAGTCTTAGAATGTTGAACAGGGGTTCTTAGAGATATCAATAGCACTAGAGTTATCACAATAAATAACCATGGTATCTTGGGATATCCCATAATCGATTAAAACCTTTTTCATCCAAAGAAGTCATGAGCAACAACTTCTAGCAGCAATATATTCTACCTCTGCAGTAGACAAAGACAAAGAATTTTGCTTTTTACTCATCCAAGCAACAAGATTGGCTTCTACACAAAAACACCCACCGGTGGTGCTTTTTCCATCATTAGCATTACCAGCCCAATCGAATCAAAAAAACTAGCAAGGGACAGATTAGACTCTTTACTATAAAATAATCCATAATCACAAGTTCCACCAACATATTTTATGATTCTTTTTACAACATTCAAATGTGAAACTTTAGTGATGGTTTTTAGACCCCTTAAACAATTGATTAAACCTAGGTAATTAGCCAAGTTGTTACTTAGTCCAATTAAACAAGTCTAGGTTATCACAATATAAAAGATCAAATCATGCAAAGCAGCGGAAAATAAATAACACAAGATATGATCACCCAGAAACCAAACCGGTAAAAACCTGGGGGGAGGATTTGACCTAGCTATCCTCAAGGTAAACTTGAATCCACTATCTTGAAAGAATCGAAGTTCATACAATAAGACTTACAAGCCCTCACGCTCGACTTCTTATTGCTACCAACCAATAGAACTTACAGACACGACCACGTGCAAGCTCCGAATCCACGGACTCCTTCTTTCTTGGATTCACCACCAGCTACAAGCACACTCGCTTGTGTTTTCTTTAAACTTTAATGGCAGCAACTGAATTGATCATCAAGGCGTAGATAAATCTTCTCCTTGAAAACCCTAAGTTTGTGTAAAGGAAAGCTCCTCTAGATCTCACAAGAGATTTACACAAACCGCAAATATGAGCAACACTAAAACGTGGCTAGGGTTTGCCTTTTATGCTTAGGACAAATAAGAAATCCTAAAAACGTTTTAAAACAACTATGGCTGAGTTGGACGAATCAGTAGAAAAACATTCTCGCCCGAGCTTCGATCGATCGAGCCAGGCCGAAAGGCACAATCCTTTCCTGCTTTAACTTGATTCCAACTTTACATAGACGCATAACTTTGAGCTAGATTTAAACATTTCTAAACACATTGTTTTGATCATGGTTTGCCAACAATACAAATTAGAGTTCTAAATACATAAAATCCTAAACTTTAGAACCTAAAATTTAGGATTAGATTGAAATCTAGAACAAACACCAACACTAAAGGCAATATCAGTGACTAGCAATCAAATACAAAAGGCATCCAATTATACTTCTGTATAATGTAATATCAACAGACTCACCGATGGGTCATTTGTTAATTTTGCATTTGCAGCCATTGGTGTTCTAGCACGTGCAGCCTTGTCCAGTCTAAATCTCTTGACTAGATTTCTTGCGTACTTTGCTTGGTTGATGTAGATTCCTGAGTCCGTTTGCTTCACCTACAATTCTAAGAAATAAGTTAGTTCACCAACCATACTCATTTCGAACATAGCCTTCATTTCATCTGCAAAAGAATGAGCAAGAAAGTCATTAGTAGCACAAAAAATAATATCATCAACATAAATTTGAGCTACAACAAAACTATTCTTATCCTTTCTTATGAAGAGAGTAGTATCTGCAAATCCCCTTTTGAATCCATGCTTAGTGAGATATGCAAATCAATCTATCATACCATATAGGTTTCTCTTCAACTTATAAACATCATCCGGTCTGTGAGGATCAACAAAACCCTTCGATTGTTCAACATATACCTCTTCTTGCAGCATTCCATCCAAGAAAGCACTCTTGACATCCCTTTGATATAGCTTGAAATTCAGATGACTAGCTATAGCTAAAAGTATCCTAATGGATTCCAATCTTGCTACCGGTGCAAAGGTCTCATCAAAGTTAATCCCTTCCACTTGTGTGTAACCTTGAGCAACAAGTCTTGATTTATTCTTGATAACATTGCCATGTTCATCTAACTTGTTCTTAAAGATCCATTTAGTTCCAATCACATTTACTCCCTTTGGTCTAGGAACTAATTCCCACACATCATTTCGAACAAATTGATGAAGTTCTTCATGCATAGAATTTACCCAATCAGCATCTTGAAGTGCTTTATCTACCTTTTTTGGTTCAAATTAGGACAGATAGCATGAGTATGTAATTACACTTAAGGCTTTTGATCTTAATCTCATGTTATCATTCAAACTTCCCAATATATTTGTGGTAGGATGATTTAGCCTTACTCTAGAGGATGAACCTTTGACTAGAGATGTGGGGGTACTTTTTTGTTCTAATGAAGGACTAAACTCATATTGTGCTTGTTGAGTCTCATGAACCGGTGTGGATGGTTCCAGACTTGATGGCACGAAAGCCGCATCATTCAAAGACACCATCAACTCTTTATCACTATGCTTCTCCACATAATCAACAGAAGTGAGTCATCAACCTCCATAGGCTTATCTTGAACCGGAGCAGTATTTTTTGAATGTTCTTCCGAACATACTTCATCATTGATCACAACATTTGATGATTCCATGATTGTTTTGGTTCTCGAGATTATACACTCTATATGCTCTACTAGTAGAGGAGTATCCCGAAAAATATCCCTTGTCACTCTTTGCATCAAATTTTTCTAGGTTCTCTCTATCACGTAGAATGTAACAATCACTACCAAATATCCTGAAAATATATAACAACAGGCTTCTTTCCTCTCCGAGTTCATAAGGAGTCTTCTTGGAACCAGTCCTGAAATACACTTGGTTGAGTGTATGGCAAGCGATGTTAAACTGCTTCTCCCTAGAAGGATTTGGGCAACTTTTTATTGTGTAGCATGACACGAGCCATCTCCTATTCCATTCTGTTGAAGTGTCTTGGGTGAAGAGAATTCTTGATGTGTGCCTTGATTATTACGAAGGTAGCCACTTGGTATTCTCAAATTCTCTTCCATGGTCACTTCGATTCTCGCTATCACAAAGATCTTTCTCAACCTACAATTTCTTGCATAGATATATCATCTTCTCGGGAGCCTAAGCTTTATTTTTCAAAAGCACAACCCAAGTATATCTAGTAAAGTCATCCACAACCATTAGAATATATTTCTTTCCACCTAAACTCGTGAACTCTAGCAGGACCAATAAGATCAATGTGCATTAACTCTAGAGGTCTTGAAGTTTGAACACTAACTACAAAGGGATGTTTGGATTTCACTTGTTTACCTATCTCGATATGGTCCACATATGCACTTATCTATCTTCTCAAACTTAGGTAAACCAATAACTGCATCACATTTGGAAATCTTCTCTAATTGCTTATGACTTGCATGCCCCAACCGTTGATGCCACAAATCAACTTGATCAATCTTTGCACTAAAGCACTTGTTGCTTATACTTGGTGTTAAACCATAACAATTGTCACCCGTCCTTACACCAACACACATATAGTCACCACCTCCATCAAGTATCTCACATTCATACTTAGTGAAGAGAATATTCAGTCCATTGTCGCAAATCTAATCGATCTTGAGTAAATTTGCCTTGATCCATCAACATACCAAACATCTTCAAAGACTGGCAACCCCGGAATGTCCATAGTTCCAATGCCTCCGATTCATGAAATTTCTTCCATCTCTAAAAGTGACTGTCCCAATTTTTCCTTCAAAAAGAGTGTTGAATAATCCTTTGTTTCCTGTCATATGCCTGGAACAACCACTATCCAAATACCAAAGACAAGAATCACGTGCCTTTAAGGCGGTTAAAGCAGTATAACACAACTAATTATTATCACATGTGATAAGACCAAGAAGCTCAAGGAAAGATTTAACAAAAGCAACAAGAGACAAAGACAACAAGTAAGCAAGTTGATAAATAAGTAAAAAGATTTTCCAAGAATCCATGACAACAGGGGTTAAGGATCGACTTAGAGATCAAAAGATCTACAACAAGAGAGCTACCCGCTCTGATACTACTTGTACGTTTTTAGACCCCTTAAAACACAATTGGATTAACCTAGTTAAATTAGTCAAGTTATTACTTAGTCCAAATTCCAGATTTAGGTTATCACAATTAAACAAACATATCATGCATAGCAGCGGAAATATAAATAACACAATGACATGATGACCCAGGAAACCAAACCGGTAAAAACCTGGGAGGATTTAACTTAACTATCCTCAAGGTAAACCTGAATCTACTATGAAAGAATCGAAATTTTACAATATGACTTAGACCACTAACATCCTATTGCTACCCACCAGTAGAAACTTACCGACACGACCACGTGCAAGTTCCAAGACCGCATACTCTTTCTTTCTTGGATTCTCCAAAGAAGTACAAGCACACCCGCTTGTGTTTCTTTAAAATTTTATTGCAAAGAATCGAATGATCATCAAGCTCTCAATAAAATCTCCTTCTTGATAATCCCCTAAGCATGTGTGAAGGCAACCACCTCTAGATCTCACAATAGATTCACACACGAGCAAATAGAGCAACCTTAAAAACGTGGCTAGGGTTTGCCTTTTATACTTAGGGCAAAACATAAAACCCTACACGTTTTAATAGGTTAGGGCTAAGTTGGAAAAATCTGTAGAAAAAACATTCTGCCTAAGATTCGATCGATTGAGTCTAAGCTTCGATCGATCGAGCCAGACCGAAAGTCACTAATACTACCTTAGCCACTCGATTCCAATTTTACATACAATGCACACACTTTGAGCAAGTCTAAACAAGACTAACAACTGTTTTGATCATGATTTGCCAATAATACACATTAGAGTTCTAATATATTAGTTCCTAAGTACTTAGAACCTAACAAATGAAAATAAAACAACCCACGTCTTTACTAGAGTAGAGACTTGAAAAAAAAGTTTAATAGTTTTAGGCATGATTTTTCTATTTTTTTATTTTATCATTCTAACTTAGTGCAAGTCATTTACGATTTATTTACTTATCTTAGGTGATATTATCAATAGATCTCTTTTGAGATTCATTCAATTATTATTTTTGTATGTTTTTAAAGTTATATATGAATTTATATTTTCGCTGGTAGACATTAAAATTATAAAATAATTTACAAATAAAAGAAACACCATATACAACATAAAGTTATAATATAACTAAAATAAAATAGATTTTAAATCGAAGAACATTAGGGCCTAATTTATTAAAACATTTTGCAGCTTCACTTAACAGTATAATTCAATAGGCTCAAATTAATGCTAAATTCTTTAACATTAATTATATATAAATTAAGCATAATATAAAAGAAAAAAATTAATTTATTTAAGTGACTTGTGACTTGTGGAGAATAAGCTTAGTGGTAAAACTTTCTCAAAAAAAAAAAAAAAAAAAAAAAAAAGAAAGAAGAAGCTTAGTGGTAAAAGAGATAAATATTGGGTTATCGTGACTAGTTTTCAAAAAATGCTTCTAGAAATATGGGTTTCTTTATTTTTAACTAGAAAATGACCACTTTTCCGAGAAAATAAATCAATAGACAGGACAAATATTTTTATTTTAAGTGACTATAGAAATATAATATTTTGACCAAAATTATGGGAACTATTTAGAAGAACATAAAATTGCAAATTTTGTAGTTAGGACTTAGGAGTTATATATTTTTATTGTATTGTCAATTGTCATCAATTAATGAAAAATAAACATCTTTTTTCTTTATTACTTGTATATGTTTAGGCATGTTACATTGGTGTTTATTATATAGATTATATAAAATTGATTATATTTTATATATTTCATAAATTTTTAAAATATTAATTATTATACTCTGATTGTGTGATCTCTAAATTATTTAGTAAACAAATATGATCTGAAATATTTTCAAAAAAATAAATTTTGCACAGTATGGTTTAAAAAATAGTTCATAGTTTGAAAACTGACTAGATAAAGAAGAAATTATTTTGAGTTAAGTAAAGACTAACTTAACGTAAATATTTTTATTTTGCATGAGAAAATACTATATATTAAATCATATTGCATACTTTATATATAAATAATATATATAAGTTATTTATATATATATATATAAATAAATATATGACTTGGCCCCTAAACAATTTTCTATTTCTAGTGATTAGGAGAAAAAAGAACTTGGCTATTAAAAGATGGTCCCTACTACTGTTGCTGGTTCACTTCAAAATGATCGCATTTGCTAAGAGCTAAGCATTAACATTCCAATATTAATGGAAAATGATTTTATAGAGCCAATCCAAAGGCCCGAGTGTTGCATCTACAGAGTCCCCCAGAGACTTCGCCAGGTAAACGAAGAAGCCTACACTCCAAAGCTAATCTCAATAGGTCCTTTTCACCACGATGGAAAACAACCAAGGGATGAGGAAAATGATGATAAAGATTTGAGGGACATGGAAAAGCTGAAATTGGGATACTTAATGGAATTCTGTAATCAGACTATGAAATGCCCAAAGGAAATAGCAAGGATCATTGAAGAAAATGAACAAAAGATTCGGAGTTGTTATTCAGAGAACTTTGATATCAGCAGAGAAAATTTTGTGAATGATAGAAATACTGAATGCAATAGTCTTGTATTTCTCACTGTAAAAGAATACACATAAGTGTCTTTACATAGGAGGCATATGAGTGTAGTACAAGTAAGAGTGTAGTATAAGAATGTGTGCTGTACAAGTAATCTAGTTAGGCCTAAGCCCATAACACTATACACGTTAACGCTTTCCCTCAAACTCAAGGTGGATGTGAGACCAACTTGAGATTATCAACCAAAGTACGAAGGCGTCCCTTAGAATTTGACTTGGTGAAAATATCTGTAAGTTGATCTTTAAAGGAGACTGAGATCAACTTGAGAGCACCATGGACAAGATGATAATGGATAAAATAACAATTGATCTCGATGTGTTTAGTTCGTTCATGGAAGACATCATTGTGAGTAATATGAATGACACTCTGTTGTCACAATAAAGAGGAGTAGTAGAGGATGTAGACACACCTAAGTCTTTGAGAAGCCATCGTAGCCAAAGGAGCTTAGATGTGGTATCGAAAAGGGCATGATATTCTACTTGATCTCAAGTGGAACACATGAGTTTATTTTTACTTTACCAAGAAATCAGAGAAGAACCAAGAAGAAAGCAATAACCAATGGTGGACCTACGATTAATAGGATCTGCTGCCCAATCAATCGAAAAATGCACGGAGAATAAGAGGTGACTGAGTAGAGTATAAAAGACCATGAAAGAAAGTGCCCTTTAGGTATCGAAGAATGCGCAGAACAATGACATAGTGAGTCGATCGTAGAGCAAACAGATATTGGCTCACCTGGTGAACAACATAGGAAATGTCCGGATGAGTAACGATGAGATAAACTAGGCTACCAACCAAGCGTCTCAGTAAAGAGAGGGATTAGACAATGGTTTCCCCCCTGAGGGAGTCAAATGTGTATTAAGCTCAACTAGAGTGTCAACAGTCTTGCTATCGGTGAATCCAAATCGAGATAAGAGTTCGAGGGCATACTTGGCTTGAGTAATGTAAAGTCCATCTGTAGAATGAGTGATTTCAAGACCCAAGAAGTAGCTAAGATGTCCAAGATCTTTCATCTCAAACTGCTGATTGAGAAAATCCTTGAGTTCTTGAATGCCACCGAGGTCATCACCGATTATGATCATATCATCCACATACATGAGAAGTAAAATAGGAAAGGGATCAAGGATATCTGGTGGTTTGATATCTTCCACCTATTCATTAAAGGGTGAACTAGGAAAGGGATCAAGGATATCCGGTGGTTGGACAGAGAAGTCTACAAGAGAATTAGGAGCAACTACGGGAGGATCGGGAGCAGCGATTATAGAAGGAATATGTGTCTCATCCGGAAAAGATCTAAGACAGAGGAGGAAGATAGGGAGGCACGAAAGTGAGAGAGCTCAACAAAAAGACGATGTTCCCAAAGACAACATTGCGAGAGATACGAAGACAATGAGAAACAGGATCATAACACCGATACCCCTTTTGAGTTTCGCCATAGCCAAGAAAACAACAAAGCCTTGACCGAGGTTCAAGTTTGTTATGCTCATGTGATCAAAGAAGAACGAAACAAGCAGAACCGAAGGAGCGAAGGTGGTGATAGTTTGGAGGTGACCCAAAAAGGCACTCATATGGAGTTTGATTTTGGATGACAGGACTTGGAATGCGATTAATAGCATGAACAATATGAATAGCAGCTTCGCCCCAAAAAGGAGCAAGAACTTTGGCAGAGAGAAGGAGAGCACGAACAATGTCAAGAATATGACGAAGTTTTTGTTCGGCTCTACCATTTTGCTGAGAGGTACTTGGACAAGTTAGTTGATGAACAGTGCCATAGGAATGCAACATAGCTTGGAAAACATATTGAGTGTACTCAAGAGCATTATCGGATCGAAAATTTTTGATTCATTTGGAAAAATTGAGTTTCAACCATTTTTGCAAAATTAGAATATACTTGCAATAATTCAGAACGATATTTCATATTAAAAATCCAGCTATAGCGAGAATAATCATCAACAAAGACAACAAAATATCGAGATCCACCAATACTAGAGACAAAGGAAGGCCCCCAAACATCGAAATGAATAAGGTCAAAGATATCGGTGGATATAGATTCACTAGTATTGAAAAGCAAATTTGGTTGTTTTCCTAACTGACATGAAACACAATCAAAATTTTCTGTAGATACTGAACCTAACAAACTTCTAGAAGCCAATTGTTGTACTCGAGAAGAAGATGCGTGACCAAATCGAGCATGCCAAAGTGTAAGGAAATGAATAAAAGAAATTGCAGCAGGTGTAGCAATGAAACAGGAGCAATAAGTGGAAGATGAAGGTTGTCCACGGGAAACATACGCCTAACTCTAGGACCAGTCCCAAGCTCCTGTCCCATCCTTGGATCCTGTACAATACACCTAGAATAATCAAAGATAATGCGATACCCCAACTCAGCTAATTGTTCCACAAAAAAAAATTGTAAGAAAGGTCAGGAACATTAAAGACCCCAAGAACTGAGAGGTTGGAGGTCGAAACGAAACCTATATTATGACCGGACATTGTGGAACCATTTGTTATGCGAATATTAAGAAGGTGTGGTGCGGGTTTAAGTTCGAAAAATAAGGGCGAGTGAGGTGTCATGTGATTGCAATAAGCAGAATCCATAAGCCAAGAGGAAGGAGACATACCAAATAAAGTCGAGAGAGAAGAGGAATAAGATGCATTACGAACCATACGAATGACATTAGTGGTAATATTTTTAAGGTCATTTGTGGACATGGTGAAAGTGCGATCTGAAGACTTAGACTATATAGAGACGAGAGCCATTAGTTGGACACTCTCGGTGTTAGCAACAATGAGCAGAGAAATTGAACCAGTTGATTTTTTGCGATGATAGTAAGTCTCAATATTGTGGCCAAAACGTTTGTAAAAATTGCAAAAATGTTTGTTCTATTGTCGGTGACGATTATTGCAACAAGAAGAAGACCTGTCCTTATTCTTCATTTAGAAGAAAAATATGCAAAAATGAAATCTACGCGAAAAACTAACCTGGACAAAAAAAACAACTCGAGAAAAAAGTCAACGGTTAACAGTAAAACTCAACGGTCAACGGTGTAGTCAACTCCCCGTGATGACGTCGGCAAGATGACGTAAGTCGATGACGTCAGATAGGGCTTACATGGATGATGACATGGTAGTGATGACGTCGGCAGGTGACCTAGTGGCGTGTGGAGTGCGTGAGGCGCGTGGTTCAATCTTCGTCAAAGCTTTAGACAGCGCGTGAGGGCGTGTGGGGAGTTCAATGAGGATGATTCTTTTCGGACGATATAGATCGGAGAAAGACTATTCCGATTAAGGTGGCGATGAGATGATCGGAGCAATACTCAAGGTGCGTGAGGCGTGTGAAAAAAAAAACTGCCGAATCTTTGACCGGAGCGTGGCGGTGCATGTAGTGTCAGATGATGATGATTCCGGCAGATTTGTGTAGATCGGTTGAAAATCTACATGGTGATATGTCTTATGTCTTAATCGGAGGTCTGATGTGGAAGATCCAATGAAGGCGGTGATCTTGGTGGCGGTGATTGAGTTTCTGGCGGTGAAGATTCAACCTTGGGCACCTCTGACGGCGGTGGAGCAGTTAGGAGAGGGCACGAAAAAGGTTTACTGGCTGAAGAAGTCGAGGCAGCGGAAAATACCAACGAAGACAAGACTGCAAGACACAAGAATGTTAGAGCAATGGCTCTAATACCATGATAGAAATACTGAATGCAATAGTATTGTATTTCTCATTGTAAAAGAATACACACGAGTGTCTTTATATAGGAGGCATATGAGTGCAGTACAAGTAAGAGTGTAATACAAGAATGTGTGCTATACAAGTAATCTAGTTGGGCGTAAAGCCCATAAGACTATACACGTTAACAAAGAAAATGGTTCTAAAGGATTCCATCTTTATCATTGAGCTTTTCTTGAGGGTTGATAAAAAGAAAAATATAAAGATGATTACTTATTAAGTAATCCATTGTTGAACCGTCATATACTTAAAGACTTGATATTACTTGAAAATCAGCTTCCATTCTTTATTCTTGAGGAGTTACATGAAAATTTTTCCAAAGGGCACAGTGAAAATTCTCTTTTTATTGACTTGGCCACAACTATTTTTATTCATGTATCAAGAGCATACCAAAGGAGATGGAGAAGGAGAAAAGGAAGAAGAAGGAAGTAAAACATTTCACTGATTTGATAAGATATTTCCATTGTCCGACTAAACACAAAGATTTTGGAGATAGTATTCGTGATCTATCTACTGCAACACAATTGTGCAAAACAGGAGTAATATTCAAATTGGATGAAGTGGGTGGCTTACTAAACATACAATTCGATAAGTGGTATCCCACATAAATATGTCCCTGTTTCACTTGCTCATGGCTTTTAAATTGCTTACCGTGCTTGAAATGCTTTGAGTGCTTGGAACGTATGCAACCAAATAAAATCACATCCACAGGAGAAATTAAATGGCAAAGATTAAGGGAAGAGAGATGCAAACACAAGGACAACACAACGATGTGGTATTGAAGAGGAAACTGAAGCCTTCGGCGTAAAACCTCTTCGCCGCCCTCCAAACGGTAAATAATCCACTAAAAAATGTAGTTGGGATACATGAACAGTAAAAAACCCTCCAAGCCTAATCTACCTAATGTACCTAAGCCCTCCAAGTTCCTACTCCAATGAGGTTACGCCGAACCTATTTCTTCTTTAGCTTACCGGATTCCACTACTTGACCATAGCATCAACCAATATGAAATTGGTCCCTTTTTAACTACTTCCCAAAGCACCAAATGGCATTCTCACATATATGGGTATGGTGAGAAAATGTTTTGATAATGTACCTCTTAAGAATGTAACAATGGAGAGGAAAAGAGTAGAGGAATTTGAAGAGTCTCTATGTGAAGATTGTGGATGAATCAATCTTGTTTTTCTCTAGGATTTTTCTCTCAAAATTCTCTCTGGAAGCTCTCTATATTTCGTGAGTATAAGGGTCTATATATAGTGGGGTGAGAAAGGAATGCGAAGAGTTAATTTTTCCCAAATAGAGCTGGCTAGCGGCTTGGCCTTGTGACTTGACCGAGTCGCGAGTTCAAGCCGCGAGTTAACAGAATGGCTAGGCTGGACTATTAGTCCCGTAGTGCTCCACTAAGCGTGATCTGCTCATTTTCTCTGCATGCTTCACTCGTGTGCTGTAGTTAGCGGCTTGCTAGTTGCGAGTCACCCACGAGTCCCAGCCACGAGTCTCTGCATCCTTGCATAATCTTGAGCATTTCTTCACATTCTCTCACTCACTACCCTTACATGATTCCCACCTAAATACAGGGTTACTAATTGCTAAAATACAAGCAAATTTGGCACGAAACAAAGCCAACAAGATGGTTGATAAAATTCAACCTTACAATAATTATATCTTATTGTTCATTAGACCCTTAGAAATTAATCTAGAAATCCTGAGAGTTTAATGAAAAGAATACAACCCACGTCTTTACTAGAGTAGAGACTTGAAAAGAAAAGTTTAATAGTTTTAGGCATGATTTTTCCTTTTTTTTTTTTAATTTTTTTTTAATTTTATCATTCTAATTTAGTGCAAGTCATTTAAGATTTATTTTCTTATCTTAGGTGATATTATCAATAGATCTCTTTTGAGATTCATTCAATTATTATTTTTGTATGTTTTTAAAGTTATATATGAATTTATATTTCCTCCGGTAGACATTAAAATTATAAAATAAATTACAAATAAAAGAAACAATATATACAATATAAAGTTATAATATAATAAAATAAAATAGATTTTAAATCGAAGAACATTAGGGCCTAATTTATTAAAACATTTTGCAGCTTCACTTAACAGTATAATAATCATTCAATAGGCTCAAACTAATGCTAAATTCTTTAACATTAATTATATATAAATTAAGCATAATATAAAAGAAAAAAATTAATTTATTTACTTTACTTGTGACTTGTGGAGAATAAGCTTAGTGGTAAAAGAGATAAATATTGGGTTATCGTGACTAGTTTTCAAAAAATGCTTCTAGAAATATGGGTTTCTTTATTTTTAACTAGAAAATGACCACTTTTCCGAGAAAAGAAATCAATAGACATGACAAATATTTTATTTTAAGTGACTATAGAAATATAATATTTTGACCAAAATTATGGGAACTATTAGAAGAACATAAAATTGCAAATTTTGTAGTTAGGACTTAGGAGTTATATATTTTTATTGTATTGTCAATTGTCATCAATTAATGAAAAATAAACATGTTTAGGCATGTTACATTGGTGTTTATTATATAGATTATATAAAATTGATTATATTTTATATATTTCATAAATTTTTAAAATATTAATTATTATACCCTGATTGTGTGATCTCTAAATTATTTAATAAACAAATATGATCTAAGATGTTTTCAAAAAAAATAAATTGTGCACAGTATGGTTTAAAAAATAGTTCATAGTTTGAAAACTAACTAGATAAAGAAGAAATTATTTTGAGTTAAGTAAGGAATAACTTAACGTAAATATTTTTATTTTGCATGAGAAAATACTATATATTAAATCATATTGCATACTTTATATATAAATAATATATGTATAAGTTATATATATATATATATATATATATGACTTGGCCCCTAAACAATTTTCTATTTCTAGTGATTAGGAGAAAAAAGAACTTGGCTATTAAAAGATGGTCCCTACTACTGTTGCTGGTTCACTTCAAAGTGATCGCATTTGCGAAGAGCTAAGCATTAACATTCCAATATTAATGGAAAATGATTTTATGGAGCCAATCCGGCGGCCCGAGTGTTGCATCTACAGAGTGCCCCAGAGACTTCGCCAGGTAAACAAGGAAGCCTACACTCCAAAGCTAATCTCAATCGGTCCTTTTCACCACGATGGAAAACAACCAAGGGATGAGGAAGATGATGAACAAGATTTGAGGGACATGGAAAAGCTGAAATTGGGATACTTAAAGGAATTCTGTAATCGGACTATGACATGCCCAAAAGATTCGGAGTTGTTATTCAGAGATCTTTGATATCGGCAGAGAAGATTTTGTGAAAATGGTTCTAAAGGATTCCACCTTTATCATTGAGCTTTTCTTGAGGGCTGATAAAAAGAAAAATATAAAAGCGATTACTTATTAAGTAATCCATTGTTGAACCGTCATATACTTGAAGACTTGATATTACTTGAGAATCAGCTTCCATTCTTTATTCTTGAGGAGTTGCATGAAAAGTTTTCCAAAAGGCACAGTGAAAATTCTCTTTTTATTGACTTGGCCTGCAACTATTTTTATTCGTGTATCAAGAGCATACCAAAGGAGATGGAGAAGGAGAAAGGGAAGAAGAAGGAAGTAAAACATTTCACTGATTTGATAAGATATTTCCATTGTCCAACTAAACACAATGATTTTGGAGATAGCATTCGCGATCTATCTACTGCAACACAATTGTACGAAACAGGAGTGATATTCAAATTGGATGAAGTGGGTGGCTTACTTGACATACAATTCGATAAGTGGTATCCCAAGGAAATATGTCCCTGTTTCACTTGCTCATGGCTTTTAAATTGCTTACCGTGCTTGAAATGCTTTGAGTGCTTGGAACGTACGCAACCTTTGTTGAAGATCCCACAATTCGAGATAGATGATATAACTGAAGGCCTTTCCCGAAGCATAATGGCATGGGAGCAATGCTATTATCCATCTGAAGCTTACTTATGCAATTATATGGGGCTATTGGACTATCTTTTGAACACTGGAGAAGATGTGGAGTTGCTTGTTGAAAAAGATATTATAGTTAACTCGTTAGGCAGCAATGAAGCAATTTCCAAAATGGTAAATAGACTCTGCCTTGAAATTGTGGACGAAAATTCTTGTTACTCTGAACTCGCTCGAAAGCTTAACAAGCACTTTGACCAATGTTGCAACCGTAACATGGGGCTCTTGAAAAGTACCTATTTCTCCAATCTTTGGAGAGGCACTGCAACTATTTTTGGTCTTATAATCTTTGGATTCAATCTCTGGAGTATCATTAGGCCTTACGTTGTATAGATTAAATCCATTGCATCTGAACTTGTCATTTTGATGCACTCTCTCTCGTTCCTAATAGGGTAGTCTATATTCTATATTTGGGCACTGGTTGTTTGAAATGTTGTTTCAGCATCATCCATGAATGATATGTAATAATAATGTTCTATCTTTTGTTATTTCCCTTTACCACTGAATGCTATTTATAATATCATTGTTTCTTGTGCGGTTAATGCCTACAATATAGATTCTTTTTCTTTACACTGGCATTTTTCATATATAATATTATGCGGTTTCTAATAAAATTTAATATATTATTTTTTTGGAATTGTCAAATTTAGTGGAAACCCAGAGAAGAAGGAATCGAAATAATTAGCCTGATCAACGATAGCAAAAGTGCAGTCCCAAAAACACCAACGGTACGAAATAGGAACCTAGCTGCCACCGATTCGCAAAGCTTTTGTGGATTGTTAGAGATATATATATTAAACATATATTAGCCCAATGTAATAGGCCCAAGTCCAGTCCTGCTTGTACTAGTAGTCTAGGGTTTAGTCGCCTATATATACTCATGTTAGGGTTCATTGTAACACAGAGATTATTGTACTACACTCTCATACAATAAAGATGTAGCCCTTAAGGGATTCCTCCGTGGATGTAGGCCGTAAGGCTGAACCACGTAACCCTTGTGTTCTCAATGTTCCTCCTCTATGCTTCCTCTTCCGCATCTACTTTAGCATACACAACATGATATAACACATTGCGTTGCTAATATTTTAACATGGTATCGAGCCAAACTTCGTTCTTGGCATCAAACAAAACATCTCTAGCAAGCAAAGAAGATTCTCACGTGCATACCACCATCCGAAGTCACACATGTTTCTCATCCGGATCTAGAATCCACGGCATCTCACAGCCATTGTAGTGCAATCTTTGTGTTCAAGATCCACAAACTCAAGCAAAGCTTAACTTTTCAGATCTGTGCACATAGAGCCTTCGCCTGTCGAAACCGACACCACGTACGTGCTCCTCGGCCTCCGGTGAGGAAAACCCAGAAATCCGGTCACCCGAAGCCCCGCCACGCGCCTCCACGCGCCTCGGTTGTCTCCGGAAAATCTCCCACATGCCACCTCAGATTCCCGACTTCCGGATCGTGTTCTTGGTACACGCGCCGCCATGACGGCCTCCTCGTCCACCGATCTACAAAACCCAGGGACCCGACCTCCAATGGCGGCCGCACGCGCCACCATGCGCGAACAATGGCTCCTAGAATTCTCACACGCGCCGCCGAACGTTCTTGACTCCCAGCTTGGATCTCACCACACGTGCCGCCAAGACGGCCTTGTCGTCCCCGATCTACTTGGCCTCGAAAATCGGTGAACAAACGAACTCACACGCGCCGACACGCGCCGTCCGAGTTTCTGGCATCTCCTCCACGCGCCGGTGAACATCGCACGCTCCTGCCAGGCGCCGGAAAACTCCTGCTGATGTCATCTAGCGTCACCGGCCGACATCATCACTCCACGTCGCCACCATGCAAGCACCTCCACATCGCCCCTAGTCCATGTCGGCGACACGTCATCAACCACGCCGCCAGTGTCGCCTCGTCAAGCACCACGTCACCTAGCTGACCGTTGACCGGACCGACCCGACCGGACCACCCGGATCTGACCCATGAGCACTTTGACTGTTGACTTTGACCTGGACCAGTTGACTTTGACTTTTGCGTTGACTTTTGACCGAAAGTCAAAATTTCCAAAAGGGCCTATCTTACTCGATTTTTCGCGTAGATTCCAATTTTGGCCTCCGTTTCTTCATTTGAAGCTCCGAAATTGGACAATTGGCACATTCTTCATTGTGGTTTCTTCAAAGGCATTATTTATGGCATCTTCAAGTGATCTTCTCATCCTTATCCAACCTCAAGTCTTCATCGAGCTTCCGCCTTGAGTTTGAGGGAGGGTGTTAGAGATATATATATTAAACATATATTAGCCCAATGTAATAGGCCCAAGTCCAGATCCTGCTTGTACTAGTAGTCTAGGGTTTAGTCGCCTATATATACTCATGTTAGGGTTCATTGTAACACAGAGATTATTGTACTACACTCTCATACAATAAAGATGTAGCCCTTAAGGGATTCCTCCGTGGATGTAGGCCGTAAGGCTGAACCACGTAACCCTTGTGTTCTCGGTGTTCCTCCTCTATGCTTCCTCTTCCGCATCTACTCTAGCATACACAACATGATATAACACATCGCGTTGCTAATATTTTAACATGGATCACCGGATTGCTTGTCCCACAATAAGTTTTTTCTATCACTTTGTGACAAATGATAAGTTTTAATTTATCAATTTTATTTTCGAAAATCAGTTTTTTTTTTTTTTTTTTATTTTTTTTTTAATTAATGACACATGGTGAAGGAAAGTTGGATTTTTTTTTTTTTTTTTTATACAAAATAGAATTTCTACTCTAACCTACTCTAAATGTATATGTGTATGAAACTCTCTCCTGAAAACTTGAACCCCGACCCTTGCTCGTAGTGGATCCAGATGAAAACCTATAAAAATCACACATCAACAATTTGTAAAATAGTTTGTTATGGTAGCATTATTCTTTTTTCTTTTTAAATTTATTTATTTTGATAAAAGGCACAAGTCTAATACATAGCAATATAGCATACATAAACCATAAAAAAAAAAAATAAAAATAAAGAAAGAGCATCTAAAGTCATAAAATTGGGTTTTTAAACAGCTGTATTCGGCAATCCTTTTGAGTTGTTATGAAATAAAACTTGCCCTTTGGGTCTAGATTCTCAAAAAAAAAAAAAAAAAAAAAAAAAAGTATTCGGCAATAAATATTGCAAACCTTTTGACGGCGTATGAACAATCTTTTGAACACGTTCCAGAATAATTTTTTTGAAGATGCTCGAAGGAGCAGAACAACACTGCAAGACAATATAGGGGAAAATTAATTGTGGTAGAAGCAAATTTCTCAATAGAAGGTATTAAAGATGGTAAATAGGAAGATCATTATTAGTCGTACATACCTTTTCCTAAGATGCTTAAAGAAGCAAAACAACACTAAATAAGGGGGAAAATTAAGTGCGGTAGAAGTAGTTTTTCATAATCTTAAGGCATTCCTTCCAAAACTCATCTCATTTACATGTCAAAAGTCAATTGATCGGTACTTTCTGGTTTTTCCAATGCCAAGAGATGTTTAGGATTCAAATCTCCCTCCATCAACTATCAAGTTAATATTATTAATTTTTAAAATAAACCCACTTGTTTATCTAATGATGAATTGAGTTAAAGGGGTCATAACATGTCAGGTTAAACCTAAAATTAAATATTTGAAATAATTTCTATAATATTTAAAAGTCAAAGGTATTTAATGTTGTCATGCTCTTGTTGAACCGCATCATTGGTTATGTCACAATTTTTTAATTATTTTTTCCTCTAAATTTTTTTGATAATATTAAATATATTAAAATGTCCAAGTTATTATATTAAAGAAAATTATCCAAAATAAACATGTAAGGTCAATCAATTAATATACAATTTTTTAAAAGAGAAAGAAAGTTTATTATTAGGGTCCAATTGGATTTGAAAACCCACTAAACATCAACCATTGCCATTCCTTATTAACTTAGGAGTTATACAAAATGCTGCATTTTGATCTTTTAAAGAAACATAAAAAGAAAAAGAAAGAGGAAAAAATTCATTGAAAAAAGGATAAAAGTTTTCTCAACTTAGATCAGAGGAATCTCCATCAATCCAATATGTAATGGGTTTTAGGGCTATTTACGTGTATCAAATTTCATAATTTATTAGATTATTAGTTAAACAAATAAATAGTGTTATAAACCACCACATAAAGAGTTGGAGAAAATTTCCTTCAAACTAAAAGCAAAAGAATTTACAAGTCAAATTCTATTTATTTGAAAAAGTAAAGTGCAACGTGTGCGAAAAAAAAAAAAATTCCCAACTGTGCAGTCCACATTCTTGTTTCTCCTAATTATGATTCTAAGAAAGCTGGGAGAGACAAGATTTTGTGGCTGGAGTCTCTTTATGAATGATCCACCAACATCCAGATGGCAATACCTTAAATTTTTGAAGTTCATTGCCAAAATTTTGCAAGTTCCCAACAAAAATATATCAGTTTGTAAGTTCTACTGACAAAAGATCCTATACATCAAACAAAATATTTACGAGTTTTTTACATCCTAATTGCATGGAGAAATACAGCCATAGCCGTGTTGAGGTCTAAAAAAGATCACGAGTACCCAAACCCAAAGAAATAAGTGCAAGGGGCTACGAAAGAGAAGAAATGGCAGGCCCAAGAGGCTTGAAGCATAAAGAAGGAAAAAGGGAGGCCCGAAAGCTTATGAGAAAAAGAAGAAAGAAAAGGAAGAGAAGCCCATGTTAGGGGATTGAAGAAGAAAGCTGAACCGGGATCCTCGGCAACCACCAAAAGGCTCAGATCCTCCTAGGCGTATAAGCACAATCAACAAAGAATTAAGACAGATCGAAAGAAAATGACAAAAAAAGAAACACAAGGAACAAAGGAGAAGCCACAAGCGCCAAACGACCTAACAAGAAAAGAAGAAAGAATCAGCGACCTCTCATGGCGCAAGTGGGAAGCGCCTCGGGGAACCGAATGGAGAAGTATAAAAAGGGAATAGTAGCGGATGACTTTCAAACCAACGTAATGAGATTCCGCCCGTCTGTGAAAAAGGTAAAGAACTAAAGGAATGAAAGGATGAAAAACAGGGAATAGAACTTGTTGAGTGATGGGCACGATATATGCCCCTGTTGACCAGGAGGAAAAACAGGGGGAATCAATGGTTTCCCTGGGACTCCAGAATATCATTATAAAAAGGGGGGAAAGGTTGCGAAGAGGGTAGAGATTTTTGGAGTGAAAAAACTATTGATAAAAATTCTCAGAGAAGAGAAAACTCAGGGGAAATTAGTAACACTACTTCCCCGTATCCTAAAAAAGTCACTATTGTACATATTCGGATTCAAAAATAATCAAACTTTGCAAGTCTTGAAGGTTGGAATAACCATTCAAGACTGTAATTTTGGAGCTTGCTTGAACCTTGTATCACATCTTAGTGAGCGTATTGTAACCATAATAAAGAAAAATTCAATGAAATACTTTCTCTTGATTTAAGGATCCTTATAACATTACTTTGTGCTTTGTTATTTTATTCTCTGCATTTACTTTGCTGTTTTGATTTGTCGTTCAATACAAATATCCTTGTTTCTCGGTTTATATGTATTATAAGAAGCATGCCATGTGCAGTACTTAATTCTTAAACGACTTGTTAGCTGCAGTGAATCAAAGCCCGGTCCACCAAACCACAACTATTCGACCGGGATCCTTGGGCCTGAATGTTATTGAAAAAGGCACTCTCACAACCAGAAGAAGCAACAACAACACTTCCCAACCCGACCTCAAAGTTCCAGTCTTGCCATGCCTGCCATCACTTCCCTACAATAAGGTTGCTACCTGCAGAAATTTAAGGTGCAAGTCCATAAAGAACAAAATTTGAGAAAAAAAAAACAAAAGCCAATATATCAAAAACCAAAGAACTTAATGTGCAATTTCCTCAATGGGTATGTTTTCCTACACTCACAAAGAAAGGTATATACCTGGGGCCTTTAATGTAATCTAAGTAAAGAGATTTTGAGGTGGTTATAGAAACAAACCAGTGATTATTGATTGTAATTATGCCAAATGGAATATTATGCACTAAGTATACATTATCAATAGAAAAATTTACCCACATGGACACAATAAAAGCAACCCCAACTCCTTGTACAAAATTAATTTATCCTTATGAACTCAAAATCAACCCAAAGAAAGGATAGTAACAAAATACCATGTGGGTAAATTTTGTACAAGAATATCCTTGTTTCTCGGTTTATATGTATTATAAGAAGCATGTCATGTGCAGTACTTAATTCTTAAACAGCTTGTTAGCTGCAGTGAATCAAAGCCCGGTCCACCAAACCACAACTATTCGACCCGGGATCCTTGGGCCTGAATGTTATTGAAAAAGGCACTCTCACAGCAAGCAAGCAGCAACAACACTTCCCAACCGACCTCAAAGTTCCAGTCTTGCCATGCCTGCCATCACTTCCCTACAAGAAGGTTGCTACCTGCAGAAATTTAAGGTGCAAGTCCATAAAGAACAAAGTTTGAGAAAAAAAAACAAAAGCCAATATATCAAAAACCAAAGAACTTAATGTGCAATTTCCTCAATGGGTATGTTTTCCTACACTCACAAAGAAAGGTATATACCTGGGGCCTTTTATGTAATCTAAGTAAAGAGATTTTGAGGTGGTTATAGAAACAAACCAGTGATTATTGATTGTAATTATGCCAAATGGAATATTATGCACTAAGTATACATTATCAATAGAAAAATTTACCCACATGGACACAATAAAAGCAACCCCAACTCCTTGTACAAAATTAATTTATCCTTATGAACTCAAAATCAACCCAAAGAAAGGATAGTAACAAAATACCATTACCTCATGGCCACAGAATACTCAAGTTGGCTTTGGCAATGAACCCAATGTTACACATAGCGATTGACACATCTGCTCTAGTGTTCCCTCAAAAAATTTCCCACAACCAACAATAAACTACACACACAAACAATAAAAAATAAATAAATTAATTTTAAAAAAATGTGACCGCTCTTAGTTACCTAATACCATAAAATTAAAAATGAAAGCTACAAATTTAGTCAAAAAAAGAAGACAAATTGTCATTGGCCAAGAGCTTGCCAAGAAAAGGACATAATTTAGGGAATAACTTCTTCAAACAATCTTTTGTTGTTTCATATTCACAGATACAATATTCACTTCACAATGCAAGACAACAATCATGGAGTCTTCACAAATAGATTTCCTGACCCCACTAATTCAGGGAATTCCCCCTTAGGATTTAACTCTTTTGTTCCTCCCTTCTCAGCAAATGAAGGTGATGAAATTGCCCACCATTCTAACTAAAGAAGGGGGGAAAGAAGGATTTGTTGTGAGTGCATTCGTATTGCCAAGCTAAATTGGTAATGTTGTTTCCCTCATTTTTTTTTCTTCTATCATCCACCTTCCCCCAACAAAAGAAATATAATAGACCAGGGAAAAAGGCTTCTACCATCTAATCATGTAACACATTTTAAAGAAAGTTGATCACATACACGCGTGTGCGCTGTGCAACACACCCATGCACACATATAAAAGTGATCCCCATCAACTTACCAATGTGTCCCCAAAGTGAAAACAACTAGGTCTTCTTCCTCTTTGCTAGTCACATAATAACTAATGTGACTATTGGTGTGGCTTATTAGAGTAAGTCAAAGACACAAATAAAGTTAAAAAAAAATAAAGATGTAAGGCATAAATGTGCAAAACGCTAAAAGTAATATGCTTCAAATAAATCAATTGCCAATAAGCTTTAGCTCAAATGGTACTTGGTTCTTTTTTCATAATAATGGGATGGAAGGTGAGGTCAAGAGCCATTGGTGGGTATGTAAGAATCTGGTGAGAGCATCATATTCATAGACATAGTATGGTGGAGTAGGTTCTTTCTAACTTTGCAGGTTTAGATTCTCCAGCATGATCATAGAAATTAAATAGAGAGACAAGGTGGTGTTTTGTGAACAAAGTACAAAAAAATATACCACCCCCAGGCCCTACCCCCACCCCCAAAAACAGGGGGTTAATTCTTGAGTTGATATAAAAATAGAAGGGACACTGGAATGGTGCGCTTCTGTGTGTTGCTTGTGGTTGCCATCGGAATTTCCATAGAAGAGAAGTGGAAACTGAGGTAGTTTGAGTATTCACCACCTACTTTCAATGATTAGATAACTTTATATAGAGATATAATAGCCCTTTTGTATGTGTGAATAGCTAGAAGGTGTTTTGTGTGATTTTATCATTTTACCGATTGTTATCATAATAGAACAAAATGTTGTTGCAAATCCTCATCAACAAATCATATGACTCTTTTGTCAGAGAAAATCAAACTTTTTAAGTATTGTATTATATATGTTAGTACATTTTAAAATAAATATGTTGAAACTCAAAATAACTGAAGATGAATAAAGAGATGAGTTATAATAAAATTTGTTAAATAAAGAGTTACTTGTATGTAAGTTAGATTAAGTGTGCATTTGGGTATCGCTTATTTTGGTGACAATTGAAAACACTGTAGTAAAATAATTTTTAAATGTGTGAATAGTACCATGTGACCCATTTTTAATGAAAGTTTTGTTCAAAAGAGAAGTTTGTGGGTCCCGTGGATAGTACACAGGACCTACAAAAGAAGCTAGAAACGCGCTTCCGGTAAAAAAAAAAAAAAAAAAAAAAAAAAAAAAAAAAAAAGGAGGAAAACACAGACACGCTGGACGTGGACGCAATCTAAATGGAGCCTAAATAAATTAAGAGAAGTTTTCTAAATTAATAAATAACATGTAGGTTATGTGAAGGGTTGGAAGACTATATATATGGCTATGCTATGAACTAATTTCATATCAAGAGTGAATGAAAAGAAATAGTTAAAAGCAAAGAGTATTGTGTGAGAGAGTGAATTCAATAATATTCCTAAATACTTGAGAGATTTCGGGCCAAAGAAATGTGTTCTTTTGGTGGAGTTTTGGGCTTGAATACTTTGTGCGGAAGCTGTTCTAGTCAGACAACATTTGTTGGGCTGTTGTATCCTAGGGGAGACAAGTTAGAGAAGATAGATCTACACAGGTTACAAAGATTAGCCAACTAAGGTCTTGAATCTTCTTAAAGAGACCGAGTGTCGCGCTTCAGTCCAAATAATGTTGTGTTCATTTCTTCAAATTAATAATATTCAACGTATTATTTAATTTCTTTTTATGTTGTTTCCATTATTATTGTATTTGCACCAACAATATATAATTTGATGGGTAAGATATCAATTGAGAAATCAAACTACAAGTACTTCATTATTCAGGGGAATATAGTTTCTCTTCATTTTTATTTCTCTTATCATCTTAGCCCAAGTCCTACTCTAAGAAAAGGAAAAAGAAGGGTAAGAATGTAGCCAAATTTTGTTTGTTAGAATGAAGATGAAAACTTTGAGATTGTTTGCACCGGTACAAAAGTATATATGTGAAGAATAAAAGGAAAGAGATAGAGATATCCATTTTTGGCTATATTAAATTTGTTAAAGTTAGCTTTTCCATCCAAAATATAGTCTCTAAAATTATAGCCTTTGCTCTTGGGGTACCTAAGGTACAATAGCCTGTGTACCCTTATGATGAGTCACCTCCACTTGATGACATTATGTCATATCCGACCGGTACTTCCATTCAATGGGTACTGATCCTCGGATCACTTCTCATGAGTTGACCGAGATTCATTACTTGTTTTTCTGGATTTCTTGCCATTCTATCTGGCCCATCTCTCACTTGCACATCATTCCTATCGAGAGATGTGCATTTTTGTATGCCTTTGTGACAGATGCTTCTATAAGTTTTCCTCATCTTTCCATTTGATCCTTGGTTGAGATTTATAGGAGTAGTTCTTCTGCTCAAGCTCTTTTCTTCTTGGTTTTTATTTATCATATTTTATTGCATTTAGGTTTAGAGGAGTTTCTTACTTCTGAGCTTGTACACATTATAGCTCCTATAAGTGCCACCTTCCTTAGGCAGAGAGTTGCTCGGATGCGAGCTATCTCTAAACACCTTAGAGTCGAGTCTTCTTTAGGTGTTGCACCTCCTCCTCCTCCTTCTTTAGGTGATCCGGCTGCTGATGAGTATGTTGATCTGACTGCTACTGCTGCTCCTCCACCTTCTACTTCGAATGATTCTAGCATTCGTCATATGTTGGACACCACAAGACCATTAGGCGGCTCATGGTCGCTTTTTGGTGGACATGCTCACGGAGCTTCGGGCTTTGCGTGTAGATTTGGTGAGCTTAGATTGTCTCCTCCACTACCTCCTTTTGATGATGAGTCTTGATTGCCCTTTGGTAATTCATCACAAAAAGGGAGAGTACATATGGATGGAGATAGAGGGAATTTTTTTTTTTTTTTTTTTTTTTTTTTTTTTTTTTTGTTTTGGAGTTTTGGAGCTTTAGATTGTATCTAGGTGCTTCAAATTGTACATTTTTTGGGGCTTATGATGTATTTATTTTGATATCTTTATTCTTTATGAGTTATATATGATAGGGGAGACATTATGTTCTTATTTCTGTTTCTTGTTTCACATTGTGCCACATTGATTACTAATTTATATTTATAAGGTTATTCATGATATATGTCTTTTATTTTATGTTATGTGAAAATCAAGATTTTTTTTTTTTTTTTACTTTTTACTTGTATTTTCCACACATGCATTTATGTGTTTGTTAAGTGTTACAGAAATATACAAGTTGATTTAGTTATGTTATTGTCTACACTTGCAACTGATAGTTAGTAGTTAGGTTGAATTGTTTTTGGTTGGGCTGTTTTTGTAACTTTGAGCATTTTGTTTTGGTATGTGTTTTGTCGCGGATTGCCAAAGGGGGAGTTTGTTAGGTTCTAAGAAATTATGAACTAATGTATTAGAACTTCAATGTGTAATGTTGGCAAATTATGATCAAAACATTTAGTTTAGATTTAGGCTGCTCAAAGTGTGTTTTTGTATAAAGTTGGAATCAAGTGTACTCTTGTAGGATTTATTGTGTAAATCTGTAAAGTTGGATCGATCGAAAATTAGACTCTATCAATCGAAACTTGTGCAAATTGTTTTTATGTAGAATTTTCCAACTCAGCCTAAGCCCATATGAAGTGTAGGGTTTTTTGTTTTGCCTTAAATATAAAAGGAAAAACCCTAATCACGTTTTATTGTTGTTTATCTTGTGTGTATGAATCTCTTGTGAGATCTAGAGGTGTTTGCCTTCATACATACTTAGGGTTATCAAGATTAAGATTGATGTGAAGAACTTGGTGATAGTTTCAGTTGCTACATAAAGAGTTTAAAGAAAAACACAAGTGGGAGTACTTGTGGTTGCTGTGAATCCAAGAAAGAAGTAGTCCGTGGACTCGGAGCTATCATGTGGTCGAGGTAGTAAGTTTTCTACTCGAGGTAGTAATAGGATGTTAGTGGTCTAAGTCGCTATTGTAAAACTTCAATTTTTTCATAATGGATCTGTTTTACCTTGAGGATAGCTAGGTTAAATGTTTCCCAAGTTTTTTACTGGTTTAGTTTTCCTAGGTTATCATATCATTGTGTTCTTTATTTTCTGCATTGTTTCAATGATATGATTTACTTGTGTTAACCTAGATTTGAATAATTTACCTAAGTTAATTACTTGGCTAAATAACTAGGTTAATTTGTTTGTGTTTAAGGGGTCTAAAAACGTACATATTAGCATTATCAATTCTCACTTTAACTCTCATCGGATGCCTTTTGTCTTTTCATTTTTAGTAGAAGGAAATTGTTAAACTTCATGTATTTATGTGTTTTTCCCTTTTTGGTGATGTTGATATATTTAAGGTTTTTTTTTTTTTTTTTTTTTTTTTTTTTTTTTTGAATAATCTATGTTTCTTTTTGCCACCTTAAAAAGTTTCTTAGAGCCACTAGTAGGTATGAATGGATGATCAGCCGACATCCTTTAAAGAAGATGGGCTAGTCTGCTCTTATTCCAATCTAGTTACAAGGCTTAGGTTTGCTCCTAAAAGGTCTGGACAAAAGTCTTGAAAGGGGTGTGTGGTACTTTTGATAGGAGGATTTGGGCTTAACTATAGTTCCTCCGATAGTGGAGTTTGTAAATCTGGTTTGCTAAATAGAGCAATATGTCTAGGCCTAGTAAACTTAAAACTTGAGGCCTAGACTCCCATTAGAACATTAGCATTAGCTATGCTAAACAAATTCTATTTTCACACACCAAAAGGCTAATTTTTTTTTTTTTTTTTTTTTTGAAGACATCATTTCACAATAAAATCTACATCATATCTCTTATTTTACCACATCGCCCATTAAAAAAACTTAAAAACTTTCACACCTTTTATTGAAAAAAAAAAAAAAAAAACACCCAGTGTCCCACTCACTCACCCATTGTCGCCGAACCCACCCCACTGTCGAACCCAACCATCAGAACCCACCACCTAACCCACCCACCTTACCACCGGAATCACTAATTAGAACCTATCCCACTGCCAAAATCATCCATTCGAACCCAACCATCAACTCACAACCAAAAAAAAAAAAATAATAATAAATAAATAAATAAAAACCCATAGGAAGAAAGAGATCTAGATTGCATGGCTTGGTGGAGGCATGGCGGCTAGATTGGGCTTATGAGAGAGGAAGAGACTGAGAGAGAGAGGTTGAGATATAGAGATAAGAGGGAGAAGGCACGAGAGAGAGAGAGAGAGAGAGAGAGAGAGAGAGAGAGAGAGAAATAAAATAAAATAAAAAATTAATATTCTTTTTTAGCATAGGTATCCATATGGTTCCAAATTTGGAACGGTAATGTTCATTTATGATAAATTCTTTAACATTTAGAACATATGATGTCAAAAGTCTTTTGGGTGTTTGGTGTGCCAAATGCCAAATATTTGGCACACCTAATGCAAGTGCTCTTAGCTTTGGGTTTTGTACATCTCTCCTGGCTGATCGACTAGACGCATAACATAGCTTCCTTTGTTCAGCAATCAAACCCCACAAGGGCACCTGATTCTTCTTGTCAAAGTGTAATGTGTTATGCTTTCTCAAAAAAAAAAAAAAAAAAAGTGTAATGTGCTATTATTTTACGCTTGGGAAAATAACCAATTTGGCAAATATTCCTACCTTTTATGTACCATCCATTTCATTTAATTGTGGTAGCTTTAAGTAATGAAGCCAATTAAAACACACGCAACTTCTTTTTTTTTTTTTTTTTTTTTTTTTTGTGGGTTAAACTGCAAAGTGCACTCACTAAATTTGATTAAAATTTAGTTCTTTAAATTTCAAAATTATTCAATTTAGGTCTTTTATCCAATTTTGTTAAAAAATTGTTGTTAAGTATGCAATTAACTAATGAAAAAGATTTTTTTTTTTTTTAAATTCTTACATAAAAAATTTACAAAATATTTTTATTAATTTTGTAGATTTTCTTTTTCATGTGAAAATAATATTTTTTTTAGGGAAAAATACTTGAATTGAATAAATCTGAAATTTAGAGGACTTAATTAAACGAAAGTAAAGTTAGAGAATTGAAATGAATTTTTACAAGATTTAGAAGGTGCAACTTGCATTTTAGCATTTTTTTTTTTTCAAAGGCGAAAATGGGGCTGCTCTTATATTTTAGCTAATGAGAGTGTCTAGAGTTCTTTGAGCACCCTATTATTATCTCTGGTAAAGTCCTTTACGGCCTGTTTGGAAGTTTAAAAAAGGAGGGGGAGTAGAGTAGAGGGAGGGAGAGTAATTCAATTATCTTATTTGGAAGTTTTTTAAGAAAGGAGGGGGAGGAGTTTGGAGGGGTTTGGAGGGGTTTCAACCACCTCTAACCCCTCATTTTTAATTCCCCCAAATTGGAGAGATTTGGAGGGAGAGTAGAGTAGATAAATTATTGAATAGATAAATTTCCCAATTTACTCTTTCTAAATTAATAATAGACTAATATTGCAAGTCCATTTTCAAATAGGGTAAATTTGTCTATTTTAATCATTTCCTCTTCTCTCCATCCTAATTTTTAAAACATCCAAACAAGGGGAAGGGCTAATTACTCTCTTCCTCCTTACTAATTTTAAAAACATCCAAATAAGGTGGAGGGGAACCATTCCCTCTACTCTCCTCCCCTAATCTATTCCCATCTACTCTCCTCCCTCTCTAAACTTCCAAACAGGCCATTAGTATTGCCAAAAGATGTGAATGAAAAATTTTGAACCAAAGACTTTATGAATCTTATGAGACCTTGAAAATCACTTGGCGAATATCGTTGTTCAGCTTTCAAATAGTTTTTGGCTAATATTGCACGGGTACCCTTTGTTCTAAGCCGATCACATACTCCATCTATTAGGGGCATCATCTTGATATGTGTTAGAGATATATATTAGACATATTAGCCCAATGTAATAGGCCCAAGCCCATTCCTGCTTGTACTAGTAGTCTAGGGTTTAGTCGCCTATATATACTCATGTTAGGGTTCATTGTAACACATGAGGTTATTGTATTACACTCTCATATAATAAAGATGTACCCCTTAAGAGATTCCTCCGTGGATGTAGGCTGTAAGGCTGAACCACGTAACCCTTATGTTCTCAGTGTTCCTCCTCTATGCTTCATCTTCCGCATCTACTCTAGCATACACAACATGATATAACACATCTCTATGCTAATATTTAACAATATGTGTTGTTGATGTTTTACGCGTGAGACAGCAACGAGGGGCCACATATTACATAAATTCATGAACAGTTTGTTTTAACCTGATGCTATAGATTGATATGCTATTATGCTGTCTACAATGATAATTTTGTATAATTGACTGTCACTTTATCTAGGTTGTGTAAACAAGTTAAGAATGTTGGTTTTTGCTTTATGGAACAAAATAGTGAAAATACTGCTATTATGTTTGTGAGAAGAGTTAAAATGTGTGAATTTTAAATTTAAAGCACAAAAGAAAGAAAGAAAGAAAGTGAAATTAAAGTTTGTGAGATGCTTGTAAACTTGTGAGAATGACGTTGTCCGTACCATGGCATGTTTTGTGCTTCTATGTCAAAGAGAGAGAGAGGATCACAAGTGCTATAAATAGGATTGCAAGAAGAGAGTATGGTATTACTATCAAATTCATAATCGAGAGACTCAATTATATTAGTGTTTATTTAAGAGGTGCTCTCAAGGGTAAAAGCTAGCATTTTTCTTTTCGGGCCTGTTTGATTGGTAAGATTTTCTATTATTGCAAAATTTAATTTTCACGAGTTTAATTTATACTTATGTATATTTAAATTCTTGATAAAATTAGATCTGTGTTCGGTAGACCCTAAGAATTTAGTTAGAAATCAAATGGCCATTAGCGAACGTGAGAAAAGTTTGTTAGTTTTAGGGTTTTATTTTTTACCATTTTAATTTAGTGCATGACGTGAGATTTGAATTATTATCTTCTAGCTGAATGTTATGATCCTAATATATCATATAGATTAAATGTAAGTTAAATCATATGTTTATAAGATTTTGGACAATCTCTCCTTACAAGCTGGTTTTCAAGGGTGAGTTTTACCCACTGATTTGTATCGTTGAAACTTTAGAATCTAATAAATTGAGATTTGGATTTTTTTTTTTAAATTAAGAGTGATGATGGATTTTCTAATAATTTAATCAACTAAATTCTTATTTGGTAACTTGTTGGATTTTTATAAAAATTAAAAATGATAATATGGATACATCAAGTTTTATTACATAAACCTTGCAAACAAGTTTTTCTACATAAACATTATAAATTGACATGTCACTAATTTCAAAAAGGAAATTAACATATTTATTTCTTAGTTGTAGTAGTGGTATCAATTAGATTAGTTTTCTTGTCAATTTGTAAACTTTTTATAGTGATTTTAAAAACTGGAACAGTCAAAGAATCAGAAAAGTAGCCAATTCCCAGTTTTTATCGATTGAACCAAAGGTTTTTATGGTTGAACCACATTCTTTTACTATTTGTATCAGACTAGTTGAACCAGCCAATCTTATCTAGTTTTTAAAACCATGCTTTTTATCATAAATTTTATGGTAGTTTAAGCAATTTTAAAAAATTAATATACATTACATGATTCTAAACGTTGGTTTTACATAGTATATGTTGAGAAGGAAGGGGGCTTTGGAAAGTACAAATGTTTATAAATAAATAAAAGAGCTTACAAATATAATTTAAGATCTCTATAGATCATAATCGAAAATTTGAGGGTTAAGGCCATAATTTTAAACAATTTTCTCTTATATCAAATTAAAGAATATATATATATATATATATATATATATATATATAATTTTCTATCTAAAAATTTTTTAATTCAATTTTTTTTTTTTTTTAATTTTGAGATGCAAAATTAATAACAAAGTTTTTGTATTCAACTTTTGCTTAACAACACATTTTCATTTGATAATATGACTATTTTATATATATTGTGAAATAGTCAATCTTGGATAGGGGTTATTAATTAATTTATAGAGAACTTCTTTCTATGGAAGCCATGACTTTAAAAACCAAAATGGTCAATGAATCGGAAAAGAGACCGATTTTCGGTTTTTACTGGTTCTTGAAATAGACTGGTTCTAGGTTATTAACTTAAATATTACTTGTGAGAATAAGCTTAGTGGTAAAATTGGAAAAATAATGGGACAAAGTTTAACTACAAAATTAGTTATAGCCTAAGGTTATAACCTTACTCAATAAAATAAACATTACTACATATTTTGAAAATTTAACTATTGAATTGCATGATCTTTACATTCTTAATGCGCATGTCAAATTTTGTGTCAATTAGATATTATTTATTATATGATCTATAAGCTTATATTTTATGTATAATTTTAAACTACAAAAACTTGCAATTTAAATAATTTATTGATAAAATAATTATTGATCTTTAATTTTCCAGAAATTTTGAATATATGGAGAATATAAGAAGAAGATTTCATCTAATGGTGGATTTGTTAAAATTCATCTCTAATAAAAAGATATTGAGTAAGGTTGTAATTTATGGTCACAACCAATTTTGTAACTAAACTTTGTCCTAAATAATGAGTTTGATTGCGACTAACTTTCAAGAGATACTGCTAGAGAGAGGGAGCAAAAAAGAATGTATAGGTTACTTTATTTTTTAAACTAGAAATTGACAACCTTTCCCCAAAAAAAATTCAATAGATAGTACATATATTTTGTTGTACAAGATAATGTACATATAATCAATCATCATGTTGTAATTATAATGTGTCAAATTTCACACGTACTCTTTTGACTATTGTGATGCCTACATTAAAAACTAAAACCATTTGCTTAAAATTTTTAAAGGGTTAGGTTGTTTGTTTTGGGTAAAATTGATTGATTGGGCTTAATTTGTTTGTTGTTTGTTTTGTTTTTTTTTTTTTTTTTTTTTTTTTTTTTTTTTTTTTAAGCTTTGCTATTGATATTTTTTGTTGTTGTCCTATTTTTTTTGGGTTTATTAATTTTCTTTATTTATTTTAGATATATAACTTTTTTAATGGCCTTTAAAATGATTAATGATATTGTTATAGAGGGGGCCCAGCATAATTTTATTGAACTAAATTACTAAAATTAATATATATATATATATATATATATATTTTTTTTTTTTTAATTATAAAATTTGGGGGGCATTGCACCCAATGCCAATGAATAGCTCTATCCAGTTATGAATGGCTCTGTTCCTGGGCTGGGACAAGATACAAAGAACGGCCATGGTCCACTTTTAAGACAATTTACAGACAACACAATTACAAGTCTAATCGCCATTTGCCATCGCAAAAATAGAAAAAGAAAAGATTTTGGCCCAAGGTTTGGAGAATTTTCTTGACAGAGGTGTTTGGTACTTATTAGTTAGGAAGATTTGGGCCCAACTGTAGTTCTCTTACGGACTGGACTTCGTAAATCAGCTTTGCTATTGGAGAGTAATATGGCTAGACCTACTAAACTTGAGGTCTAGATATATCCCATTAGATTTAGGTTTCCGTGTATCTATTCCACCTTATTATTCTTCTTCAATTGTCATGTGAACCAATTTATACAACAATAAAATTATGCAAATCAAAGGCTTAGTTCTAAAGTTTTGAGGTTAATTTGAATCTTCGACAAATTAGTTAGAGTTGGTTATATATATATATATATATATATATATATATATATATATATATATATATATATATATATATATTATTTTCTTCCATTTTACTTTATTTAAAGTCATACTATTTGTTACTCTAATTAATTAACATGTCACTTTTTATTACTTTTTAAATCTGTTTTCCTCTATTTATTTTTCCTTATCTTGACTGAGGTCACTCTTTTTAACTGCTGCATTAGTAATTAATTTTTCTCTGAACATGTCCATGGTCTCTTAAGTGACCCTTCCTCATATTTGTTGGGGTGCACGGCACCTAATAGAGTCCAGCCCACGTAGAATTCTATTTTAAGATGAAATAGGTGAAGTAGTATAAGTATAAGAATACTATTCTTAATGTAATTAGGAATAGTGTACGCGGCAGAAGCTTTTATAAAAAAATCTTGGTGCATGTGGTTTCATGATAGAGAGAGATTCAGAGAGACTGAAGAGTGAAACACAATTTGAAACCGACTGAAAGAAAAAGAATAGTGTTTTGTGTGGCACAAAGGAAAGATAGAAAATGTGATTTTTCTTTTGCCCAAGACACACAAAGAAGATAAATTGGAATTTCTTCTAGGACGATTATTTGGATGCTACAACCACATAGAGTTGAAGTATTCAGAGTTGAAAATCTTATTATTGGTTTTGTGGTGAGGTTGTATTTATTTCTAGAGATATTATTGTATTTTTCTAATTTATTGTGAACACAGATTTTGGATATAACTTGAATGTTTTAATCTCTATTTTATTATAGTGGTCGGATTTGCCTTGTGGTTTTTCCCTCTATACTAGAGGGTTTTCCACATAATTTCTTGGTGTTCTTCTAGGTTGATTTTTTTTATCACTTCAGTAAATTTCTATTTTCTCTATTGCTTGGATTATATTTAATTTAATTTAATTCACATGTAGATAGGATTTTATCCCAACAATATTTTTATCAATAAGATTTATCTTTATCTTGAAGCGAATTTTTTTATTTTAAATCCTATATTTCTGTGTAATTTCACTTAATTATTCTTTTTAATATGTTCATTTTAACTACAAATATAACGGAATAATAGAGAAGAGATAGGTTTTAACATAAATTAATTCATGCTACCAACTTGATTTTAATTACTTGAGACAACTTTATGCAATGAAGCTAAATAAAACCAAAGCCAATCATAAATTCGATTAGCTAGAAAGGGACATCATCTTGAAATAAGTTATTAGTGTGTGTTACGCATAATATACATTCATGCACGTTCGCTCTTTGTAGATTGAAAGTCTGTACGTGTAAATGTGATAAGTATATATGTCCTAACTATATATGGTGATAATTTTTATAATTGACTTATGCTTTTTAAAGCAAGAAGCTGACGCAATGAGACTGAAAACTAAGCTAAGAATGTTCTGCAATTATTTGATGCTGATTGGTTGTTCTGCAACATATACAGTTCATGCACACTATTTGTTCATTTTGAACTCACGGTCTAGATTGAAAGTCCATGAAAATGGGAGTATAATTGATTCTGCTTTTTGAAACAAGAAGCTACCGATCGAGCAGTGGGACTGCGTAAATAAGCTAAGAATGTTCTTGATTGTTGCCTTTTGGAACAAAATACTGTTACTATATTTGTGAAAATATACCTCAATCGTAAATTTAAAGCAGAAAAAAAAGTGAATTTTAAGTTTGTGAGATGTTTGTAAACTTGTGACAATTATGTATCTTTTGTGCTCGTACGTGTGAAAGAGAGAGAGGATCACACATATATACCATGAGTCTATAAATAGGATTGCAAGAAGAGAGTGTGGTATCAGCAACAAGAGACTCAATTCTATAAGTGTGTCTAAGAGGTGCTCTCTCAAGGGTAGAAGCATTTGTTTCTGGACCTAGCTATTTGCTTGGTAAGAGTTTCTAATATTTAAATTTAAAATTTCCATGAAATCAATTTAAACTTCTGCCTATTTGAATTCTTGATAATTAGATCTTATTGTTCATTAGACCCTTAAAAATTAATCTAGAAATCCTGAGAGTTTAATGTAAAGAAAACAACCCACGTCTTTACTAGAGTAGAGACTTGAAAATAAAAGTTAAATAGTTTTGGGCATGATTTTTCTATTTTTTTTTTTATTTTATCATTCTAATTTAGTGCAAGTCAATGAAGTCATTTAAGATTCATTTTCTTATCTTAGATGATATTATCAATAAGATCTCTTTTGAGATTCATTCAATTATTAGTTTGGTATGTTTTTAAAGTTATATATGAATTTATATTTTCTCTGGTAGACATTAAAATTATAAAATATATTACAAATAAAAGAAACACTATATACAATATAAAGTTATAATATGACTAAAATAAAATAGATTTTAAATCGAAGAACATTAGGGCCTAATTACATTTTGTAGCTTCACTTAACTATATAATCATTCAATAGACTCAAACTAATGCTAAATTCTTTAACATTAATTATATATAAATTAAGCATAATATAAAAGAATAAAATAAATTTATTTACTTTACTTCTGACTTGTGGAGAATGAGCTTAGTGGTTAAAGAGATAAATATTGGGTTATCGTGACTAGTTTTCAAAAAATGCTTCTAGAAATAAGGGTTTCTTTATTTTTAACTAGAAAATGACTACTTTTCCGAGAAAAAAAAAATCAATAGACATTACAAATATTTTATTTTAAGTGACTATAGAAATATAATATTTTGATCAAAATTATGGGAACAATTTTTACATTAAGGGGTCGTAAGACAATTGCCTTCTTGTGGAGTAGGTCTAGCCTTAGATTTCATAAAAATCATACTACATTTATTTATTTATTTATTTGTGGTAAACTATGTATTTAGTCTTTATTATTTAAACCATGTGTTTATTTGATCATTCATCTTTTAATTGTATCGATTTAGTTCCTAACCTTTCAGCACTAGCTGCTCTACTTATATATATGCGAGGGTGGTCCTAGGACCACTCTCACTTGTCAAAAAAAAAAAATTTATATAAGCAAAAAAATTTATATAAATAATTATTTTAAATTAATATGTTCTGGGACCAACTTAACTTGAAAATATTGAAAATAAATACTTAATAAAAAATATTATTTACTAAATTAACCTATTTTGACCACTCTAATAAAAATGTTGAACACTTTTACTTGAGACTTATAAGAATTTGAGTTCAATAAATATAAGAGTAATACTACAATCACAATATTTTCATAATAAATCTTGTAGGGATAAGGGGCCCAAAAATATATATTGGGCCTTAGACCATGGTCAAGAATGTTGAGTGGTCCGAGGACATATAAATAGTATTGAAGATGTAAGACTTAGAGCCCCATGAGTAAGCTACAAGTGAGAGGGTTGGGGAAGGTAGGCTAAGGAAGAATATCCCCTCGGCTAAAAGAAGTGAAGATCAAAGTTTGTGTCCTATCATCCAAAGTGACATTTTAGGAAGTTTTATTGATAAGGACATGCATTATGGTCGTATAGGAGGGATGGGAGCTAGGAAATATCTAAGAAAAAGCTGCTACCACTGCATTGAATGCTCTGTAACTAACTCTCTGGCCACATTAATGAGGAAGTGATATTTGAACAATATTTTTTAGCCTTATAGTTACCCCCAAAGACTTCAGGAGGGTGCTGAATTGATATCTTTGGACTATGCCGATGACGATTTTCTTAAGATAAAACCAGTCCACTTTTACTTTATTGTTATCTAAATCCATTATAATTATTATCCAACTCATTATAACCTAGTTTTCCAACCCACTCTCTACAAATTTATTGTATTAGGCTCATTGGGCCTAGATCCACTTACTTTTTGGGCTTAAGATTCAAACTGCATCCTTACAAATCTTATGTGATAAGCTATTACTAATTCTAATTCGGGTTCAATATTGACATGTTTTACCCACCAATAACAGGCTAACAACTTGTTGCATAAGATTTGTTATGAAATTGTTGTGGTTACTTTATTATTCTCATATCAATATTTTCAATTTACACTTTATCTTTTATTAGTCTATTTTTTTTTTCTTATTCTCTTTATTAATACAAAAAATTGTGATATTTCATGTATTTGCGTATTTTTTTTTGTGAAGTTGATATATTTAAATTGTCTCTTTATTAAATTTTGTTAGTAACCACCCTAAAAAGAAAAATTATAGAGACGCCATTACCTTTTGTTCTTGTGTCAATTTAAATTAATATTATTTTAAAATAATATGTTTTGGGACCACCCTAACTTGAAAATATTGTGTATATATATATATACTTAAAAAAAATTATTTACTAAATTAACCTATTTTGACCACCCTAATAAAAATGTTGAACACTTTTACTTGAAACTCATAAGAATTTGAGTTCAATAAATATAAGAGTAATGCTACATTCACAATATTTTCACAATATATCTTATGTGGTAAGCTATTACTAATTCTAATTCGGGTTCAATATTGACATGTTTTATCCACCAATAATAGGCTAACAACTTGTTGCATAAGATTTATTATGAAATTGTTGTAGTTACTTTATTATTCTCACATCACTATTTTCAATTTGCACTTTATCTTTTATTAGTATATATTTTTTTTCTTATTCTCTTTATTAATACAAAAAATTATAATATTTCATGTATTTGTATTTTTTTTTTTGTGATGTTGATTCAAATTGTCTTTTTATTAAATTTTGTTAGTAACCATCCTAAAAACAATTCTAGAGCCGCCACTACCTTTTAATACTATGTCAATTTAATCTTTGCTGTTACTTTTTGGATGAAAATTGACGACGTGACATACAACCAAAATTAAAAAAATATATATATATGTGGGGGCCGGCCCAAAAATAATGGGCTATTCCTAACTCAGGCCCATCCGAGGAGCGTCCTGTCCGAGGAAGAGTCTCGTAGGCAACATTATCCGATCCCGGTAGCTTCAAGGAAACCCTTCCGAGCAGCAATTACTCCTGGACATCACGAGGCCCGGACAAGGAACAGTGTCAGCCATCTTGGCTCACCGTCCCCAAGATATAAAATGAATTAACTTCAAAATATCTCGCAAAAGCTACCACCGCATTAATGGCACCCCAACCACCCTCCCGGCCGCATTAATGAGGAAGTGACTCTGAACAGTGCCGCCTAGGTCTCTCGCAACTCACAAGAGGACTGATGATGGCGTCGATGGGACAGTGCTCAAGTGGATGCCTAGATGGTCAACGGTGTAAGGTTGAGATGAAAAGAAGAGAGCTATATAATGTAGTGGAGTCCCTCAAAGGAGGGGAGGGGAGAATTGTAAGGGTGAGAAGAGAAATAAAATCGGACTTGAGAAATCCTTCGGACTTTCTTTCTTCCTTTCAATGAATGTGTATCTTGCATGCATTAGACCTAGAATTTTCACTTTGAAGCCAAGTTCTTTAACCCATTCTCTACAAATATTTATTGTGGGTTGTGCTTTGGGCCCGGGCCCCGATCAACGGAAATCGGGCCAGGAAAATCGTGTGCAACCACAATTGGCGCCGTCTGTGGGGAGAACTAGGGCATCGGCTAGTGCAACGGTCAAGCATGTCGAACTAGACCCGCACCAGGAGGATCCTCACCAAGCTAACTCCCAAATGATTACCACGACATGCCGAATCCCGGGCGAAATAACCCAACTAGACCAGATGAAAGGGGGAATCGTGAAGGGAGTGCGCATACCACCCGGACGAGCGAGCCACGCTCGGACAGAAGTCACGTGTCCCAACGACGAAATAGTCACCAGGCCATGCGGCGAGAAATAGACGACTTAAAAAGGAAGTTGCGGCGTGCGCGGCGAAGACGATCTCCCTCTGGATCGGGCGAATCCTCCAACGCGAAGACGTGAGTTACGACGAAGGTCAAGGACCCCCAAGCGAAACCTTTTCTTATGAAAAGGAGCCACGTCCCCGTGCGGAAGTACGAGAACCCGTCCAGCCAAGGCTCGGGAGCGACGTCATGAAAAGGCCTGCGAACAGTCTCCAGGTCACCCTTCACGAATAGAATCAAAGAGGCCAAGCTGCCAAGACGCTTCAACCAACCGGCGTTCGCCATTTATTACGGCAAAACGGACCCGGTGGAGCACGTGAGCCAGTTTAACCAGAAAATGGCGATTTATTCGCAAAACGAGGCCCCGATGTGCAAAATCTTCCCATCCAGCCTGGGATCGATGGCGATGAGGTGGTTCAACGACTGAAGACAAACTCCGTAGCTCCTACAAACACACTCACTCAAGCTTTTTGCTCCGTTTCATTACAAACACTAGAGTCCCTCGACCTCTCGGCTCGCTCTCTGTCCTTGTCCATGCATGAAGGAGAAACCCTTAAAGCGTGCTCGGACGGGTATTGGGAGGTGTATAATGATTTGGATGACAACCATGATAATGTCGCTATCAAAGACGTTCAAGAGCGGTCTACCCATCGGGCACGGCCTAAGGAAATCCCTCACCGGCAAACCCGTCACTAACGTCCAACAAACTAATGGATAGGATCGACAAATACAAGAGAGTGGAGGAGGATCAGGTGCAAGGGAAGGGAAAGGAAAAGGTTGCCCCCATCCCTAAAGCCAATGATTTCGGGACGGAACGTCACAACCCTGGTCACCGAGGAGAGACTTTTCGCGGCGGGGGTGGGCGGAGCAACCCGCAGCGCGTGAATGCCGTATTCGAGAGAGCCATTAACAGTAGTCTGGAGAAAGTAAGGGACGAACCCTATTTCGGGTGGCCGGAAAGATGGCTGGAAACCCCGCCAGGCGAAACCAAAACTTGTCTGCCGCTATCATCGGGACCACGGGCACACTACCGAGGACTGCAGAGTCAATGGAACCACCGGAGCAATTGGTCCGAGAAGGAAAGTTACTTCACCTGCTGCACCCATCAAGCGGCCATCCCGGCCAAGCAACACAAGAACCTCGAAGGGACATGTCTTTGGGACCCCCACCGGGACGATACATGTCATCCTCGCCGCACCCGGGAAGAAGCTGGGCCGCCTATCCCGTGGTGCGGCCGTGGATCATTTCCCCTACAAGGGCGGGCAAAGAGAGCCCAAGAGATTAAGAAAGGGAAGCTCTCGATATTAGGATTCTCGGACGAGGATAAAGAGGGAACGATTCAACCTCATGATGACGCCTTGGTAGTCACCTTGCGGATTGGGGGCTTTGACGTTAAAAGGGTGCTAGTAGATTCGGGAAGTGCGGTGGAGATAATGTACCCCGACCTATACAAGGGGCTGAACTTGACGCTTGAAAGATTTAACGGCTTATGATTCCCCCTCCTCGGCTTTGAGGGGAAGCTTGTCACGCCAAAGGGGCTAATCCGGCTGCCCGTACAGACGGGGGCGGAAGTGGTGGAGGTGAATTTTATAGTGGTCGACGCTTATTCGCCCTACACTGCGATAGTAGCCAGGCCATGGATTCATAGCCTCGAGGCCGTGACCTCCACACTTCACCAGAAAGTAAAATATCCATCCCAAGGTCGGGTAGAAGAAATCCGAGGAGATCGGGCCTTGTCCGGAAATGTGTGGTGGCCGCCGCTTTACATCGGCCCTTGGTCCAGCCCTCGGAACCGAGAGAGCTTATAGCGAGCCAGCCTCCTCGGCAAAACATAATGAGGGGCTTGCCGAGGAGACAATGTGTGAAGGTCTTGATGAGATTCTTTGTCAACGATGACCCGGAGAAGTTCTTTCGGTCGGCTCAGAATGCCCTCTCAAGAAAAGGAGGAACTGGTCAGATTTCTCGGAGAAAATGTTGATGTATTCGCTTGGGACGCCTACGATGCCCGGGAGTTGATCCCAGCCTTATTTGTCACCACTTGAATGTCAACCCCTCTTCCACTCCGAGGAAGCAACCGCCCGACGCCCTTCAAAGGAGCACGCTAATGCCATGAGAGACGAGGTGGCTAAGTTAAAAAGGGCGGGGGCTATCAAAGAGGTCTTTTATCCCGAATGGTCAAGGCGAACACGGTGGTGGTGAAGAAGAAGAAGACGAGGGGAAGTGGAGGGTCTGCGTAGACTTCACGGACCTGAACAAGGCGTGCCCCAAGGACCCGTTCCCCTTACCCAAAATTGACCGATTGGTGGACGCAACCGTGGGGCATCCTCGAATGAGTTTCTGGGCGCCTTCAAAGGCTATCATCGATACCCCTTGCGTTAGAGGATCAAGAGAAAACGGCTTTCATGACGCCCATCGGAAATTATCATTATAAGGTGATGCCTTTCGGACTAAAGAACGCAGTTCAACATACCAAAGGATGATGACTCGGATGTTCGAGCCACGGTGGGCAAAATTATTGAGGTGTATATAGACGATATGGTCGTGAAGAGCAAAAGGGTGTCCGAGCACGTGAAAGACCTTGGAACCATTTTCGCTATCTTGAGGGAGCACCGCTTGCGGTTGAATGCCTCCAAATGCTCGTTTGGAGTCGGGTCTGGAAAATTCCTAGGATACATGGTCACCCACAGGGGAATAGAAGTAAGTCCCGACCAAATCAAAGCCATTAACGACCTACGAGACTCCTCGGAACCCGAAGGAAGTGCGAAGCTCACCGGCATGATTGCTGCATTAAGCCGATTCATATCGCGGTCGGCGGATCGATGCCGGCCTTTCTACCTCCTGATAAGCAAGTGGAAAGAGTTCAGATGGTCGGAGGATTGCGTTCAAGCTTTCCAGCAGCTTAAGGACTACCTGTCCCGACCACCCATTATGTCCAGTCCGGAAGCGGGCGAGGTCTTGTTTGCCTACATCGCTGTAGCTCCCCACGCTGTAAGCATGGTACTAATACGGGATGATAATGGGGTGCAGCGACCGGTATACTATGTGAGCAAATCACTACACGAGGCCGAGGCACGATACCTACCTATAGAAAAGGCCATTCTCGCGATAGTGCACGCAACCCGGAAGCTTCCCCACTACTTTCGAGGCACACACGGTCATCATTCGACTCGACTTCCCCTCCGAGCCGTGCTTGAGAAGTGCGACTACACGGGAAGGATCGCTAAGTGGAGTGCTCTCTTGGGGGCCTTTGATATTAAATATATGCCCAGACCCTCCGTCAAAGGACAGGTCCTTGCGGACTTGGTAGCGGAGTTTGCTGAGCCCTTTATAGAAACGATGACCGAGAAGAAAGACCTGGGTGGAAAACTGGTTGGCGCAGTCTCGGCCAGGGAGTCCATGCATTGGAAGATCTATGTGGATGGCGCGGCCAACCAGAGAGGATCGGGAGTTGGGATAGTCTTAATATCGCCGGACGGCGCTGTCATTGAAAAATCATTGAGACTTGGATTCTCGGCTACGAACAACGAAGCCGAGTACGAGGCCTTACTCCATGGGATGACAATGGTTCGAGGACTGGGCGGAAGAGTAGTTGAAGCATTCTCGGACTCCAGATTAGTGGTCGGACAAGTAATGGGGGAGCTAGAAGCTCGAGATACAAGGATGCAAGAGTATTTGGGACAAATCAAACGGCTACAGACGAGTTTCGAATCCTTCCATCGGACGCACATTTCCGGGAGCGCAAACTCTCACGCAGACTCGGCCGGCCGCTCTTGCCACGTCCTCGGCGTGCGGTTTGCCACGAATAATTCTAATCGAAGATCTAGTCAAGGCAAGTCCCCTCGGAGGAAACCTGGCCCATGTCCATCGAGATAAGACGAGTCCCAGTGGATGGACCCCATAAAAATTTCCTCCAGGGACGATATCCTCCCGGAAGAAAAACTCGAAGCCGAGAGGATACGACGAAAAAGCTCCTCGTTTACGGCTATCGAGGACCGTAAACTCTATCGGCGCTCCTACTCTGGACCGTACCTACCTCTCTGTGCACCCGAGAAGAATCCGAGTCCCTTCTTGAGGAGTTGCATGAAGGAGTATGTGGGAGCCATCTTTGGAGGAAGATCGGCTGGCACACAGGGCACTCACTCAAGGATACTTGGTGGCCGAACATGCGAGAGGCCCAGGAATACGCTAAGAAGTGTGATCAGTGCCAAAGATTTGCTCCAAATATCCACCAACCAGGAGGGGTGCTCAACCCACTCTCCAGTCCATGGCCGTTCGCGCAATGGGGCCTCGATATTGTCGGGCCTTTCCCCAGGGCTGCGGGGAACAAGCGATACATAATAGTCGGAACCGATTACTTCACCAAATGGGTGGAGGCTGAACCTCTGGCCAACATTAGGGACGTGGATGCCCAAAAATTCATCCGGAAGAACATTATCACCCGCTTCGGGACTCCAAGAACACTCATTTCTGACAATGGCCTCCGGTTTGACACAAAGAATTTCAGAGAGTACTGCCGTGAATTTGGGATCATTAATCGATATTCCACCCCTGCATACCCCCAAGGAAATGGACAAGTCGAGGCTGTAAACAAAGTCATAGTGAACGGATTGAAGAAAAGACTAGATGAATCCAAAGGAAGATGGGTAGAAGAGCTACCACACGTTTTATGGACATATCGGACAACGCCCAAGCGTTCCACTGGTGAAACCCCCTTCTCAATGACCTATGGGGCCGAAGCTGTGCTTCCGATCGAGAACAATTTCCCCACGTTGAGATCTAGCTCGTTCACCCCAAGCGATAACGATGAGTTGTTAGGAAGAAGTCTGGACTCAAATGAGGAGAGAAGGGAAAAGGCCACGATTCATATGGCCTATTATCACCGAGAAAAGCTGAGACAAGGGTGCGATGCTAACGTCGGTTGCGACCTGGGGTCCAGGTGATCTCGTGATGAGAAAAGTCCTTGGCAACGCAAAGAACCCCTCTTGGGGAAAGTTGGGGCCCAACTGGGAGGGACCATACCGTGTCACATCCATGGCCGGAATAGGCGCCTACTACCTAGAAGATTTAGATGAAAAAGCTGTACCTCGACCCTGGAATGTAAACAACCTCAAGAGGTATTATTATTAATGAGAATGGCTTAGCATACGCTTTCTTTCATGACTATCCGCTACTTGCCGGACTACATTGCAACTATTTATAAGTTTTAAAAAGAACCTAAGTCTTGCATGGCTCCTCGGACCAGAGGCTTAGGGTAAAAACAATGTTAAAGCCGATTATTTATAAGTTTTAAATGTAGAACCTAAGTCCCGCTTGGCTCCTCGGACCCACGGGCTTTTGGGGAAATTATTACTCATGAAAGTTCATAGTTTTAAACAGAACCTAAGTCTGCTCGGCTCCCGGACCCACGAGGCTTTGGGGAAATTATTACTCATGACGATTCATAGTTTTAAACAGAACCTAAGTCCCGCATGGCTCCTCGGACCACAGACTTTAAGGGAAATTATTACTTATGATAGACTCGGAGATTATTACTTAAAGGAAATCACTTTTAGCGCGTGCGCGTGGTCTAGCACTATCACAAACCATCAAGTGCACTGTGCCAAAAACTCCTGTGTTTAACTTATATCAAATGTTTGAAACAAAAGAGCGTTCTTGAAATACATCCATAATAAGCAAAACGAACATCTTATATTCATATGCCAAGTACATTAACAAGAGAGGTCCTTACAAAAAAAAAAAAAAAGAGGAAAAGTAGGATAACTCTCATATAAAAAAAAAAAAAAAAAATGATGGGGGCTAAGCCTCTGTGGGGATCTTCCTTCATTTCGGGCCGAGGAGGAGGAACCTCGGTGGTGGGACTGCGGAGGGAACCTCCGTCAAATCGGCCTGCAACGGCGGCATCGAGCACCGTCGGATCCTGCTCTGGAGCCGCTAGGGCATCATCGGGTTTTGCACGAATCTCCCGAGGAAAGAAGATGCTCTCGGGCAATCTTAGTGCAGAATCTGCGGGAACTCCTGCAGCATCAAGAGCATGAGCCCATGAAATGCTGCGATACTCCCCGCATACCTCAGGATCTCCTCGGAAAGCCTGGCCTCCGTCTCTTCGGCCCCAAGGCCGTCGAGCGGCCGCCTTCTCGGCCTCCGTCCCCTCTCGGATCAGTGAGCATCCTCCTTTACCCGCCTCGGCTCATCCTCTACTTTTTGCGGGGCGTTTGAGGTCTGCAGCACGCCGCCTCTCGGTGTTGAGGTTAAGGCGAGCCGTGTACGATTGTTTGCGCTGGTCCTCGGCTGGTCCTCGGCACTCTTCAAGCCAGCCTCTCTGCACTCTTACGCCGGTTCTCCGAGTCCTTGAACTCAGCCGCGAGTTTAATGTGATCATGCTTGAGGGACCCCAATGCTTTCTCCACCTGCTCGAGCACGGGTCTCGGCCTCGGCCAAAATTACGGCTGCTACGGCAAAACTCCTCGACCACGAACACCTGCCGAGTAATCTGCAGACGAAACCAGTGTGCCCTTAAAAGAAGAATACATAATCCGACAGAGCAAAGTAAATTGATAAAACAGTGAAAGGACTACTTACCAAGGCGAGATCCCTTTTTAGGGATAGGAAGAGCTCGGACTGATTGCACCGCCGGTAGGCCTCCATGTCCCGAGGAAGGAGTAGGGGCTGCTCCAAGGCCTCCGCCACGTGCCCCCGCCCGGCCACGATTATACTCTCGGACTGAAGCAGTGTAAGGAATGGCAAGCCCGTCCAGCTCCAACTTGGGGTCCCATGGGCGGGGGGAAGTACGCACTTCAGCCAGGTTCCCCTCATCCCTGCTATCCGAGGAGTTTCCCCTTCTACTCCTTGGTGCCCGCGTGGTTTTCTGCTGCTTAGTGGGCTGGGCAGCCACCTCACATTCCTCGGGCGTATCAACCGGCCTCTTCTTCTTCAGGTCCGGATTGGCCTTAAGGCCCGGGTCCGAGACACCCTGGGGGACCATCGGAGGAAGGGTCTTGGCACGTGACGGAGTTGGCCCCTTCGAAGATTGACCCTTTGGTGACCGACCTTTCCCTCGGCGGCCATCAACTCTTTCAAGGACTTCCCTTTTCCTGCCATGGGTTCAACCTCTTCGTCCAGAAGAATCGTCCGAGCAGATAACTATTGAGGGAACACCAACTCTGCAGAATGTCGGTCTGCTCGGCTTCGGGGTTGAAAGATTCCCCTAAAGGATATTGCTGAATTTCCTCCTCAAGTAAAACTCGTCTATTTCTTCCTCAAGAGAGAGACGAGAAGATTGATTTCTTCTTCGATCGAGCAGCGGCGCCGCGAGGCTCGTTCTTACCGGAGGAAGCTGCTCCGCTAAGTAAGGATCTCGACCCCCGGGCAGCACTACTGGTGGCAAGTCGTGGGGAGCTAAGAATCCGTGTCGGGATACGTCAATCCTAGCCAACCTCGGACTGCCCGCCCTTATAGCGTGACCGATTGCCTGAAAAGCTTTGCTCAGAGGCTCGTAGCCTAGAACTAGATGGGCCGCACGTAATCGTACTGTCGTCGGTGACGTAAATCTCCGACCGAGAGAAGATAGTTCAGTACTGGCACATTTGTAAGGTCTATCCGAGCAGCGACAACGTGAATTTTTTCTGCAAACACCCAATAAAAGTGGGGTTAGCCCATGAAATTCTCAATCACACGAAAAGCAAAAAAATATATATATATTAATAGCCCCTTAACATCAAATCCTTTCCCAAAAAGGATCAATCCTAAAGACGCCGCACCGGGTGACTGGCCGAGTTGGACAATGAATGTCGTCGAACCACTCCCCGGAAACAATGAGGAAGTCATTCTTCACGGTCTTATTGATCTTGGGAGACAAGAGATCAACCTAACATCCTCGTTCCGGGATTTGAGATAATACCCATCCTCCCGAGGCGGTGACACTCGTACATATAGGCCACGTCGTGCCAAGTAAGGCCTAGATTCATCCGCTCGTCTAAGACGTCTACACACCTAGTATCTTGAACATATTCGGGGCACATTGATACGGCGTCAACCTATGGTTGATCGGGTGTTCCCTTGTAATCCTACGCATGGGAAGTGTCATCCCTCCCTCAATGAAGGCAATCATGGGAATGACAACTTCCCCCACAGCTCTATCTCACAAGATCCCTTCAATAGGACAAGATCACCGCAACCCAACCCTCGGGGAATGCGGTATTTCTCCCTAAAGGCTTCTATAGCAGGTGGGGTTTTTACTAGTTTTTCGAATCTACCCATCTGAATCGAACTTGGGAAACGAAAAGTAAAGACCGAAAAGAAAAAAGCAGTCCGAGGAGGAAATGGAAACGGTGAGAAAAGTGGAATGTCTTGGTACCTTCACAAAATGCTCAAGGGGCGCCTGAAATCTCTCTTGGAGGAAGCGCCTCACAAAAACGGCTATGGCGGCGTGACGGACGCAAGCGTTCGTAGGTCTCTCGGGAGGCGGTGAAGTTCTCTGAGTCTTTTGGGGCTTGTGAAATGCAAATGAGAGAAGAGATCGAACCCCGCGACGTCTTATATAGCGAGGAGGAGAGAGAAAAGATCATCCCTGCCTAAAAGCGCGAGAAAAAATGATGGCCATTCGATCCACGCCACACCGTTGGATGAAGGGAACATAACGCCTCCAGCATTTAATAGCCACGTCTCGTAAATTGTGGCGCGTCAAAAGTAACGATCCGCACGCGCACCCCACGATCTCCTTATTTCCCTCAACGCACAAATATCAAAACCCCGCTTTTCCCCTCGGATGGAGGTTAAAACCGAAGTTTTGAGGGGCTATTGTGGGGGCCGGCCCAAAAATAATGGGCTATTCCTAACTCAGGCCCATCCGAGGAGCGTCTGTCCGAGGAAGAGTCTCGTAGGCAACATTATCCGATCCCGGTAGCTTCAAGGAAACCCTTCCGAGCAGCAATTACTCCTCGGACATCACGAGGCCCGGACAAGGAACAGTGCTCAGCCATCTTGGCTCACCGTCCCCAACATATAAAATGAATTAACTCAAAATATCTCGCAGAAAGCTACCACCGCATTAATGGCACCCCAACCACCCTCCTGGCCGCATTAATGAGGAAGTGACTCCTGAACAGTACCGCCTAGGTCTCTGCAACTCACAAGAGGACTGATGATGGCGTCTGATGGGACAGGTGCTCAAGTGGATGCCTAGATGGTCAACAGGTGTAAGGTTGAGATGAAAAGAAGAGAGCTATATAATGTAGTGGAGTCCCTCAAAGGAGGGGAGGGGAGAATTGTAAGGGTGAGAAGAGAAATAAAATCAGACTTGAGAAATCCTTCCGGACTTTCTTTCTTCCTTTCAGTGAACAGTATCTTGCATGCATTAGACCTAGAATTTTCACTTTGAAGCCAAGTTCTTTAACCCATTCTCTACAAATATTTATTGTGGGTTGTGCTTTGGGCCCGGCCCCGATCAACGGAAATCGGGCCAGAAAAATCGTGCAACCACAATATATAGGCCATATCAACAGAAACTAATTTTTTATTTTGGTTATTTGTCATGTCAACAATTTTCATCCAAGAGATAACGACATGAACTAAATTGAGACAACATTAAAAGGATAGAGATTAAATCGATACAATTGAAATGTTAGACACTAAATTGAAATATTTTGTAAAGAATATAGATTAAATATGTAATTTACCTTCTTTTTTTTTTTTTTTTTTTTTTTTTTTTTAGCACTACATTTATTTTAATGTCTAAAAACGTAATTTATTATTATTATTATAATACCCATTAAACCAAAGCATATTTAAATTTGTTCCTAGAAATAAGTAAATTTCTTTAATTAAATCCTTCTTTATTTCCAAAAACAAATCTCTTTATTTATTTATTTATTTTTCACTTAAAAGTTAGAAATATATAGACACCTATTTTTATTTATTTATATCTATCTTATATTTAGAAGAACATAAAATTGCAAATTTTGTAGCTAGGAGTTATATCTTTTTATTGTATTGTCAATTGTCATCAATTAATGAAAATTAAACATCTTTTTTTTTTTTTTTTTTTTTTTTTTTTTTTTTTTTTTTTTCTGTTTTTATTACTTGTATATGTTTAGGCATGTTACATTGGTGTTTATTGTATAGATTATATAAAATTGGTAAGACACAAAATTTTCACATTAAAAAAAAAAAAGGATAATATTAAATATTATATAATAGGATATTTACTAGATAAATATTTTTATTTTGCATGAGAAAATAATCAATATATATATATATATATATATATATATATATATATAAAATCAAAACCTCTTAAACTTTCACAATTTTTCACATCAGCATAATATTAAAAAAAAAAAAAAAAAACTTTTTCACGCACATAAAACTTTTCTAAACCTCTCTGCGTTGGAGAATACCAGAGACTAGCCAAGTCTCTCCCCAATAGATGATTTTTACGTTTGTCTTTCTATGTTTTGTAAAGCTCCTGGGCCGGGCTTCTTATTGTCTTTCTTTTGTTTTATTTTTTCTTTCGTATAATATACTTTTACCATTTCAGTCAAAAAAATAAAAAACCTCTCTGCCTTCTCCTTCCTCAAAATATAGCTCTCTGCCTTCTCCTTCCTCAATCAAAACCCACAACAATCGCAACCCACAAACCACCATAATGAGACCATATCAAACCCACAACCCAAAGGCAAAAAACCAATTTTGAAGATCTGCGATTGCGAAATATGGGGGAGTCCGATTGTAGATGAACGCTGCGAAAGAGAGACAGGAGAAGAGTAACATCGAGATGGTAACTTCTAGATGAACGCTGTTCTCTTCTCCTTTAAATTAATAAAAATTTTACTGACTCCAATTGTTCTCGCTAATTTCCTTCAGCTTGGGCATGTATACTAATCTGAAATAACAACTCATATGGTGTTCAATGCACAGGGGAAAATTTCATGTATTTTCCATAATCCCCATGTTTACATAGCTTTTCCTACTTCATTTCTGGGTATTAAATTTTCAAGATTGACCTAAAGAATTGGGATCCTTTTCTGATGTTGGACTATTTTTCATGTATGAAAAATTACAATCTGATCTTTTTCAAATTTCAAATTTCTTTTATTGATATTGCTGACTCGCTGTTGATCAATAGGAATTAGAAAATTTATGTTAGAGCTTTATTATTTGAAACTTATTCCTCTTGGTTTCATAAAAAAGGGATTTTGAATTGTGCATGATGATCTATAGAACAGATGGGGTTTGATGGAACTAATGTAACAGAGGGTTCTGAGAGGCTAGCAGAAGCTATAGGTGATGACTCTGAAGCTGTGATATGTGCTACTGGGTTTAAGCCTGGATGGTCAGTAAATTTTGTGCCTGTTTCATATTTGTATTTGTACATTGTTCATATTCATGCCCTATCTGTAGTCATTTTTATGCTGTTGTCTTTGTTAATTGTCATTCACAATGCCTTAAGAAAATAATGAGATTTGTTTACCGATGTATTTTTGTATCCATCAACATACTTTGATGTCATCCACAAGCGTGTTGATGAAGGCAATCTTATCTCAGTGTCAAACTAATTGCCTCAATGCATTGGTAACTTAGAGGTTGATGTTTTTATTTTGAGTAGGAGAGTATCATATTTGTTCAATCAGAGAAGGGTTGTAAATACCCTTTTATTTTATTTTATTATTTTAAGGATGATCTTCTATTGACTATTCTGCATTTGTGTTTACGATTTCACACTTATATTGGTTTGTGTGAAAGTCTTCTGGTATTTACAACTTCTTGTAGCTTTGTTTGGATTCAGCTGTTAATCAATCGTAATTAAAATTTATCATGGAAGGATGTTGGTAGAAAGGGGCAACAAGCCTAAAGTACAATATAGAAAGAACTATTGACTCACCACACTATAGGTTGTTAAACAAAATCAAAGTAAATTGATAACCTTTATCTGTTTTGAGAATGATAAATTCAGTTTTGGACGAAAAACACTAAGAGGGCATTGATACCAATGAAAAACGTACGAAGTCAAACAGTAATTTTTCTGTACTAGACATGCTTCCTACCTCCAAGCAGTTAGGGCCTCTCTGATGGGAATATTGCTTTTCTTGCAATTGCTTTGTATTAATCTATCTTGATCTTGAAGAAGAATGAAGTTAGCATTGCTCCTTTGTTACTGTCTTTAACTTTTTTCCATTCTCAGGATTAAGGATTTCTAATTTTCAACAGAGTAGCACACTATTTGTGATAACTGATGACTATAGTCCTTTAGTTGAGTAATACGGTAGTCTTCTTGTATTTGAACGTAATCTTTGGACACTTTAAGAAGGCAATAGGATTCCATGATTTTCTTCCTGAGAAAAGTTAACACAAGCAGAAATGTCTTCAATTAATGGTTGTAATCTTTTCTCAAATAAGGGCATCTGTGCGTGACATGTATACAGGTTACAGTCTAAAAAAAAGAATTGTTATGGGTGTTAAATTACAGTGATAATGACTATAGTGTTGATTATTCTAATGTTCAATAGGAATTTATGAATGGCAATTGGGGAAATCCTTATGTATGGTGCCTTTGATATTTGATGGCCCTAAAGTTGCAGATGCACATGTTTCTTTATGATGTTGTTTGGTAATTTAAGTGTTTATGTCTGAAAAATACAATGTTTTTGCAGGTTGATTTTCAAACCACATGCTCATATCTTTTGATTTTCATGGTGGAAATGATGGACTGTATGTAATTTAAAGTCTTTTGTGTTATCTTTAATGTGAGTTACTAAATTCAATTGTGGATTAGTGAAACTAAATAATATGATTCTTATTCTGTTAAGTGGACATTTTCATGTGGTGGGTCTTTGTTATTGTCAAGGAAGTTAATAAGTTATTTTCTTTTTCAAGGCATATAAGCTACACTTTTGGGAGATCTAGGGTACCATGGAAAAGAAAGAACACTGCTAGGGGCCTGAAAACAACTTTATGTTGCTCTTTGGGACCATGATTTAACATTGTGTTGAGGTTAAAAATGAGATTACATCATACAAAGATACAATTGTATATGGTAATGAAGATTTTCAACCATGAGAAGTGGAAGCATATAAGCATAAACAAATTATTTTTGTATTTATTTGTATGTAAGTTTTTGGTGTTATATTATTGCAATTTTAATGTGGAAATTGTTACTATAAACCATGATTTATTTGTTCAAATATACAAATTTTATTTATTAGTTCTTAATAAAGAAAATAAACATATAATATATTAAAATAAATTTCCTGAATTTTTCAGTGCATTGCACAGGTTAGTGAATAGTATATATTAAATCATATTGCATACTTTATATATACTGCAACACAATTTTACGAGACGGGTGATATTGAAATTGGATGAAGTGGATGGCTTACTTGACATACAACTGGATAAGTTGCATCCCATGGAAATATGTCCATGTTTCACTTGCTCGTGGCTCTTAGATTGCTTACTATGCTTGAAATGCTTTGGGTGCTTGGAACCTACACAATCTTTGTTGACGATCCCAAAATTCGAGATAAATGGTATAACCGAAGGCCTTTTTCTTTCAAAGTCACATTTTGAAGAAGACTTTGAATTTACTCTTTTGAGATATAAAATGTTATGTGTCTTCTCCTTTTAATATCATTTCCGAAAATCAATCTACATATCCTTAGGATCGGTAGATTTGGAGTTGCTGCATACTAGTTATCAAAAATGTTAGATCTAAACTTTCAAGAGTGGTCTTGGAGTCATAGATTGGAGGTCTGTGTTGGAGATCTAAGTGTGAACTAGAGGTTCATGTTAAAGCAGATCCACATCAAAGAAGCCTGAGGGTTTCAGAACTAGATTTTGTAATCATAGTTAAGTTTACTATGAATTATATATTCTTGATTGTAAACTTCTATTTGATATAGTGGATTGTTCTCTTAGGATAGTTTACCCCTAAGTTTTTTACCTTAAAACTAGATTGTTTAATTGGTTATCTTGAGTCATCATATCTATGACTTATTACTTTTCCGCTACATGATATGTATGATGAATGTTTAACCTAGACCTTCATAATTGACTTAAATATCAACTTGCCAATAAATTAGGTTAAACACTTTGTGTTCAGAGTCTAAAAACTAACATTTTTTTTAGCATAGGTGTTTGTACCATTCCAAATTTGGAACGGTACTATTCATATATGCTAGAGAGGTTTTTTGATGTTTAGTGTGCTAAATGCCAAATATTTGGCACACCTGAGTGCTCTTAGCTTTGGATTTTGTACATCTCTCCTGGCTGATCGACTAGATGCATAACACAACTTCCTTTGTTCAACAGGGGAACCTGATTATTCTTGTCCAAGTGTAATGCGTTATGCTTTCTCCACAAAAAAAAAAAAAAAAAAAAAAAAAAAAAAAAAAAAAGAAAAAAGAAAGAGAAAAGTGAAATGTTTTATGCCTGGGAAAATAACCAATTTGGTAAACATTCCTACCTTTTATGTGTACCATCCATTTCATTTAACTGTGACAGCTTTAAGTAATGAAGCTAAATAAAACACACACAAACCTTTTTCTTTTTTGGCTAAACTAAGTGCACGATCACTAAATTTGACTGAAATTTAGTTCTTTAAATTCTAAAGTTATTCAATTCAGGTCCTTTATCCAATTTTGTTAAAAAAGTAAATTGTTGTTAAATATGCAATTAACTAGTGAAAAAGATTTTTTGAAAAATTTCTTACATAAAAAATCTATAAAATATTATTATTAATTTTATAGCTTTTTTTCATGTGAAAATAATATTTTTTTTTAAAGGAAAATTTTTAACAAAATTGGAAAAAAAAATGCCCAAATTAAATAAATTTGAAATTTAGAATTAAACAAAAGTAAAGTTAGAAAATTGAAATAAATTTCAACTAGACTTAGAGGGTGCAATTTGCATTATAACATTTTTTTATACCAACGTTATCTTTCTGATAAGATCTTGTAGTCTTTAGCTTTCAAACAATTTTTAGCTACAATTTTTAGCTAATATTGCATGTTATTTTTGGTACCCTTTGTTCTAAGCCGATCACATACATACTCCATTTATATGTTGATGATTTACGCGTCGGAGTGGGACAGCAACAAGGGGCCACATTTTGTATGATGCTATTGTCGCTTTTTGAAACAAGAAGCTGCCACAGTATAGGCTGTGGCTGTGTTAACAAGTAAAGAATGTTCTGCGATAATTATTGGTTTTAGCTTTATGGAACAAAATAGTAATTCTGCTACTATGTTTGTGAGAAGAGTGAAAATATGCCAGTCTTAAATTTAAAGCAGGAAAAAGTGAAATTGAGATGCTTGTATACTTGTGAGAATGACGTTGTCCGTACAATAACGTGTTTTGTGCTTCTATGTCACACAGAGAGAGAGAGAGAGAGAGAGAGAGGATCACACGTGCTATAAATAGGATTACAAGAAGAGAGTATGGTGTCGAATTCACAATCGAGAGACTCAATTACATATATTAGCGTGTATTTAAGAGGTGCTCTCAAGGGTAAAAGCTAGCATTTTTGTCTTCGGGCCTCCTGTTTGATTGGTAAGATTTTCTAATATTGCAAAACTTAATTTTCATTAGTTTAATTTGAACTTATGTATGTATGTTTAAATTCTTGATAAAATTAGATCTGTCTTCGGTAGATCCTAAGAAATTAGTTTTAAATTTTGAGAGGTTAATATAATTTTGGCAAGAAGAAAACAAATCACATGACCATTAGAGAACGTGAGACTTGAAAAAAAAAAAGTTAGTTAGTTTCAGGGTTTTATTTTTTACCATTTTAATTTAGTGCATGACACGAGATTTGAATTATCTTCTAGGTGAAACTTTAGAATCTTATAAATTGTGGAAATTAAGGTCATGTCATGTGATATCAAACTCCCATAATATTATTTAACCGAGCACCTATATATAATTTTGGTAATTTTCAAAAAATTTAAATTTGCAAGTTTTTTGTCCCATCGTTTTACTCTATCTTTGTACTTCAAGACAAAGTTTGACAAAACATTGATCTTCTAATAATTTAATTAATTGAGTTCTTGCTTGGTAACCTGTTGGATTTTTGTAAATTAAGAGGGATGATGGATCTTCTAATAATTTAATCAACTAAATTCTTATTTGGAAACTTGTTGGATTTTTGTAAAAATTAAGAGTGATGATATGGATACAACAAGTTTTATTACATAAAACCTTACAAATAAGTTTTACTAAATAAACCTTATAATTTGACGTGTCACTAATTAGAAAAAGGTAATCAACATATTTATTTCTTAGTTGTAATCGTTGTATCAATTGCATTAATTTTCATGTCAATTTGTAAACGTTTTATCATGGTTTTACAAATTGGAACAGTCAAAGAACCCAAAAAGAAGCTAGTTATTGGTTTTTATTGATTGAATCAAAGGTTTTTAAGGTTGAACAACCATTTTTACAGTTTTTACTGGACCGGTTGAACCAGCCAGTCTAATATGACTTTTAAAACCATGCCTTTTATAATAATTTTGTAGTGGTTTAAGTAATTTTCAAAATTTAATATACATTACAGGATCCTAAATGTTTGTTTACGTAGCATATGTTTAGAAGGAAGGGGCCTTTGGAAAGTCCAAATATTTTAAAAGAGCTTACATATAAAATGTAAGATCTCCGTATATCATAATCGAAAATTTGAGGGTTAAGGCCAAAATTTTAAATAATTTTTTCTCTTGTATCAAATAATTAAGGAATATATATTTAACTTTCTATCTAATAATTTTTAATTCAAAATCTATTTGTCTAATTTTTGAGATGCAAAATTAATAACAAAGTGCTTGTATTCAACTTTTGCTTAAAAACTCATTTTCATTTGATAATATGACTATTTAATATATATTGTGATTAATCTTGGATAGGATTAATTATTTAAATTATAGAAAACTTATTTCTATAAAAGCCATAGTTTTAAAAATTGAAATGGTCAAAGAATCGAAAAAGTGAATGGCTCACAATTTTTACCAATTCTTGAAAGAGGCTAGAAAAGAGATTGGTTCTCGGTTATTACTTTGAGTATGACTTGTCAGAATAAGCTTATTGGTAAAAGGGTAAAAATAATGGGTTTGATTGTGACTAATTTTCAGGAGATACTTCTAGTGAGAGGGATAAAAAAAATAATATATATGTTTCCTCATTTTTAAACTAGAAATTGACAACTTTTTCCACACAAAAATAAAATAAAATCAATAGATAGTACATACATTTTATTTTAAGTTGCTATAAAAATATAATATTTCACCCAAAATAATGGGAACACTTTTTACACTCTAGAGCTTAAGGAAATACATCAATAGCTTATAGGTAAGGGTGTCAATTTAGGTTAGCGTGTTGTATTTGTGTCGTGTCGAGATAGAATATTTGACTAAATGCCTTAACCTGAACCCGACCCATTTAATAATCATGTCATGATCCTTCAATTTTAGCCTGACCTGTTATTGAAGCGGGTTGATAGGATCTGATCCGCTTGATATGCTTAATAAACGAGTCATGTTGGGTTAATATAAATATGACATAACCTATTTAACTCGCTTAATATAATATAACATTCATATAGAAATAGGTTCTTTATATTCCAAAGTAGTGCATACACTTCCAAGTCTTCAACCCACATTAAAAAAAAAAAAATAAATAAATAAATAACACAGTTCAACAAATTATAAGAAGGTTTAGAGATTTGGAATTTGTAGTGTTTAGAAATCTAGAATTTGTAAAATTTCAATTTATAATTATATCATTTGTAAGTTTTGTAATTATTTACTTTTCTTTTTAAGTTTAAAATATAGGTTGGATTTAAAAGGTGTTTGACAAATCTAAAATAAAATGAATATTTATTTGTTACATGAGTTAAACAGATTTTGTTAAATGAGTTATTTCAGATTGATATAAATAAATTGGCGTGTCAAACGTGTCTATTGCAAGTCACGTAGGTTGACCTGTTTATGACATGTTTCAGATCGCGTTGCTTTTGAGTCAATCCGTTTATAACTCAAACCCATTAAGGCCCAACACTAACCCACAAAAACCCGTATAATGTTCGTATCGTATTTGCGAGTCGTGTCCAACATTAACACCCCTACTTATATGGTGAAGTCGGCCTTGACTTAAATTTTATAAAAATTGTACTACATTTATGTTAATGGATAATGTATGATTCATCCTTCTTATTATTCTTATATCATATGAAACTCATTAACCAACGTAAATTCAATATATATATTTCTAAAAATATATAAATTTATGTAAATGGTTAAAGCACTACACGTGAGAAAGTATTTTTTGGTGTGCATAGCATAGTTATCAATTTTGTTCCCTTCGTCATATCTTTTTTTTTTTTTTTTTTTTGAGAAACCCCTTCGTCATATCTTGGCTCAAAATGTTGGTCTAATTTGTCTGGCTTAGCTTGTTTAGGATATGTTTGTCCAATATTAATTTTTTGGTCTGACTTTGTTTACGTTATAATTTTTTTGAATACCATATTATATATCTATATAAAAATTTAAAATGAAAATTGTTGACTTTTGGTCAACTTATTCTATTTATATTGCATCATAAGCTTTTGAAAGTACAGTTTTTCCATGTCATCCCTTAAATATATTATTTAAATTTGTTTTTAGAGATCAAAAAATTGTAATGAACTATGTATTTTTAAACTGTTTAGAATTCATCATATTTTTGGATAGAGTAAAATAATACTTAAAAATATGATTAAATTAAATTTTTAGCCTCTCTAAATAAGTTCTAATTGAATTAGATAAGTTATTTTCTAAAAACTATCTAATTTAATTTTTTATTTATTAACATTTATTGATTAGAATTTTTATTTATTAATAGTTATTGATTAAATGTGTTTCATTACGAATAATTTTTGTCAAACTTTCAAGAAAAGACATGATCATAAAAGTCCATGCTTTCAAGAAAATACATATGATATTCTTGATTTACTCCCAAATTAAAAGCTTTAAGAGGTGAATTATTTTCTTGCTCTAATTTGATATTGCACCTTCCTAATATCAAGTTACTTGATTATTGAAGACTTTTGTAACGAGCTTGACCTTTTTACGTTCCTCGGCACAACTCACAAGGTACATATTATCAACCATAATTTTTGTAATTTTAATGTGTCAAATTTCACATGAAGTACTCTTTTGAGTTTTGACAATCGTGATGGCTACATTAAAAACTAAAACCATTCTACTGTAACAAAATCTTATTATTAATTAGCTTGAATGTTTTCTTTTTAATCGTATAATATACAATGGCGAAATAGGGACATTTTCCTATAAGCACAAATACACTTTTTTTTTTTTTTTTAAGACAATAAAATTTTGTTTATTAATTTTTAGATAAGTTTTAAAATTCATTTTCCTTAATAATATTATGTGTTTTTCTCATGTACAATTGAATATCTTCAAGTGAGGATCGCTCTAGTTGTTACTAATTCTTTTTTTTCTTTTCTTTTTTTGCAAAGATGAAAATAGCTAATATGAAATAGTGTTAGAAGATAAGCATATCATCCTGTGAGGTTGCAAATGGTTCCTCTTGGAATAATATAACTAATTACACTTTACCACCTTAAACTATATCCTAAATTACATATTGCACTCTAAACTTTTAGAATACACGATTAATACCTTAAACTATAACATGTTACATTTTGCACACCATCGTTAATTCCATTGTTATCTTGAATAAAAACCAAATTTTAGGGTGTAAAATATAATCAAGAATATAGTTTAGGGTAGTAAAATATAATTTCTCATTTGGTTTTAGGGGATTGAAAAGCAGAAGGATAATTGAGTCTTTTTACGTGATGCCATTCAAGATAATGACATAATTGATGTTGGGTGTAAAGTGTAACATGAGAATTTAAGGTATAAAGTATAATTTTGAGATATATTTTATGATGATAAAATGTAATTTCTCCGAATTAACATGGGTTATTAATGATGCCATTATATAGTGATCCAAAGCCACGTAATTTAGTGGTATTGACAGATTTCTTTTATAAGGAGAACTAAGAGAGTAATCTTTCCTCCCTCATTTGTTATAACATTAATTGAGCTTTCTGAAAAGAAGGAAAAAATTCCATCTAAGTTCTAGTGTTTAATGTTTTCGTTTCATTAGGAAAAATGAACTTGGAGATTAATGAAGTTTCCAAGATGGTGCTTACTAGTGCTACTGTTGACATTCCTATAGTCATTGAAGATAATCTTATATGCCAAGAGCTGATCATTGACGTTCCACTAGTCATGGAGCCAGTCCAGTGGCTTGAGTGTTGCATCTACAAGGTCCCCAAGAAACTTCGCCAGGTAAAAAAAGAGGCCTATACTCCAAAGCTAATCTCAATAGGCCCTTTTCACCATGGTGAAAAAGATTTGAGGGTGAAAAAGAATTAAGGGACGAGGAAAATGAAAATGTACCGAGGGATATGGAAATGCTGGAAGTGAGATACTTGAAGGATTTCTGTTATAGGACTGGAAAATGCCAAAAGGAAATAGCTAGGATCATTGAAGAAAATGAAGTAAAGATTCGCCATTGTTATGCAGAGATCTCTAAACTAAACAGCGAAGACTTCGTGAAAATGGTTCTAGTGGATTCAACCTTTATCATTGAGCTCTTCTTGAGGAGTCAAGAAAATGAGAAGAGGAGTCAAGAAAATGAGAAGAGGATTCAAGAAAATGAGCCCCTCTTGAAGAATGATGCGAAGAAAGAAGATGAAAAGGATTATATATTAAGTAAACCATGGCTGGAGGAGGGCATCAAGCAAGATTTGATGTTACTTGAGAACCAACTTCCATTTTTTATTCTTACGGAGTTATATGATCAAATTTCCTATTCAGAGAAAAATAATGAAATTTCCTTTCTTGATCTTGCTTGTGGGTATTTTTCTATTTCTAAGTCAAAAATACCAGATGGGAAGGAAGTAAAACATTTTACTGATTTGGTCAGATATTCCTACTGTCCATCTATTCAATACGACAAGGGAGACACTATTTCTAATCTATATAGTGCAACAAAGCTGTACGGGGCAGGAGTAATGTTCAGATATGTACCAAATGATAAAGAGAGTCAGATTAGGTTACTTGACGTTCAATTCAAGAAGTTGCGGCTCTTGGAAATATTTCCTTGCTTCAATATCTCATGGTTCTTAAATTGCTTACTGTGCTTAAAATGCTTTCCACGCTTGGAATGTATGCAAACTTTGTTGAAGGTCCCAAAGTTAATTGTAGATGATGCAGCTGAGATCTGTTTCCGAAACCTCATGGCATTGGAGCAATGCCATTATCCATCTGAATCTTATATATGCAACTATATTGTGCTGTTGGATTGTCTTATCAACACTAGAGAAGATGTGGAGTTGTTCGTTGAAAATAAGATTATAATTAATGGGTTAGGCAGTAATGAAGCAGTTGCTACTATGGTAAACAACCTAGGCCTTGAAATTGTGGAAAATCATTCCCATTACGGAGAAATGGCTAAAAAGCTTAATGAGCACTATGAGAATTGTTACAACCATAATATGGGAACTTTGACAAGTACCTATTTCCCCAATCTTTGGAGAGGCACTCTAACTGTTGTTGGTCTTGTAGTCTTTGGATTTTCTATCTGGAGTGCGATTAAACCTTTCGTAACTCATCGAATAGATTAAGTCCACTGCGTCTGATCAGCTTGTGATTCCCTCTTGTTCCTAATAGGGTTGTCTATTTTATATTTGGGCACTGGTTGTTTGAAACATTGTTTCAGCTTTCATGAAGAGTTTGTTTGTTTGTTTGTTTTTTTATTTTTTTATGGGAAATGAAGAGTTTGTTCTGTCTTCTGTTATTTCGCTTTACCACTGTATGCTCATAATAATATCACTGTTTCTTGTGTGGGTAATGCCTATTATACATTCTTCTTTTAAGAATAACTATCCAATGTCAATGTCCTGTTTGTTGCGCATGTACGACATAAGTTCATTTTAATAAGAAAAACTATTTTTTCTCAAAAAAAAAAAAAAAAAAACTATTTCTATGGCTCATATAGTTTAAATCAAGGTTATCGATTCAACTGCATCGGTTGGTACAGCCGGAATATACCATACCGGCCAGTAATCCGCTACGCTCGACCCCCCTATTTCATACGAGAAAAAATACCGGCTGTACCAGCATCATACCGACCGTGCCGGCGAAATCCGGCCGTACCGGCATTGTACTGGAAAAAATCTCTATTGTGTGTGTGTGTGTGTTTTTTTTTTTTTTAGTTGATGTTAAAGTTTAAAACTATGAATTATTTGTTCTTAATTGAAGTAATGTTTTATGGTAAACATGAATTTTTAAGATATTGTTTTATGGTAAATAGAGATTTTGTGTGTGTATGTGTGTGTGTGTATATATATATATATTAAATATATGAAATAACGGTAAACCCGAAACGGTACACCGGTATTGACCAAGATCCGAAATATATCGTACCGGTGGCCAAACCAAGACGGCCTCCGGTATGGTATTGACATCCTTGGTTTAAATTACAAATTACATGTTCTAACTTTGTTTAAAATTCAATTAAATCATGCAACTTTTGATTTATTCATTTTAGCCTTATATATATATATATATATATATATATATATATATATATATATATATATATATATATATATATATATATATATATATATATATATATATATATATATATATATTGTGTGTGTGTGTGTTTATTTCATGACAATGTGCTGTGAAGTGTCTTAAAAATTGACATATGCTAGTTTTTAGATTGGCTAAAATATTGTTTTCATTTCTAAAATTTGTACGAAATTTGTTTTTTGTCCAAAAGTTTTGTCCTTCTGTCAACCTCTGTTAACTTTTATCCTGTGTGTCTAAAAGAGTACTGTAATGGTATAATTTTAGCATCAAATAATCTGACATGAACCAATTCATATTTTTAGGGGGAAAAAAGACATATATCACTAAAAAATGGGTTCTTACCGACTGCATTTTCTCATTGTTTCTCACCTAGCCAAACACAAACAAAAAACCATGCTTCTATGTGATGAGTGTAATTGCCATTTTCCATTAAAGACGACACCATTACAAGTCCTTCCATTTGTAAATATATATTTCAATACCATCTCTTCAAGGATGAGGGGACAAGATATGGACAAAGCCAAAATTTGGAGTTAGGAAATAGAAGTTTAAAAAAAGAAATCCTTATAAAACTCCAAATAAGCATTCATTTAGTATCAACAAACCATCAACAAAGAGAAAGATACAAAATCATTGTTTCTTGATACTGAAAGGGAAGCTTGGAATTTTTATAGATTTTTAAAATCATCTATGATTGAATCCATACTCTTCTTCATTCCTTTTTATTTATTTATTTATTTTTTTGTGAATGTCAGTTTTGATGACATTTATAGCTGAAAATACTCCCTTCGTAGTTTCTCACTTTCTCTTCTCTTGAGTAGGCTACTTAGTAGTTTTTTGTGTGTCTTTTATGTGTGCATTTGTTATTGGATAAGGGCAAAATTATTTTGTTTAAATTTTTTTAAAGGGTTAAGTTGTTTGTTTTGGGTAAAATTGATTAATTGGGCTTAATTTGTTTGTTTGTTTATTTTTTTATTTTTTATTTTTGAAAGCTTTGCTATTGATATTTTTTGTTTTTGTCCTAATTTTTTTGGGTTTATTAATTTTCTTTATTTATTTTAGATCTATAACTTTTTTAATGGCTTTTAAAATGATTAATGATATCGTTAAAGAGGGAGTCAAATGTAATTTTATTGAACTAAATTACTAAAATTAGTATTTTTTTTTAAATTATAAAATTTGGGGGGCATTGCACCCAATGCCAATTAATAGCTCTATCCGAGAAGCAAATGTTGCTGCTCATGTATTAGCCAAGTGGTCTTTGTCAAACAACTACTTTGGCTCTTTTGATGTGGTGTTGGGGCCTCCTTGCTTTGTTTCTGTTATTAGAGCTGAGGCTCTTTCCTTGTCTGTGTAGTTTTGTTGCTGGTTTAATAAAATTGCTGGTTCATCAAAAATAATAGCTCTATCCAGTTATGAATAGCTCTGTCCCTGGGCTGGGACAAGATACAAAGAACGGTCATGGTCCACTTTTAAGACAATTTACAGACAACACAATTACAAGTCTAATTGCCATTTGCCATCGCAAAAATAGAAAAAGAAAAGATTTCCGCCCAAGGCCTGGAGAATTTTCTAGAGAGAGGTGTTTGTTACTTATTAGTTTGGAAGATTTGGGCCCAACTATAGTTCTCTCACTGACTGGACTTCGTAAATCAGCTTTGCTATTGGAGAGTTATATGGCTAGACCTACCAAACTTGAGGTTTAGATAAATTAGACATGGCAAAACGGGTTAGAATTTTCTGACCTGATCCCAAAAATACCTAAATTAAATCCGATTTTTTTGACCCGAACCAAAAACGGGTTGACCTGTGACTCGACCCGTGTTTATTGCGAGTCAATCCAACCTAAACCAAAACCATTTTAAAATTTTTTTTTTTGGGTAAAAAAATAGTAAAATTAAAACAATATTGGTTTAATTATTTATTGTGAGCTTTAAGGAAACAATTGATACATTTACATAACTGCATGCAAATTAATTAAAAGATAAATGGTTGAGCATTCTGTAATGAGTAAAGATTTTTAGATATTAAATAGTAAAGTACATGCCAAGATAATCTGGTTACAATAGAGTTAAAAACATAGATTTAAAATTGTAGACATGTGTGAGAAACATTCACAAGTGTGAAAATAGTGAAGCCAAAGTATCAAATTAACATAAATTATGAATGCTTAGACCTATTTTTTTAACAATTTATGTCTAAAATAAACGGTTTTTCAAAATAAATTATGATATTTCCTAGAATGTGCGTTGCTTAACAATGATATGATATTCATAAAAGAGATCATGTATAAATAAGTAAGCAATCAAATTTTGATGTATATCTCAATTGAAATAGAGTATCAACCACAATTGATAATAGATTATAAAATTGATTTTCAAGATTGTAAATTTCTTATATGTTTTTATTCTTTATCAAATGAGTTATCCAATAAGTCATTTGTAGTTTTGTTTTATACTTTGGAATGTTGATATTGTGTAGAAATAAAACTTGTGTATTTATTTTACTTATCTTTGTGTTATTTTGTTTTAGATAGCAATGTTAGGATTTGTATAATTTTAAAATTATTTAACTAAGTTCATTCTTGATATAAGTGGTGAATTCAAAGTAATACATTTTACATCAAGTAATTTGTTGCATAACTTTCCAAATGGTAAATATATGTTGTTTTCTTTATATATATATAAATAAAAAAAAGGGTCAACCCGACCCAACCTGCAACCCAATTGACCCGACCCGACCCGCCCATTTTGCCATGTCTAAGATAAATCCCATTAGATTTAGGTTTTCGTGTATCTATTCCACCTTATTATTCTTCTTCAATTGCCATGAGAACCAATTTGGTATATATCCCTACTTTGATCATGTAACATCGATTCCAGTTACTTCTTATATATTTATATACTCTATATATACAACAATACAATTATACAAATCAAAGGCTAGGTTCTAAAATTTTGAGGTCAGTTTGAATTTTCAACAAAATAGTTAGGATTGGCTATATATGTATAGGGTTGAGTTCAAGTTACACCTAGTGTAACTTTAAGTAATATTACAGTACTTAATATTTTTTTTAATTTTATGCGAATTTTGACAAATTTATCATTAGATTATATTATCTTTGTATATTTTCTATACTTGCAAAATTTCAAGGTAATCAAAGATGAATAATTATATCATCAATCAATTGTTTAAATTCAAGTTTTTGTAGTTTAAAATAATGCATAAAAGATAAGTTTATGGATCGAATGGTAAATAATATCCAAGTGACATGAAAATTGGCATGAATGTTAAGAATATATAAAATATGCAATTCAATGGTGAGATTTTCAAAATAAAAATTTTATAATAAGTTATTGGGAAGTGTAACATTGCCTAGAGTTACATCAACTATAACCTGAACCCAATTCATATATATATATATATATATATATTCTTTTCTTCCATTTTACTTTATTTAAAGTCATACTATTTGTTACTCTAATTAATTAAGATGTCACTTTTTATTACTTTTTAAATCTGTTTTTCTCTATTTTTTTTCCTCATCTTGAATAAGGTCAGTCTTTTTAACTGCTGCATTAGCAATGAATTTTTTTCTGAACGTGTCCGTACTCTTAAGTGACCCTTCCTCATATTTGTTGGGGTGCATGGCACCTAATAGAATCTAGCCCACGTGGAATTCTCTTTTAAGATGAAATAGGTGAAGTAGTATGCAAGTATAAGAATACTATTCTTAATGTAATTAGTAATAGTGTAGGCCGCAGAAGCTTTTATAAAAAATTCTTGGTGCATGTGGTTTCATGATAGAGAGAGATTCAGAGAGAGTCTAAAGAGTGAAACACAATTTTGAAGTTGACTAAAAGAAAAAAAATAGTGCTTTGTGTGGCACAGAGGAAAAATAGAAAATGTGATTTTTCTTTTACCCAAAACACACAAAGAAGATAAATAAGAGTTTTTTTTCTAGGATGATTATTTGGGTAATACAACCATAAAGAGTTTAAGTATTCAGAATGGAAGATCTTGCTATTGGGTTTTGTGGTGAGGTTGTATTTATTCCTAGAGATATTATTGTATTTTTCCAATTTATTGTGAACTCAGGTTTTGGGTATAACTTGAGTGTTGTAATCTCTATTTTATTATAGTGGTCGGATTTGCACTGTGGTTTTTCCCTCTACACTAGAAGGTTTTCCATGTAATTTCTTGGTATTCTTGTTAGTTGATTTATTATTATTATTTTTTAATCACTTCCGTCGATTTCTATTTTCTTTATTACTTGGATTATATTTAATTTAATTTACATGTAGACAGGATTCTATCCCAACAATTATTTTATCAATAAGATTTATCTTTATCTTTAAGCGAATTTTCTTATTTTAAATCCTATTTTTCTATGTACTTTCACTCGTTCTTTTTAATATTTTCATTTTAACTACAAATATAACGGAATGATAAAGAAGAGATAGGTTTTAACATAAATTCACGCTACAAACTTGACTTCAATTACTTGAGACAACTTTATGCAATGAAGCTAAATAAAACCAAAGCCAATCATAAACTTGATTAGCTAGAAAGGGACATCATCTTGAAATAAGTTGTTAGTGTGTGTTACGCATAATATACATTCATGCACGTTCGCTCTTTGTAGATTGAAAGTCTGTACGTGTAAATGTGATAAGTATATATGCCCTAAGTATATATGGTGATAATTTTTTATAATTGACTTATGCTTTTTAAAGCAAGAAGCTGAAGCAATGAGACTGAAAACTAAGCTAAGAATGTTCTGCAATTATTTGATGCTGATTTGGTTGCTCTGCAACATATACAGTTCATGCACACTATTTGTTCATTTTGAACTCACGGTCTAGATTGGAAGTCCATGAAAATGGGAGTATAATTGATTCTGCTTTTTGAAACAAGAAGCTACCGAGCAGTGGGACTGCATAAACAAGCTAAGAATCTTGATTGTTGCCTTTTGGAACAAAATACTGTTACTATATTTGTGAAATATTGAAAATATACCTCAATCGTAAATTTAAAGCAGAAAAAAAAGTGAATTTTAAGTTTGTGAGATGTTTGTAAACTTGTCACAATTACGTATCTTTTGTGCTCGTACGTGTGTGAGAGAGAGAGGATCACACATACTATGAGTCTATAAATAGGATTGCAAGAAGAGAGTGTGGTATCCGCAGCAAGAGACTCAATTCTATAAGTGTGTCTAAGAGGTGCTCTCTCAAGGGTAGAAGCATTTGTTTCTGGACCTAGTTATTTGCTTGGTGAGAGTTTCTATTAATTATTTAGAATTTGAAATTTCCATGAAATCAATTTAAACTTCTGTCTATTTTAATTCTTGATAATTAGATCTTATTGTTCATTAGACCCTTAGAAATTAATCTAGAAATCCTGAGAGTTTAATGAAAAGAAAACAACCCACGTCTTTACTAGAGTAGAGACTTGAAAAGAAAAGTTTAATAGTTTTAAGCGTGATTTTTCCATTTTTTTATTATTTTTTATTTTATCATTCTAATTTAGTGCAAGTCATTTAAGATTTATTTTCTTATCTTAGGTGATATTATCAATAGATCTCTTTTGAGATTCATTCAATTATTATTTTTGTATGTTTTTAAAGTTATATATGAATTTATAGTTTCTCCGGTAGACATTAAAATTATAAAAGAAGCACCATATACAATACTAGTCGCTAACCCGTGCGATGCACATGATAATTAAACAAAATTTATACACATTCACTTTTATTGGTACAATCATTTGAAAATAATTCTAACTAATACCCAAATGTAAGAGACACATTGACTTATTATTTAAAGTAGCTTTTTGAAGAATTTACACATATTGTGCAACTGAGCCTTAATTTCTCATCAACAATAAAAACATGGAAATTCAAAACATGGAAAGAAAATAAAAATTACAACAATTAATTCCATTATCTTTCATGCTATACTTTGTAATTGTACGGAATTAAGTCAACTCAATTTAAGTAGTTATAATAAAATTGGTTTCTACTATTCTCTATTTTATAGAGATATGAACATATTGGATTTCTCAAACAATTACCGGTATTGCAATAAAATGATTTATTATTGAAAATAAGAAACAAAGAAAATCTGTCTATAGCTTAAGAAACACAATATACTAAAATTAAAGAGATAAAATTTTCGGAGGACAAAATATTATAGATAATTTTAGAAACAGATTATACACTTAAAAGGGTTAGTAATTTATAGCACTTACCCCCCACTATTAGTATACACACACCACGTGCGGTCGTCGTAACCCTTTAAAAGAACCTTCTCCAATTGGACCCTATCAAAAAAAAAAAAAAAAAAAAAACACCCAATTAACAAAATTGATCCAAAAGGGTCTAAAAAGCACACAAAATAAATTCAAAAACAAAAATATGAGACAAAGTAATTACTTTCCGCTGCCAATGTAATCGTCTTTTGTATTGCTGTTCCAAACTGCAACACTTATTTCTCTAAGGCCTTCAATTAACGAAAATACAAACTTCTCTTGGAATACCGGAGTATTATGACCATCTATACACAAAAAAAAAAAAAAAAAAAAAAAAAAGTCAGCATAACTCACTATAACTCTATAGAAGCCTCAAAAATATAAAGAGAAATTAAAGGGGTTGAATTTGATATTTATGTTTGGAGAGAGAGAGTTTGCAGAAACTATAACTTTATATTTCTTAACTTGAGAGAGGGGTAAGGTTGTTAGGGTTTTGAGGTGTTATAATGTTTTTATTTTTATTTTTTATTTTTTAAATATTGTGCTGACGTGGAAAAATGTGGTGCCAGCAGAGGCTTGGTTATATATATATATATATATCTATATATATATATATAGATAAAGTTATAATATAACTAAAATAAACTAGATTTTAACTCGAAGAACATTAGGGCATAATTTATTAAAACATTTTGCAGCTTCACTTAACAGTATATTCATTCAATAGGCTCAAACTAATGCTAAATTATTTAACATTAATTATATATAAATTAAGCATAATATAAAAGAAAAAAATAATTTATTTACTTTACTTGTGACTTGTGGAGAATAAGCTTAGTGGTAAAAGAGATAAATATTGGGTTATCGTGACTAGTTTTCAAAAAATGCTTCTAGAAATATGGATTTCTTTATTTTTAACTAGAAAATGACCACTTTTCCAATAAAAGAAATCAATAGACATGACAAATATTTTATTTTAAGTGACTATAGAAATATAATATTTTGACCAAAATTATGGGAACTATTTATAAGAACATAACATTGCAAATTTTGTAGTTAGGACTTAGGAGTTATATATTTTTACTGTGTTGTCAATTGTCATCAATTAATGAAAAATAAACATCTTTTTTCTTTATTTCTTGTATATGTTTAGGCATGTTACATTGGTGTTTATTATATAGATTGTATAAAATTGATTATATTTTATATATTTCATAAATTTTAAAATATTAATTATTATACTCTGATTGTGTGATCTCTAAATTATTTAATAAAAAAATATGATCTAAAGATGTTTTCAAAAAATAAATTGTGCACAGTATGGTTTAAAAAATAGTTCATAGTTTGTAAACTAACTAGATAAAGAAGAAATTATTTTGAGTTAAGTAAAGACTAACTTAACGAAAATATTTTTATTTTGCATGAGAAAATACTATAAATTAAATCATATTGCATACTTTATATATAAATAATATATATAAGTTATTTATATATATATATATATATATATATGACTTGGCCCCTAAACAATTTTCTATTTCTAGTGATTAGGAGAAAAAAGAACTTGGCTATTAAAAGATGGTCCCTACTACTGTTGCTGGTTCACTTCAAAATGATCGCATTTGCGAAGAGCTAAGCATTAACATTCCAATAATGGAAATTGATTTTATGGAGCCAATCCGGCGGCCCGAGTGTTGCATCTACAGACTGCCCCAGAGACTTCGCCAGGTAAACGAAGAAGCCTACACTCCAAAGCTAATCTCAATAGGTCCTTTTCACCACGATGGAAAACTACCAAGGGATGAGGAAGATGATGAAAAAGATTTGAGGGACATAGAAAAGCTGAAATTGGGATACTTAAAGGAATTCTGTAATCGGACTATGAAATACCCAAAGGAAATAGCAAGGATCATTGAAGAAAATGAACAAAAGATTCGGAGTTGTTATTCAGAGAACTTTGATATCAGCAGAGAAGATTTTGTGAAAATGGTTCTAAAGGATTCCACCTTTATCATTGAGCTTTTCTTGAGGGCTGATAAAAAAGAAAAATATAAAAACGATTACTTATTAAGTAATCCATTGTTGAACCTTCATATACTTGAAGACTTGATATTACTTGAGAATCAGCTTCCATTCTTTATTCTTGAGGAGTTGCATGAAAAGTTTTCCAAAGGGCACAGTGAAAATTCTCTTTTTATTGACTTGGCCCGCAACTATTTTTATTCATGCATCAAAAGCATACCAAAGGAGATGGAGAAGGAGAAAGGGAAGAAGAAGGAAGTAAAACATTTCACTGATTTGATAAGATATTTCCATTGTCCGACTAAACACAAAGATTTTGGAGATAGTATTCGTGATCTATCTACTGCAAAACAATTGTACGAAACAGGAGTGACATTCAAATTGGATGAAGTGGGAGGCGTACTTGACATACAATTCGATAAGTGGTATCCCACGGAAATATGTCCCTGTTTCACTTGCTCATGGCTTTTAAATTGCTTACCGTGCTTGAAATGCTTTCAGTGCTTGGAACGTACGCAACCTTTGTTGAAGATCCCACAATTCGAGATAGATGATATAACTGAAGGCCTTTTCCGAAACATAATGGCATGGGAGCAATGCTATTATCCATCTGAAGCTTACTTATACAATTATATGGGGCTATTGGACTATCTTTTGAACACTGGAGAAGATGTGGAGTTGCTTGTTGAAAAAGATATTATAGTTAACTCGTTAGGCAGCAATGAAGCAATTGCCAAAATGGTAAATAGCCTTTGCCTTGAAATCGTGGAAGAAAATTCTTGTTACACTGGACTCGCTCAAAAGGTTAACAAGCACTTTGACCAATGTTGCAACCGTAACATGGGGCTCTTGAAAAGTACCTATTTCTCCAATCTTTGGAGAGGCACTGCAACTATTTTTGGTCTTATAATCTTTGGATTCAGTCTCTGGAGTATCATTAGGCCTTACGTTGTATAGATTAAATCCATTGCATCTGAACTTGACATTTTGATGCACTCTCTCTCGTTCCTAACAGGGTAGTCTATATTCTATATTTGGGCACTGGTTGTTTGAAATGTTGTTTCAGCATCATCCATGAAAGATATGTAATAATAATGTTCTATCTTTTGTTATTTCCCTTTACCACTGAATGCTATTTATAGTATCATTGTTTCTTGTGCGGTTAATGCCTACTATATGGATTCTTTTTTCTTTACATTGACATTTTTCATATACAATATTATGCGGTTTCTAATAAAATTTAATATATTATTTTTTTGGAATTGTCAAATTTAGAGGAAACCCAGAGAAGAAGGGATCGAAATAATTAGCATGATCAACGATAGCAAAAGTGTAGTCCAAAAAACACCAACGGTACGAAATAGGAACCCAGCTGCCACCGATTCGCAAAACTTTTGTGGATCACTGGATTGCTTGTCCCCCTAGAAGTTTTTTCTATCACTGTTGACAAATGATGAGTTTTAATTTATCAATTTTATTTTTGAAAATAAGTTATTTATTTATTTATTTACGACACATGGTGAAGGAAAGTTGAAATTTAGAGACTTGTAAAAAAAAAAAAAAAAAAAAAAATTCAAACTTTTAAGGAAAATTGATTATTAATAATAATTTAGTATGCTTGCACGATGTATTTTTGAAAAATACTTGAGTTACAAAACGCCACTATAGATCTTTATAAACGTCACTATAGGTCATTGAAAATGTCACTATAGGGTTTAAATCGATTTTGAAAAACTCGATTTTCAAAATAGGGGTATATCTCTATTTAGTTTGGGAAGAAGGGCAAAAGGCTAATTAATTTGCCTGAAAATGGCAGAAACCCATTTTGTCCTTGAAACTGATGTAAATTACTTATAGTTTTTGATAATGTTTTAGAGAAAAAGAATGATTGAATTTTTACTTTTAGTTTTAATATAGAGCTATATTCCATTTGCAATGAGATGATGACTCAATCCATTGATGACTTACATTAGTCCCCTCTCTATACCTGTCATCAATAAGTTATTTATGGAATGTTTTCCATATTATCATTTGACCCTTTTCAAGTTTTATACAGGTAATTTCCATTATTAGCAAGTATGCAGCCATGAAATGCAACAATGACTTTTGTTCATGAGCTACAATGCCACTTGGGTTGATTACTTGATGGACAAAGTAGTCTCTTAATAGTTCTTTTAGCCTTTTTTTTTACTATAAGGTTGATTAATTATCTTTTTATTTAACAATCCCGTGCATCGCACGGGTTAGCAACTAGTAATTTTAATAAGAAAAACTATTTCTATGGCTCATATTAAATTACAAATTACATGTTCTAACTTTGTTTAAAATTCAGTTAAATCATGCAACTCTTGATTTATTTATTCTAGCCTTATATATATATATATATATATATATATATATATTTTTTTTTTTTTGGGATTATCGTAGTCCTTTTGTGTCATTTCATGACAATGTGCTGTGAAGTGTCTTAAAAATTGACATATGCTAGATTTTAGATTGGCTTAAAATATTGTTTCCATCTCTAAAATTTGTACAAAATTTGTTTTTTTGTCCGAAAGGTTTTGTAATTGTTTCAGTTTTTGTCCTTCCGTCAACCTCTCGTTAACTTTTATCCTATGTGTCAAAAAGAGTCTGTAATCGTATAATTTTAGCATAAAATAATCTGACATGGACCAATTCATATTTTTTGGGGGAAAAAGACATATATCACTAATAAATGGGTTCTTGCCGACCGCATTTTCTCATTGTTTCTCACCTATAGCCAAACACAAACAAAAAACCATGCTTTATGTGATGAGTCTAATTGCCATTTTCCATTAAAGACGACACCATTACAAGTCCTTCCATTTGTAAATATATATTTCAATACCATCTCTTCAAGGATGGGGACAAAATATGGACAATGCCAAAACTTGGAGTTAGGAAATAGAAGTATAAAAAAATCCTTATAAAACTCTAAATAAGCATTCATTTAGTATCAACAAACCGTCAACAAAGAGAAAGATACAAAATCATTGTTTCTTAATACTGAAAGGAAACTTGGAATTTTTATAGATCTTTAAAATCATCCATGATTGAATCCGTACTCATCTTCCTCTTTTTTTTTTTTTTTTTTTTTGAATGTCAATTTTGATGACATTCATAGCTAAAAATACTCCCTTTGTAGTTTCTCACTTTCTCTTTTCTCAAGTAGGTCGCTTAGTAGTTTTTTGTGTGTCTTTTATGTGTGCATTTGTTACTTGGGTAAGGGCAAAATTATTTTGTTTAAATTTTTTTAATGGGTTAGGTTGTTTGTTTTGGGTAAAATTGAATGACTGGGCTTAATTTGTTTTGTTTTGTTTTTTTTTTTAAGCTTTGCTATTGATATTTTTTTATACTCATTTTTGCATCCTCTTCCTTGTAACAATTACAAGAATGCAACAATTTACAGCTTCAAATTAATCCTTTCACAAGTGAGTGAGTGGGTATTTTTTTCATTATTTCTATTTATCTTTACCTCACAACCAACCATTTGTTTGCGGGTTGTAGTGATTGGCTAGTGGTGTAGATGGAGGTTAGTGGTGGAGATTGGTGTTCTTTTGGCTATGAGTTATTGTGAGTTCTTCTAGGGTTTTTTTTTTTTTTTTTTGGCTTTTGATACTCATTTTTGTATCTCTGTAGCCTATGTATTTCAATTGTTAGACAAGATAAACCTTTGAATCATTGACCCAAACATATCAAGGACTGTTTACAAGCCTTGAATCCTTCAAATAGAGTATAAGGAAATTATTGTATCTTTTTTATGGGGAATTCATTTAATGTAAGTTGTAGTCGTTCATCACATGGACAATGCTGGCTTATGGATGATATTGTTTTTCTCTTTTTTTTTGCTATATGATGGATGATGGTGATTTTTCTCGTCTTCAACAGTCATTAAAGGTGCTGGATCTAAACTTTTAAGGGTGGTCTTGGAGTCATAGACTGGAGGTCTATGTTGTAGAATTAAAGCGTGAACTGGAGGTTCATGTTGGAGTAGATCCACATCAAAGAAGCCTCGAGGGTTTTAAACTAAGTTTGGTAATTATAGTTAAATTTACTACAAATTAAATATTCTTGACTGTAAACTTCTATTTGATATAGTGGATTGTTCTCTTAGAATAGTTCCCCCTAGGTTTCTTACATTGAAACTAGATTGTTTAATTAGTTTTCCGAGTCATCATATCTCGTGACTTATTTACTTTTCCGCCGCATGATATGTATGATGAATGTTTATCTTAGACTTTCATAATTGACTTAAGTATCAACTTGGCAATAAATTAGGTTAAACACTCATGCGTTTAGAGTCTAAAAACTAACATTTTTTAGCATAAGTGTCCGTACTATTCCAAATTTGGAACGATCTCATTTTATTTATGCTAAATTCTTTAGCATTTAAAACATATGATATAAGAAGTTTTTTGGTGTATGGTGTGCTAAATGCCTAATATTTGGCACACCTGATACTAGTGCTCTTAATTTTGGGTTTTGTACATCTCTCCTGGCTGATCAACTAGACGCATTACACAGCTTTGTTCAATTGGGGTACCTGATTATTCTTGTCCAAGTGTAATGCGTTATGCTTGCTCAAAAAAAGAAAAAAAGTGTAATGTTTTATGCCTGGGAAAAGGTGTAATGTGTGTAACGTGTACCATCCATTTCATTTAATTGTGACAGCTTTAAGTAATGAAGCTAAAAAAAACACACATAAACCTTTTTATTTTTTGGCTAAACAATGTGCACTCACTAAATTTGGCTGAAATTGAATTCTTTAAATTTTAAAGTTATTCAATTCAGGTTTTTTATCCAATTTTGTTAAAAAAATTGTTGTTAAGTATGCAATTAACTAGTGAAAATGATTTTTTGAAAAAATTCTTACAAAAAAATCTATAAAATATTTTTATTAATTTTATATATATTTTTTTCATTTGAAAATAATATTTTTTTAAGGGAACATTTTTAACAAAATTGAAAAAACTACCTAAATTAAATAAATTTGAAATTTAAAGGACTTCATTAAATGAAAATAAAATTAGAGAATTGAAATAAATTTCAAAAAGTGTATAATTTGCATTATAACATTTTTTATACCAACGTTTTCTTTCTGAGAAGTCCTCGTAGTCTTCAGCCTTCAAACAGTTTTTAGCTAATATTGCACGTGTTTTTTGGGTACCCTTTGTTAAGTCTAAGCCGAACACATACATACCCCATTTATATGTTGATGAATTACGCGTCGGAGTGGGACAGCCACGAGGGGCCACATTTTGTATAGGCTGTGGCCGTGTTAACAAGTAAAGAATGTTCTGCGATAGTCATTGGTTTTTGCTTTATGAAAAAGTAGAATAAATGCAGCAAAAAGCTGCAAAAGATTTTAACAAAACCCAAATTGTAATGCTGCTACTATGTTTGTGAGAAGAGTGAAAATATGCCAGTCTTAAATTTAAAGCAGAAAAAAGTGAAATTGAGTTGCTTGTAAACTTGTGAGAATGACGTTGTCCGTACAATAACGTGTTTTGTGCTTCTATGTCAGATAGTCACAGAGAGAGAGAGAGAGAGAGGATCACACATGCTATAAATAGGATTGCAAGAAGAGAGTAGGGTGTCAAATTCACAATCGAGAGACTCAATTATATTAGTGTGTATTTAAGAGGTGCTCTCAAGGGTAAAAGCTAGCATTTTTGTCTTCGGGCCTCCTGTTTGATTGATAAGATTTTCTATTATTGCAAAACTTAATTTACATTAGTTTAATTTCAACTTATGTATGTATGTTTAAATTCTTGATAAAATTAGATCTGTCTTTGGTAGACCAGAAGAAATTAGTTTTATAAATTTTGAGAGGTTAATATAATTTTGGCAAGAAGAAAACAAATCACATGACCATTAGAGAACGTGAGACTTTAGAATTATTATCTTCAAGGTGAAACTTTAGAATCTTATAAATTGTGGAAATTAAGGTCATGTCATGTGATGTCAAACTCCCATAATATTATTTAACCAAGCACCTATATATAATTTTGGTAATTTTCAAAAAATTTGAATTTGCAAGTTTTTTGTCCCATCGTTTCACTCTATCTTTGTGCTTCAAGACAAAGTTGGACAAAACATTGATCTTCTAATAATTTAATTAATTGAGTTCTTATTTGGTAACCTGTTGGATTTTTGTAAATTAAGAGTGATGATGGATCTTCTAATAATTTAATCAACTAAATTCTTATTCAGTAACATGTTGGATTTTTGTAAAAATTAAGAGTGATGATATGGATACAACAAGTTTTATTACATAAAACCTTACAAACAAATTTTACTAAATAAACCTTATAATTTGACGTGTCACTAATTACAAAAAGGTGATTAACATATTTTTTTCTTAGTTGTAGTAGTTGTATCAATTACATTAATTTTCATGTCTATTTGTAAACTTTTTATCATGGTTTTAAAAACTGGAATAGTCAAAGAACCCAAAAATAAGCTAGTTCTTGGTTTTTATTGATCAAATCTAAGGTTTTTAAGGTTGAACAACCATTTTTACAGTTTTTACCAGACCAGTTGAACCAGCTAGTCCATCTTTCCTCCCTCATTTGTTATAACAATAATTGAGCTTTCTGAAAAGAAGAAAAAAAGAAAAAGAAAAAATGAAATTCCATTAAAGTTCTAGTGATTATTGTTTTCGTTTCATTAGGAAAAATGAACTCGGCGATTAATGAAGATTCCGAGATGCTGCTCACTAGTGCTGTTGACATTCCAATAGTCGTGGAAAATAATCTTATGCGTGAAGAGTTGATCATTGACATTCCATCAGACATGGCGGCAATCCAGTGGCGTGAGTGTTGCATCTACAAGGTCCCCAAGAAACTTCGCCGGGTAAACAAAGAGGCCTATACTCCAAAGCTAATCTCAATAGGCCCTTTTCATCATGGTGAAAAAGATTTGATGGGCGAAAAAGAATTAAGGGACGAGGAAAATGAAAACGTACTGAGTGATATGGAAATGCTGAAAGTGAGATACTTCAAGGATTTCTGTGATAAGACTGGAAAACGCCAAAAGGAAATAGCTAAGATCATTGAAGAAAATGAAGCAAAGATTCGCCATTGTTATGCAGAGATCATTAAACTAAATAGCAAAGACTTCGTGAAAATGGTTCTAGTGGATTCAACCTTTATCATTGAGCTCTTCTTGAGGAGTCAAGAAAATGAGAAGAGGAGACAAGAAAATGAGAAGAGGATTCAAGAAAATGAGCCCCTCTTGAAGAATGATGCGAAGAAAGAAGATGAAAAGGATTATATATTAAGTAAACCATGGCTAGCGGAGGGCATCAAGCAAGATTTGATGTTACTTGAGAACCAACTTCCATTTTTTATTCTTGAGGAGTTATATGATCAAATTTCCTATTCGGGGGAAAACAATAAAATTTCCTTTCTTAATCTTGCTTGGGGGTATTTTTCTTTTCCTGAGTCAAACATACCAAATGGGAAGGAAGTAAAACATTTTACTGATTTGGTCAGATATTTCTACTGTCCATCTATTAAATACAACAACGGAAGCGCTATTACTCATCTATATAGTGCAACAAAGCTGTACGGGGCAGGAGTAATGTTCAGAAATGATAAAGAAGTTGACATTCAATTCAAGAAGTTGCAGCTCTTGGAAAAATTTCCTTGCTTTAATATCTCATGGTTCTTAAATTGCTTACCGTGCTTAAAATGCTTTCCATGCTTGGAACGTATGCAAACTTTGTTGAAGGTCCCAACATTAACTGTAGATGATGCAACTGAGGTCCGTTTCCGAAACCTCATGGCATTGGAGCAATGCCATTATCCATCTGAATCTTATATATGCAACTATATTGTGCTGTTGGATTATCTGATTAACACTAGAGAAGATGTGGAGTTGTTCGTTGAAAATAAGATTATAATTAATGGGTTAGGCAGCAATGAAGCAGTTGCTACTATGGTAAACAACCTAGGCCTTGAAATTGTGGAAAATAATTCCCATTACGGAGAAATGGCTGGAAAGCTTAATGAGCACTATGAGAATTGTTACAACCATAATATGGGAACTTTGACAAGTACCTATTTCCCCAATCTTTGGAGAGGCACTTTAACTGTTGTTGGTGTTGTAGTCTTTGGATTTTCTATCTGGAGTACGATTAAACCTTTCGTAACTCATCAAATAGATTAAGTCCACTGCGTCTGATCAGCTTGTGATTCCCTCTTGTTCCTAATAGGGTCGTCTATTTTATATTTGGGCATTGGTTGATTGTTTCAGCTTTCATGAAGAGTTTGTTCTGTCTTCTGTTATTTCGCTTTACCACTGAATGCTAATAATAATATCACTGTTTCTTGTGTGGGTAATGCCTATTATACATTCTTCTTTTAAGAATAACTATCCAATGTCAATGTCCTGTGTGTTGCAAATGTACGACATAAGTTCATTTTAATAAGAAAAAATATTTCTATGACTCATATACTTTAAATTACAAATTACATGTTCTAATTTTGTTTAAACTTCAATTAAATCATGCAACTTTTGATTTATTCATTTTAGCCTTATAATTTTTGTGTGTGTGTTTATTGTAGAGTCCTTTTGTGTCATTTCATGACAATGTGCTGTGAAGTGTCTTAAAAATTGACATATGCTAGTTTTTAGATTGGCTAAAATATTGTTTTCATCTCTAAAATTTGTATGGAATTAATTTGTCTTTTGTCCAAAAACTTTTGTAATTGTTTCAGTTTTTGTCCTTCTGTCAACCTCTGTTAACTTTTATCCCATGTGTCTAAAAGAGTGCTGCAGTGGTATAATTTTAACAGCAAGTAATTTGACATGGACCCGCGCCGGGAAGGGGGGGGGGGGGGGAACCATGCTCTATGTGATGAGTCTCCATGCTCTATGTGATGAGTCTAATTGCCATTTTCCATTAAAGACGATACCATTACAAGTCCTTTCATTTGTAAATATATATTTCAATACCATCTCTTCAAGGATGATGGGGACAAGATATGGACAAAGCCAATACTTGGAGTTAGGAAATAGAAGTATAAAAAAAATCCTTATAAAACTCTAAATTTCATTTCGTATCAACAAACCATCAACAAAGAGAAAGATACAAAATCATTGTTTCTTAAAATTGAAAGGGAAACTTGGAATTTTTATAGATTTTTAAAATCATCTATGATTGAATCTGTACTCGTCTTTTTTTTTTTTTGTTTTTTTTTTTTTTGGTGAATTTCAGTTTTGATGACATTCAGAGTTGAAAAATACTCCCTTTGTAGTTTCTCACTTTCTCTTCTCTCGAGTAGACTGCTAAGTAGTTTTTTTTTTTTTTTTTTTTTTTTTTTTTTTTGTGTGTCTTTTATGTGTGCATTTGTTGCTGGGTAAGGGCAAAATTATTTTGTTTAAAATTTTTTAAAAGGTTAGGTTGTTTGTTTTAGGTAAAATTGATTGATTGGACTTAATTTTTTTTTTTAAAGCTTTGCTATTGATATTTTTTGTTGTTGTCCTAATTTTTTTGGGTTTACTAATTTTTTTAATTTATTTTAGATATATAACTTTTTTAATGGCCTTTAAAATGATTAATGATATTGTTAAAGAGGGGGCCAAGTGTAATTTTATTAAACTAAATTACTAAAATTAGAACCTTTTTTTTTTTTTTTAATTATAAAATTTGGGGGGCATTGCACCCAGTGCCAATGAATAGCTCTATCCAGTTACGGATGGCTTTGTCCCTGGGCTGGGACAAGATACATAGAACGGTCACGGTCCACTTTTAAGACAATTTACAGACAACACAATTACAAGTCTAATTGCTATTTGCCATCGCAAAAATAGAAAAAGAAAAAATTTTGGCCCAAGGCTTGGAGAAATTTCTTGAGAGAGGTGTTTGGTACTTATAAGTTAGGAAGATTTGGGCCCAACTATAGTTCTCACGGACTGGACTTCGTAAATCAGCTTTGATATTGGAGAGTAATATGACTAGACCTACCAAACTTGAGGTCTAGATATATCCCATTAGATTTAGGTTTTCGTGTATCTATTCCACCTTATTATTCTTCTTCAATTGCCATGTGAACCAATTTGGTATATATCCCTACTTTGATCATGTAGCATCGATTCCAGTTAATTACTTCTTAGATATTTATAAAATCCATATATACAACAATACAATCATACAAATCAAAGGCTTAGTTCTAAAATTTTGAGGTCGGTTTGAATCTTCGACAAATTAGTTAAGGTTAGCTATTGTAAGGTTGAATTTATTCAACCATCTAATTGGCTTTATTCCGTGCCAAATTTGCTTGTAATTCAGCATTTAGTAACCCTGTATTTAGGTGGGTTTGTTGTAAGGGTAGTGAGTGAGATAGAGTGAAGATTGCTCAAAAGTGTGCAAGAAAACAGAGACTCGCGGGTGGGCCTCGCGCAGTGACTCGTGGCTTCAAGCCGCGACGACGCAAAGACACGTGCCAAGCATCTTTGGAAGGTGAACAAATCATGCAAGCCGGAGCACTACAGACAAAACAGACAATCGCCCATACGGTTATCTCGCTCTCGGATCTCGCGACTTAGTCAAGCCGCGAGGTCAAGCCGCGAGCCACCCCTGTTTTGTAAAACCCGACGTTTCACATTCCTCTTCCACTCCAGTATAAATACCCCTTTTACCCACGATTGTAAGAGAGCTTCCAGAGAGAATTTTGAGAGAGAAACCCTAAAGAAAAACAAGATTGATTCACCCACAATCTATACATTAGAGTCTCTTCAAATTCCTCAACTTTCTTCCTCTCCATTGTCAAATCCTTGAGAGGCATCATACCAAACCCGATTCTCACCATTATCATTCTTGTGAGAGAGCTGTTTGGATTTCTGGGAAGCGATTAGGAAGGAACCATTCTTCATTGGTTGATGCTACGGTCTAGTAGCGGAATCCGGGAAGTTAGAAAAGAAAAAAGTTCGGCGCAACCTCGTTGGAGCAAGAAGCTTGGAGGGCTTAGGTGCACTGGGTAGATTAGGCTTGGAGGGTCTATTGCTGTCCATGTATCCCAACCGTATTTTCTAGTGGATTGTTTACCGCTTGGAGGGCAACGGAGAGGCTTTACGCCGAGGGCTTCGGTTTCCTCTTCGATAACACATCGCGTGTTGTCTTTGTGTTTGCATCTTCCTTCCTCTCTATCTTTGCCTTTTTATTATCTGCTATGGATTGTGTTTTGTTGTGGCTTAGATAGTTTTTAACCAATTTCATATTATAGCTTATGTTAAGTTTCCGCACACTTGTTGTTTGACATATTGCTTGAATTGGTTTAGTTGTAATTTGGGGGTCTAAACGTTCAAGGGTGTTTATACACGTTTTTGAACTTTCAGCTATACATATATTCTTTTCTTCTATTTTACTTTATTTAAAGTCATACTTTTTGTTACTCTAATTAATTAACATATCACTTTTTATTACTTTTTAAATCTGTTTTCCTCTATTTTTTTTCATTATCTTGAATAAGGTCACTCTTTTTAACTGCTGCATTAGTAATTAATTTTTCTCTGAACATGTTCATACTCTCTTAAGTGACCCTTCCTCATATTTGTTGGGGTGCATGGCACCTAATAGAGTCCAGCCCACATGGAATTCTATTTTAAGATGAAATATGTGAAGTAGTATGCAAGTATAAGAATACTATTCTTAATGTAATTAGGAATAGTGTAGGCGACCAAAGCTTTTATAAAAAAATCTTGGTGCATGTGGTTTCATGATAGAGAGAGATTAGAGAGAGACTAAAGAGTGAAACACAATTTTGAAATTGACTAAAAGAAAAAGAATAGTGCTTTGTGTGGCGTAGAGGAAAAATAGAAAATGTGATTTTTCTTTATCCCAAGATATAAAAGGAAGATAAATTGGGGTTTTCTCTAGGATGATTATTTGGGTGCTACAACTATAGAGAGTTAAAGTATTCAGAGTGGAAAATCTTGCTATTGGGCTTTGTGGTGAGGTTGTATTTATTCCTAGAGATATTATTGTATGTTAGGAAAAAATTGGCCTTTGTCCTTTTTAAAAAAACAATCCAGCATTTTGCCATATTTCCCAAACTAATTAGGGAAATATCCATCTTTTGAAATTCTATTTTCTCAAAATCAAGTTAAATCCTATAGTGGCGTTTTTAAGGAGCTTATAGTGATGTTTTAAGGACCTATAGTGGCATTTTGTAACTCGATCTCTATAAAGTCGAGTTATAGGTAAAAAAAGGAAAAAAAAAATTGCATGTAACTCGAATTTATGGAGATCAAGTTAAAAAAAACGCCACTATAGGTGCTTAAAACGCCACTATAGGGCTCCGTAATCATTTTTTTTTATAACTCGATTTTGAGAAAATTGAGTTTCAAAAGAGAGGCATTTCCCTAATTAGTTTGGAAAAGAGGGCAAAATGCTGGATTTTTTTTTTTTGGAAGGGGGATTTGCCCATTTTCTCCTTGTATGTTAGGGGATACTTGGGGCTTTAGTGCGGATACTTAGTGTGTAGATTATATGGTATGGTTGTTGTAAGATTGTAATACAATTGTATTAGTAGTACCAGTGTTGATATTGTATTGGGATTAGGGTGTTGTATACAAGTTAGTTAGTGACAAGTGGCAAGGTAGTTATGACAAGGTGGCAAGCAAGGTAGTTAGAAGTTAGTTAGGAAATTGGGGTTTAATCATTAGTGCTAGTTCACGGGTTAAGAAGAGAAGGGACTTGTATAAAGAAGGATTAATAAGAAGATTGTCATTCAGTTCTATATTCTCCTTACTCTGTTTTCTTCCCTGTTTCTTCTCTATTTTCTTGGAGGACCAACTGGCCTCGAATTCAGCTAGAAAATTCGTATCCATCAATTCCAACCTTGACATTTGGTATTAGAGCCTTGTTCCTGTGTTACCATGACTGAAATGTGTGTTGTTGCCATGAACATGGTGAATGTAGCTATTGCTTCTCTGTGTACCACTTCAAACCATCACAATAAGGATATCCAAGAAATGCAAAAGATTCAAGGAATCCATAAATGAAATGAATTAGAACCTCAATGCCATTTTACAGAAATTGAATTATCAACGTAGCAACCCACACTCACCTCAGAGAACTATATTAGTAAATCAAAGTTCTTGAGCCTTCACTCCCGAGACTTGTGAAATTGGACTTCCCATGTTTCTCAAGTGATGATCCTGCTAGTTGGGTCTACAAAGCTAGTCAAAATTTTGGTTATTATCAAACTCAGTTGCAAAGAAGTTGTTAATTGCTTCCTTTCACATGGAGTTGGAGGCCTTGATTTGGTTTCAAGAAGTTGAAGAGGCTGGTGTGTTTACCGATTGAGATTCCTTAGTGCAAGCTTTACATGTGAGGTTTGGATCAACCGCTTATGATGATCCTATGAAGATGCTAACAAGGCTCGTGCAAACTTCAATAGTGGCAATGTACAAGGTAGAGTTTGAAGCCGTGTTTAATAGAATTAAGGGTCTCTCTCCTTTACACAAGCTTAGTTGCTTCTTAAGTGGCTTGAAGGATGAAATCAAGCTTTCAGTGAAGATGCTTAATCCATGCACCTTGAATGAAGCATTTGGATTGGCCAAGATTTAGGAGGAATATGTGTTCAGTTGCAAGAAGAGTACCAAATTCCAACAAGAAACAGGTAAGTGTTCTATCTTGGGCTTACCTAAAAGTAATGTAGTTATAGAATCTAAATCTAAGATACCAATAAAGAGATTAACCCTTGCTCAGATGGATGAGAGAAGGAAGAGGGGGCTTTGCTATAATTGTGATGAGAAGTGGGGAGTTGGGTACAAATGTAAGAATGCTAAATTGTTCCTCTTAGAGGGAATTAAATTAGCTTGAAGGGTGCAATCTAGGGTATAGATCACCGAATTAAAGGAAGAAGTGGAGAATGAGGTTGTTACTAAGGTAGTTAATCAAGAAGAAGAGGTGGAGATAACTTTGTATGCTTTCATAGGAACTCCAACACCTGGTACTATGAGGGTTAAGGGTAAGGTTAATGGGAGTAGACTGCACTCGATAGACACAAGCAGTACCTATAACTTTGTAGATGCTTCTTTGGTTTTTGGGTTACAATTAAGGGTAGATGTTTCTAAGGTTTTGGGGATTAAGGTAGCCAATGGTTCTGTGGTTAGGACTTAGGGTTTTTGTAGTAGTGTGCCGGTGTGCATTCAAGGAGAGGAGTTTTGCATTCAATTCCATGTTTTAGCATTCGGGGGTTGTGATGCGGTGTTGGGCACTCAATGGTTAAGCACTTTGGGTGAGATTCAATGGAACTTTAAACTTTTAACAATGTGTTTTTGCTATGAGAACCAGAAGATACTACAAGGGTTAACTCCATCTTTAGGGTCTTCTATTATGGATTGTAAGCAATTTTTCAAGGTTCCCGTGAAGAAGGGTCTATTGTTACAGATAGCTAGTGTGGAGGCAGGTGCAATAGAGGTTAAGCTCCCCGCTAAAGTGGATTTATTATTATAGGAGTTTGAGCATGTTTTTGAGACTCCTACAAGGTTACCTCCTCTTAGGGGTCATGAACATCCCATTGTTCTTAAGGAAGGAGCTCAACCTGTGTGCCAAAAACCCTATAGGTATCATTTTTACCAAAAGAATGAGATTGAGAAAATTGTGAAAGAGTTGTTGTCTGTAGGGTCAATCGGAAACAATAGCAGCCCCTTTGCCTCTCTTGTTTTGTTGGTAAGAAAAGTTGATGGATTATGGAGGATGTGTATTGATTATAGAGCACTTAACAACATCACTCACAAGGACAAATTTCCAATTCCAGTTATTGATGAGTTGTTGGATGAATTGCATGGAGCTGCCATTTTCTCCAAGTCGGACTTGAGGTCCGGATATCATCAAATTAGAATGAGGGAAGAAGACATACCTAAGATAGCTTTTAGAACACATGAGGGCCATTATGAATTCTTGGTGATGCCCTTTGGTTTAACCAATGCTCCTTCAACCTTCCAATCATTAATGAACCAAGTATTCAAGCCTTTCCTTAGACAGTTTGTATTAGTGTTCTTTGATGATATACTAGTCTGTAGCAAGTCCATGGCTGATCATACAATCCATCTAAGAAAGGTTTTAGAGATTTTAGCTACTAACAAGTTATATGCTAAAAGGTTAAAGTGCATGTTTGCTTGCCAGGAAGTAGAGTATTTGGGGCATGTCATTATTGGCCGAGGGGTTCATACCGATCCTAGGAAAGTCGCTACCGTGCAGCAATAGCCTATTCCTAAGGATATTAAGTCTTTAAGAGGGTTTTTAGGGCTCACTGGTTACTATAGGAAGTTTGTCAAGGGGTATGGCCAAATTGCAACCCCCTTGACAACCCTATTGAAAAAGGACTCCTTTTGTTGGTCTAATGAGATTGAATTGGCTTTTCAACAACTTAAGGATGCTATGGTTTATCCTCCCGTGTTAGCTTTGCCAAACTTTGATCAACCCTTTGTTGTGGAGTGTGATGCCTCCGGAAGAGGGACAGGTGTAGTTCTAATGCAACATGAAGGGGTCTTATGCATGGTTTCATTTCCTTCTCCAACATGGTTGACTAATCTGAAGGCTAGTTATGCTTCCGATAAGCAGGTGTAAGATATTTTCCAAGCTTTTTAGTTGGGAACGGAGGTTCCAAAAGGGTATTCTGTGCGTAATGGATTGTTGTTGTATAAACAAAGATTTATCTTGGGTCATGTGATGCTTTGAAGGTCATGCTTGTCTTGCGGCAAGTCCAAGACAGTCCTTTAGGAGGGTATTCGGGGTTCCTTAAGACCTCACATAGGGTGCAGATAGACTTTTATTGTCTTGGTTTGAGAACTGATGTAAAGAGGCATGTTAAGGAATGGATATATGCCAAAGACTTAAGTATGAAATTTGTCATGTTGCTGGTTTGTTGCAACCCTTGCCTATACCTGACAAACCTTGGCTTGATGTGAGCATGGATTTTGTTGAAGGCCTTCCTAAATCCTAATCCAAAGATGTGGTTCTAGTAGTAGTGGACAGGCTTACCAAGTCTGTTCATTTTATTCCATTGTCTCATCCTTATACAGTTGCAAAGGTGGCCAACCTCTATTTGTAACATGTGTTTAAGTTGCACGGTATGCCAGCTTCAATAGTGAGTGATAGGGATCCTATTTTTACTTTTCATTTTTGGCAAGAGTTAATGAGGTTGCTAGGGGTTTAGCTTGCTATGTCATCAGCTTATTACCCTCAATCTGATGATCAAACCGAGGTGGTTAACAAAAATTTAGAACATTACTTGAGAGCTTTTGCGGTTGACAAACCTTAGTCTTGGGTGGAGTGGTTACCATTGGCTGAATTTTGGTTCAATACCAATTTCTATACCTCTACCAAGTTGACTCCTTTTGAAGTTTTATTTGGTTATCCTCCTCCCAAGTCATGTATTACATTCCAGGCATCACTAAATTGATAGTGTGGATGTGCAATTGAGGACTAGACAATGACTTCTAGCCCTATTGAAGCGAGAATCGTAGTAGCGACTCAAGAGAGGATGAAATTGAATGCTGATAAACATAGGACTGAAAGGGAATTTGCTATAGGGGATTGGGTCTATCTCGGATTGATGCCTTATAAACATAAATCAATGAAACAGAAGCATTTGGGCAAGTTGTCACCTAGATATTATGGGCTTCAAATTCTACATAAGGTTGGTAAGGTGTCTTACAAATTGGATCTACCACCTAATTCTAGAATTCATGCTACATTCCATGTTTCCTACCTTAAGGAGAAGTTGGGCAAGCATTTGGCTTCTGTTCCTACATTACTCTCTTTGGATTCAAATTGGCACCTTAGTCCCGAACCCGTTCTTTGCTTTTGCGACTAGAACTCATCACTTGAGGAGCGGGACTATCACGCAGTTACGGTGTAATGGCAAGGGGAGAGTCCTTGTCACGCCCCAAACCCTAAAGGGTCCGAAGCATGAGAAATACGTCTCAAAGTACCTGTAGATTTTTTTCTTCCTTTTTGACAATTCAATCCACAAAAATCATATCGAGTACTAACATCAAGAATTATCTTAATAATTCCATTGAATATACTCTCAAAGTAAGTCAGAGCTCTAAGCAATAATTACAAGAATCATTGGTCACAAAAGAATAGAGGTTTGAATAATTAATTACATATTATCAGCTTGTCCCATCAAAGGAAAAATGTCACAACCACTATAATATACAAAAGAATAAGTCAAGCCTATTCTAAAATGTACAATATCTAATATCTCCATTACAAAGTTCAGCCTCCATCAGTAGTTAGTCTAACTACTATTGGCCACCAAAAAGTCATCTCAAAAGATTTTTGCCTACTCTAAAAAGTTTATAAAATAATGGGATGAAACAGAGTCCAATAAGTAGCATATTTAATGAGGGTGGGGGAAATGCAAGTTTCATCTTCAAAAATAATAATATGACAAGAATGATTAAATAATGAAACACAAAATTTCTCAAAGTAAATACCTTGAAACTATATACTATAATTTGTGAGCATCAACAGTATAATTTCCAAAACCATAATATCTAACATAAGATAAATTATCACAAATATACCACACTACCACATAGACCGGTTAGGGGATTCACTTATTCACAACTGGCATGATATTGTCCTCTCTGGTATGTAGACTCTTGGTCCGGGCATTGACCTAGATTTGATTCCGTTGTCACAAAGACTACGAAAACCAAATCGGGTGATCACCGGGAAATCACACATGGCATAGGGTTAAAACCACATAAAGCTCACAGGTATACATTTCCTTTCAAATACATAGTTTATAACCAGGTAGTTTCGTAAAAGCCTTAAATAATCTAACTTCTACAAAGTTTGTAGGGTTTTCAACTTCATTCTTGTCAAAACGATTTCTATCAATTTCTCACATAATAAGACAAGATAAGCATCTTTAAATTTTCTAATATACCATAAAATCAATAATTTCCTTATCAAAGATTAAATAAAAGATGCTCATTTTTTCATATCAACAATTCATGCATTTCCCCAAATGCAATACCAAATATGATGCATTTTCATATGTAATCATACATATATTAAGGTTATGACACAAAAGTTTTAGGAAAATATAATTTCTACAGGTAGTTTCCAAAAGTGTGTCTAACCCAAAAACATCATTTATGCAACATGTTTATTTTTCAAAAATCCCATTAAAAGCTACTGACCTCGCAACCGCAAAAGCCTAAGGAGATTAGCTAGAACCTAAAAAATATCAAGTAAACCTATCACAATAAAAATAGAGCTTGAAATTATATCTAGCTACAATTTAGGAATTGCCAAATGAGCACTTAATTAGGCAAGCCTAGTATTTAACCTCATCAATAATAATATATCCCACTTCCAAAGTTTCTCGACAAATTGATTCACAAGGCACAAACTCCAATTTATAAAGTTAGCCCATTTAATATCATCTCCAACATCATGACTAGCTTCCATAAAATTCACACTACATCAATAAGAGACCCACCCATGAAAGCAAAATCAAAATATCCTTCAAGACAAGAAATTTAGAACTTCAACTAACTCCAAATAAACCCAATGGCAATGGAAAAATTAGATTTACCAACCATCACATGTTGTAACTCAAAACCCCTTAAATTTTAAACTATACATAAACCTTAGGTAGTCATCATTGACACAAACCATATACCCACTCATCAAATAATTCCACCAATACAAAACCCATACATACAAACACAAAAATATCACTTCTAATGCTCATAAATCACATGGGTATCATTATTAAAGCTTAGATAAAACTAACCTCAAGCAAAAGTGTAAAACCCACAAAAAAGATTAGAAATTTTTACCTAAAAAAAAAAAGATGATGATGCTTAGGGGTTCCTAAGGATTTTTCCGGTGGTCTTGTTGGAAAATGATGGTGAAAAGAAAAATAGTGATATGGAGGTACCGGCGGGAGAGTTTGAAGGAGTGAAGAGGAGTGTTCTACTGAAAATGAAATAAAAAAAAAAAAAAAAAAGAAAGAAAAGAAATGAAGTAAGTGAGTTGGCCAAAGAGGAGATAAGATGAGTGAAATGAGTGGTGGGGAAGGGGGTTAGGTGGGGTAGTTGGGAGGCACGTGTGGTCCACTAAAAATCTGACCTTTCCTTTTTTTTTTTTTTTTTTTTTGGTTTCTCATTTGACTGGGACGTCATAGTCCTAATGATGCCACTTGGGAAAACTTGTATCTGCTTCAACAACGGTTCCCTCGCCTTGTGGACAAGGTACTTTAAAGGGGGGGGGGGTACTTGTTAGGGGATACTTGGGGCTTAGTGCGGATACTTAGTGTACAGATTATATGGTATGGTTGTTGTAAGATTGTAATACAATTGTATTAGTAGTACCAATGTTGATATTGTATTGGGATTAGGGTGTTGTATACAAGTTAGTTAGTGATAGGTGGCAAGGTAGTTATGACAAGTCGGCAAGCAAGGTAGTTAGAAGTTAGTTAGGAAATTGGGGTTTAAATCGTTAGTGCCGGTTTATGGGTTAGGAAGAGAAGGGACTTGTATAAAGGCAAGTAGACTTGTATAAAGAAGGATTAATAAGAAGATTGTCATTCAGTTCTATATTATCCTTTCTCTGTTCTCTTCCCCTGTTTACTCGCTCTATTTTCTTGAAGGATCGCTTGGCCTCGAATTTAGCTAGAAAATTCATATCCATTAGTTACAAACTTAACATTGTATTTTTCCAATTTATTGTGAACTCGGGTTTTGGATATAACTTGAGTGTTGTAATCTCTATTTTATTATAGTAGTCGGATTTGCCTTGTGGTTTTCCCCTCTACACTAGAGGGTTTTCCACGTAATTTTTTGGTGTTCTTGTTGGTTTTTTATTTTATTTTATTTTTTATTTTTTTCATCACTTCTATAGATTTCTATTTTCTTTATTGCTTGGATTATAATTTAATTTAATTCACATGTAGACAGTATTTTATCCCAACAATATTTTTATCAATAAGATTTATCTTTATCTTTAAACGAATTTTCTTATTTTAAATCCAATATTTTTGTGTAATTTCACTTATTCTTTTTAATATTTTCATTTTAACTACAAACATAACGGGATAATAGAGAAGAGATAGGTTTTAACATAAATTCATGCTACAAACTTGATTTCAATTACTTGAGACAACTTTAGGCAATGAAGCTAAATAAAACCAAAGCCAATCATAAACTCGATTAGCTAGAAAGGGACATCATCTTGAAATAAGTTGTTGGTGTGTGTTACGCATAATATACATTCATGCATGTTCGCTCTTTGTAGATTGAAAGCCTGTACGTGTAAATGTGATAAGTATATATGCCCTAACTATATATGGTGATAATTTTTTATAATTGACTTATGCTTTTTAAAGCAAGAAGCTGACGCAACGAGACTGAAAACTAAGCTAAGAATGTTCTGCAATTATTTGATGCTGATTTGGTTGCTCTATAACATATACAGTTCATGCACACTATTTGTTCATTTTGAACTCACGGTCTAGATTGAAAGTCCATGAAAATGGGAGTATAATTGATTCTGCTTTTTGAAACAAGAAGCTACCGAGCAGTGGGACTGCATAAACAAGCTAAGAATGTTCTTGATTGTTGCCTTTTGGAACAAAACACTGTTACTATATTTGTGAAAATATACTTCAATCGTAAATTTAAAGCAGAAAAAAAATGAATTTTAAGTTTGTGAGATGTTTGTAAACTAGTAACAATTACGTATCTTTTGTGCTCGTACGTGTAAGAGAGAGAGAGGATCACACATACTATGAGTCAATAAATAGGATTGCAAGAAGAGAGTGTGGTATCAGCAACAAGAGACTCAATTCTGTAAGTGTGTCTAAGAGGTGCTCTCTCAAGGGTAGAAGCATTTGTTTCTGGACCTAGCTATTTGCTTGGTAAGAGTTTCTATTATTTAGAATTTGAAATTTCCATGAAATCAATTTAAACTTCTTCTATTTGAATTCTTGATAATTAGATCTTATTGTTCATTAGACCCTTAGAAATTAATCTAGAAATCCTGAGAGTTTAATGAAAAGAAAACAACCCACGCCTTTACTAGAGTAGAGACTTGAAAAGAAAAGTTTAATAGTTTTAGGCATGATTTTTCTATCTTTTATTTTTTTTATTTTTTTTTTTATTTTATCATTCTAATTTAGTGCAAGTCATTTAAGATTTATTTTCTTGTCTTTGATGATATTATCAATAAGATCTCTTTTGAGATTCATTCAATCATTATTTTTGTATGCTTTTAAAGTTATATATGAATTTATATTTTCTCTGGTAGACATTAAAATTATAAACTATATTACAAATAAAAGAAACACCATAAAAAAAATAAAGTAATAACATAACTAAAATAAAATATATTTTAAATCGAAGAACATTAGGGCCTAATTTATTAAAACATTTTGCAGCTTCACTTAAAAGTATAATCATTCAATAGGCTCAAACTAACACTAAATTCTTTAACATAAATTATATATAAATTAAGCATAATATAAAAGAAAAAAAATTAATTAATTTACTTTACTTGTAACTTGTGGAGAATAAGCTTAGTGGTAAAACAAATAAATATTGGGTTATCGTGACTAGTTTTCAAAAAATGCTTCTAGAAATATGGATTTCTTTATTTTTAACTAGAAAATGAGCACTTTTCCGAGAAAAGAAATCAATAGACATCACAAATATTTTATTTTAAGTGACTATAGAGATATAATATTTTGACCAAAATTATGGGACCTATTTAGAAGAACATAAAATTGCAAATTTTGTAGTTAGGACTTAGGAGTTATATATTTTTATTGTATTGTCAATTGTCATCAATTAATGAAAAATAAACATCTTTTTTCTTTATTTCTTGTATATGTTTAGGCATGTTACATTGGTGTTTATTATATAGATTATATTTTATATATCTCATAAATTTTAAAATATTAATTATTATACTCTGATTGTGTGATCTCTAAATTATTTAATAAACAAATATGATCTAAAGATGTTTTCAAAAAATAAATTGTGCACAGTATGGTTTAAAAAATAGTTCATAGTTTGAAAACTAACTAGATAAAGAAGAAATTATTTTGAGTTAAATAAGGACTAATTTAACGTAAATATTTTTATTTTGCAGGAGAAAATACTATATATTAAATCATATTGCATACTTTATATATAAATAATATATATAAGTTATATATATATATATATATATATATATATGACTTGGCCCCTAAACAATTTTCTATTTCTAGTGATTAGGAGAAAAAAGAACTTAGCTATTAAAAGATGGTCCCTACTACTGTTGCTGGTTCACTTCAAAATAATCGCATATGCGAAGAGCTAAGCATTAACATTCCAATATTAATGGAAAATGATTTTATGGAGCCAATCCGGCGGCCCGAGTGTTGCATCTACAGAGTGCCCCAGAGACTTCGCCAGGTAAACGAAGAAGCCTACACTCCAAAGCTAATCTCAATAGGTCCTTTTCACCACGATGGAAAACAACCAAGGGATGAGGAAGATGATGAACAAGATTTGAGGGACATGGAAAAGCTGAAATTGGGATACTTAAAGGAATTCTGTAATCGGACTATGAAATGCCCGAAGGAAATAGCAAGGATCATTGAAGAAAATAAACAAAAGATTCGGAGTTGTTATTCAGAGAACTTTGATATCGGCAGAGAAGATTTTGTGAAAATGGTTCTAAAGGATTCCACCTTTATCATTGAGCTTTTCTTGAGGGCTGATAAAAAAGAAAAATATAAAAACGATTACTTATTAAGTAATCCATTGTTGAACCGTCATATACTTGAAGACTTGATATTACTTGAGAATCAGCTTCCATTCTTTATTCTTGAGGAGTTGCATGAAAAGTTTTCCAGAAGGCACATGAAAATTCTCTTTTTATTGACTTGGCCCGCAACTATTTTTATTCATGTATCAAGAGCATGCCAAAGGAGACGGAGAAGGAGAAAGGGAAGAAGAAGGAAGTAAAACATTTCACTGATTTGATAAGATATTTCCATTGTCCGACTAAACACAAAGATTTTGGAGATAGTATTCGTGATCTATCTACTGCAACACAATTGTACGAAACAGGAGTGATATTCAATTGGATAAAGTGGGTGGCTTACTTGACATGGAATTCGACAAGTGGTATCCCACGGAAATATGTCCCTGTTTCACTTGCTCATGGCTTTAAATTGCTTACCGTGCTTGAAATGCTTTGAGTGCTTGGAACGTAGGCAACCTTTGTTGAAGATCCCACAATTAGAGATAGATGATATAACTGAAGGCCTTTTCCGAAACATAATGGCATGGGAGCAATGCTATTTTCCATCTGAAGCTTACTAATGCAATTACATGGGGCTATTGGGCTATCTTTTGAACATTGGAGAAGATGTGGAGTTGCTTGTTGAAAAAGATATTATAGTTAACTCGTTAGGCAGCAATGAAGCAATTTCCAAAATGGTAAATAGACTCTGCCTTGAAATTGTGGAAGAAAATTCTTGTTACTCTGAACTCGCTCAAAAGCTTTGTAAGGTTGAATTTAGTCAACCATTTTGTTGGCTTTATTCCATACCAAATTTGTTTGTATTTCAGCATTTAGTAACCCCGTATTTAGGTGGGTTTGCTATAAGGGTAGTGAGTGAGATAGAGTGTTGAATGCTCAAGAGTGTGCAAGAAAATAGAGACTCGCGGCTAGATCTCGCGGGTGACTCATGGCTGCAAGCCGCTAGATGCAACACACGTGCCAAGCATGCCAGAAGTTGAACAGTCATACTAGTTGGAGCACTACAGGAGAAAATAGGACAACTGGTCATTCGGTTATCTCGCGACTGAATCTCGCGATTCAGTCAAGTCGCGAGGCCAAGCCGTGAGCGACCCCTATTTTGAAAAACCTGGCGTTTCACATTCTCTTCTCACCCCAGTATAAATACCCCTCATACCCACAAATGAAAGAGGGCTTTCAGAGAGAATTTTGAGAGAGAAATCGTAGAGTAAAACAAGATTGATTCATCTACAATCTTTACATAAGAGTCTCTTCAAATTTCTCAACTCTCTTTCTCTCCATTGTCAAATCCTTGAGAGGCATTTTTAGTTTATCGCTTGGAGGGCGGCGGAAAGGTTTTACGCCGAGAGTTTTGGTTTTCTCTTTAATAACACATCGCGTGTTGTCTTTATGTTTGCATCTTCCTTCCCTTTTATCTTTACCTTTTATTATCAACTGTGGGTTGTGATTTTAATTTGGCTTAGATTGTTTACCAATTCAGTTTTATAGCTTTTGTTCATTTTCCACACACTAATTGTTTGACATAAAGTTTGAATTGGTTAATTTGTAAATTGGGGGTCTAAACGTTCAAGAGTGTTTTTACACTATTTGAACTTTCAATTGGTATCAGAGTGGGTACACTTTTAGTGGTTTCATTACCATAGTGTGATCCTTGACTCCCTATTGAGATGGATTGGTCTCAATCCCTAAATGCGCCTCCATATTTTGATGGTAGTAATTTCACTTTTTGGAAGGTTCGCATTAGAGCATTTCTATGTTCCATTGATGAATCGGTTTGGGATGTTGTTAATATAAGTTGGACCAGGCACGAGGAAGCCAAATCCACAAGGGATAAGGCAGCACTCGTTGCATCTAATGCTAACAAAAAAGCACTAAATGCTATTTTCTGTGGTGTGTCCCTAGATGAATTTCACAGGATTTCTCACATTACCATTACCAAAGAAGCATAGGAGATATTGGAGACCACTTATGAAGGCACGAAGAAAGTAAAAGACACCAAGCTGCAGATGCTAACCACTCGGTTTGAGGAGTTAAAAATGAGTGAGGATGAGTCCTTTGACTCTTTCTATAGCAAGCCGAATGAGGTGATTGTAAGCAAGTTCAATTTGGGAGAGAAAACGGAGGATTCTAAAATTGTAAGGAAGATCCTTCAATCATTGACGGAAAGTTTTCATGTCAAAGTGACAGTGATTGAAGAGAGCAAAGACCTTGATGACATCAAAGTCCAGGAACTGGTTGGTTCTCTTCTTCACTTATGAAATGTCACTGCTTAATCAACGGAAGAGTAAATCTCTTACTCTTAAGACCATTAATGAGAAGGTAAAAGACCATGACTCATCGGGAGAAGATGTAGTTGACAAAGATGTTGCATACCTTGTAAAACATTTCCGAAAATTCTTGAAATTCAAGAATAATGGCAAATTTGGTGATAAAAGTAAATTCCAAAGTTCAGGAAGGGAGAAAAGGGAATTCAAAAATAAAGATGGAAAAGAATCCCAATCTACACAAGGTGTCACTTGTTTCGAATGTAACGGGCATGGACACTTTAAGAAAGAATGTCCGAATTATTTAAAATCGAAAGACAAAGTATATGCCACGACATTGAGTGACTCAGATTCATCCAACTCAGATTCTAAGGAAAGTTGTGATGGAGAAGGGAATTATTCAGCTTTTACGACTATTGCCCATGTTGAGTCTTCAGACAAGTTGAATCTGCTTGTACAAGAGCTTGGAGTACATAGTGATGAAGAATCATTTGGAGCTCTTGAGGAATCGGATGCAGAAGAAGATGAAAACACAACCAATATTCAAGACAATTATAACTCACTCTTAGAGAGGTTGGGTGAGTACATAAGGGTGGCAAAGGCAGCTGTGAGAAAGATGAAGAAGGTAGAGGAGGACTATAAAAGTCTCCTAATTCGCTATAAGGAGACTAAATGTGAGATAGAAACACTGAATGCAGTGAGTCACAAAAGCTTACATAAAAGTGAGATTTCTTGAGCAAGAGGTTGTGCAAACAAATGCTAAAATAGAGAGGGTCACCACCAAGAAGCTAGATGATGTTATTTCATCTCAAAAGAGATTTTCTTAAAAATCCAGATTGGGATATACCGGAGGAAGTAGCTCATTTGGAAATGTCACTAAAGAAGTGAAGTTTATAAAGGTCAAAGAATTAGGCGATGTTGGCCCTATTGCCGAGAAGCCCAAGATAGAGGAGATGAGGAATGTGGGGAACGAGTGGTTGTTGAATTCACGTAATGAATCGTAAGGCGTCCAATCCCGAGCCAAGTCTCGTCCACGACCACAAAGAGGTCCTAGATTAAATTATGTGTGTCATCATTGCAGACTTCAAGGGCATACTCGACCAAATTGTCAAAAGGCGAGAGCAAATGAATAGTGCAACTCCTCAAAGGTCACGGGGACCTAGAAATGATAGGAGAAATTGGGCAGGTGAACCATCAAGAGATCAAAATGGTGATCTCGGAATAATGAACGTGATGAAGATGATTGGAGCATTCACCAACTGCTTGGAAAGCTTCACACGAAGGTTTGAAAACCCTAACTCCTGTAACCAATCCTATAAGGAAATCACCCCAAACGCAAGTGATGTGTGGGTGAAAAAGAGTACTCATGCATAAGCATTACAACATGTCCATGCATTAATATTTCTTATGCTTTGTGACGGTGTTTGAGTGTTTGCTTATTGTTTATGTTAATGGTTGTTTGTTTGTCTTTTTGTGCATACTTTTGGTATTTTTTTTTTTTTTTTATCAATCTTTTTCTTCTTATGTGTCAAAAATCCAAAAATCACATAAAAATTAGAAAATCAAAAAGTTTGATTGACATTGTTGAGTTTTGTCTCAAAACTTGTTTTGCCTTATACCTTTGTGCTAATGACTTTGTGCATTTTTGAGCATAGCTTGTTTCTTTGCACTCTTATCACCGTGGGAGAAATCTTGAAATCTATGTGATTGTTGTAAATAGATTTTCAAACTTGTCATGAATGATTAGTGAATGGTTATGATGATCTTGAGACATGCATAGACTTGTGTCTATATATCTTCCCACTCTTTATTTTTGTTTTTGCTAAAAAGAGCTCACCAAATGTAAATTTCCAAATAAAAAGAGATATTGAGCTGCAAAAGCTTGTCGCACATACTAGTATTCGACTAAGAAAAAAGGAAAGCGACCAAAAATTAAAGTGAATGTTTATTCAAAAAGCCAAAGGCTAGCTCATCAAAGTGAAATATCAAATATCACTCTCACAATGAGAGGTGATTGTCTCGAAAGGATCAAAAAGATCAAATGTTATGATTGAAAGTGGAGTCAAATGTAAAGCTCCAAGTTATGTTATCAAGTTTTGTGGGAGGTCATATATGCATACTTCTATAATTGAGATAGGTCACGTGATCTAGTGCTAATTGTGTATGCCTTGGTTGAATTGATCATTGAAGCTTCACATTAAACTAAGGACTATCTCATTGTTGATATTCACACACAATACACAAGTTTATGTTCAATAAATGCCATATTCATTTGTGTGATTGTACTTGATAAAATATGTTTTCACATGCTCAATCTTTATTGATTCAAGCACAAAAAGATTTTTGAGTATTTTAAGTGTTTTTGGAAAGTATTTTGTTCTTAAAAACTGAAAATTTCAAAAAGCATTTTTGCCCTGTTTTGGCGACTCAATCGAGGGTAAGTCAAGTTGCGTGCCCTCGATCACGAGTTCACGGGTCAATTTTGGCGACTTGTTCGCGAGTGGAAGGTTCAATCGCGAGGGTTATATAGCAATTTTTGCGGCTCAGCTCGTGACTTCCTCGTGGGTAGACCTTCCAGATTCGAAAAACACTTAGAAAATTATTACAAAATTTTGTCTTTGAGTGTTTTGGCGGCTTTACCTGGCGTCTTGTTGGTGACTTACTTCAATCGTGAAAAACGCGTGTTTGGCAAAAACAGGGGCAGTTTTTAAATCTTTTTCAGTTTTCCCTCGAACTTTTTGTGATTGTTCATCTTCTCTCTCAACTGTCTCCTTCCCAAATGCTCCGGGTAACCCATTTTGAACTCTAGTGTTACTTCCTTTCAACTCAAAATCTTCAAGTAACAGGTATGGGTTTTCTTTCTCGAACTCTATTTTACTTGATTTTGTGTTTTTCCCTCTTGAATATTCGCATCTATATCTGTTTTGAGATGGGTTTTTGTTTCACTTGTTGCTCTTTGTTCATACTTAGCTAGTGGAGGCTATGGATTTAGTTTGAGCTTGATATGTTGTTGGTTTTGGTCTTCATCATGTGCTTAACTAGAGTTTGATCTCTGTTGGTTACTCATCTTATCCGATCTTATGTTGATGTGTTGATTCAAAATGTTCCTCATTTCTTGTCTTTGAATATGTGCCTGTTCATCTAGTGTGTGCATCTGTCTTTTATTCTCCGGGTCATTTCATACTCATCAAAATGTATGTCTCATTGACATATATTTGTATTTTGGGTGTTTTCAATCTCTGCTGCTTTAATACTCCCCTGCATTATACCAGTTGTTCTTGTGTATCCACCTTTAGGTTCGTTCATCTATGTGGTTGATTTAAGTAGCATGAGGATTAAGTGTTTTAAGTTCATCTGTGTGGTTGCATTTTTGTCTTTGTTACTAACAAAGTACTGATTTGTTCTACACATGTATTGTACTATGTTGTTGTGGCCTCTTCCGATTGTTCACAGATGGCTCCTTCATCCCCAAAGAAGAAAACTCTTGCAAAGAAAGCAGATAAGAGAATGAAAATGGACCTTAACCTGTTCAGTCCTGTTTCCCATTTTGAGAGATACAAGGACTTCTTCTTAAAGGCAGGAATTATTCAAGAAAGGTTTGTGGATTTGGAGGATTTGAGAGACACTTTTATCCCCAACTGTTTTGAAGGGAGAGGATGCAAAAAGCTTTTGTGTGATCTCCCAGTTGTGTGTGAATCCCTGATTAGGGAGTTTTATTCCAATGTTGTGATAAGGGAGGATGAACTAAGCTACTGGGTTAGAGGTAAAGAGTTCACTTTAGATGCATATGACATTGATGATGTGCTAGGTCTTGATAGATTAGAAGATCAAAAGTTTGTCAACTACAAAGATAGGATTCTGTCTATTGAAACTGTACAACAGAGGATAGGTGGACAGAGAGAAGGGAAGTGTCCGAATACCACAGCTTTTCCAGTGGACATAAGGTGTCTCACTATAATCAAGATGTTTAACCTATATCCTATAAGGAAGTTGACTACAATCAACAGTGCGAGAGCAATTTTTCTGCTAGACCTCAAGGAAAAGACATTCATTGACATTAGTTCCCACATATTTGACACTATTGTGGATGAGACTAGAACCACTTCTAGGCCTAAACCGATCTTCCCTAGTCTGCTCATGAGGATCTTTAGAAAGAAAGGTGTTCCAATCCCTCGTGACATCAGTCCCATGTCCACACCTTTTGCAATTAACAAGCTAACCTTCAAAAGGATAAGTGTTCGAGGGTGTCCCAATGGAGACCGAGGTAGAGGCAGCAGGGCAAGCATCAACCTCAACACCCGGGAGGAGTGGCAAGAGGACTAGAGCATCAACTTCTTCAGATACACCTCCGGATGTATTTCAGATCATTTTGGAATGACTTGATGGAATCGAGGAGTCCAGACCGAGCACTCGAGAGGATAGCAAACATGCGCAGACTAGATTGATATTTTGTCAAAGAAAACTTGACAGACTTCACCACTCAAAGATGGACAAGAACCCTTTGGCCATTCCAGAAAAAAAGGGGGAGATATATAAATTTTTTGTTTTGTTGAGAAGCGAAAGAAGCGGCTCTTAAGGGGGAGTAATATGTTGAGGGGGAGCAGTCAAAAACAGATAGTGTCCATCTTGTTATATTGTTATCTTTGTTTATGTTTTTGGATATTTTATTGTTGCTATGGGCTTGATACACTATGGTTTTAGTGTATGTTTGTTTCTAACTCATAACTTATAAACTTGGTTTACTCTTTATATATATATATATTGTTGATATTATTCAGTATATATTATGTTTTGTACCCATGTTGCTAATGTAAACTTTTAGGGTTATGTTTTTTTGCATATCTGTAGGCTTTATGGAATGTACCATGCTTTATGCAACCTTTTATGCTTTGTTTAAATCAATACTTCTATCTAAATGTTTTGCATTTTCTTTTAAGTCTTGTCACTCTTGTGCCCTTGTAGGATTGTTCCTAGATGCATATACTTGATGTATTATGCATTGGTTAAGTGTTGGGCATACAAGTAACTTGCATTGTTCTTGTTAACTTATATGTTCAAGTGTTCATTCCAAGTGTGAATGAGTACTGTGATCTCTACCTTGTAGTGATTACATGTTTGATCAAGCCTTGATTTGGTTCTTAACTTCATCTTTGCTTGATCACTTTATGCCTGTTTTATATGCATTTCATATTTTCTGCATACAATGATCATGGTGTATTGTTGTGTTTCAGGGGTTTCATGTTCATATGATTCAAGTGCTTCACAGTATTTAGAATTAGGTGTGAATGAGTTTTGTTCAACTGTTCCCAACTCACATATTAAGTCTAGAGTCTGTTTTAGGGTTTTGTCACGGAATAGCCAAAGGGGGAGATTGTAAGGTTGAATTTAATCAACCATTTTGTTGGCTTTATCCTGTGTTAAATTTATTTGTATTTTAGCATTTAGTAACCCTGTATTTAGGTGGGTTTGTTGTAAGGGTAGTGAGTGAGATAGAGTGTTGAATGCTCAAGAGTGCGTAAGAAAATAGAGACTCGCGGGTTACTCGCGGCTGCAAGTCGCCGGATGTAGCACACGTGTCAAGCATGCTAGAAGTTGAACAGTCATGCTAGCTGGAGCAATACAAGACAAAATAGGACAACTGGCCATTCAGTTATCTCGCGACTGGATCTCGTGACTCAATCAAGTCGCGAGGCCAAGCCGCGAGCCATCCCTATTTTGAAGAACCTAGTGTTTCACATTCTCTTCTCACCCTAGTATAAATACCCATCATACCCACAAATAAAAGAGGGCTTCCAAAGAGAATTTTGAGAGAAAAACCCTAGAGTAAAAAAAGATTGATTCATTTACAATCTTTATATAAGAGTCTCTTCAAATTTCTCAACTCTCTTCATCTCCATTGTCAAATCCTTGAGAGGCATTTTTACCAAAACCTTTTCCTCACCATTTCCATTCTTGTGAGAGGGCTGTTTGGTGTTTTGGAAAGCAGTTAGGAAGGACCCAATTTATATTGGTTAATGCTATGGTCAAGTAGCGGAATCCGGGAAACTAAAAAAGAAATAGGTTCGGCGCAACCTCGTTGGAGCAAGAAGCTTGGAGGGCTTAGGTGCACTGGGTAGATTAGGCTTGGAGGGTCTATTGTTGTCCATGTATCCCAACTACATTTTCTAGTGGATTGTTTACTGCTTGGAGGTCGGCAGAGAGGTTTTACGCCGAGAGCTTCGGTTTCCTCTTCGATAACACATCGCGTGCTGTCTTTGTGTTTGCATCTTCCTTCCCTTTTATCTTTGCCTTTTATTATTTGCTGTGGGTTGTGATTTTAATTTGGCTTAGATTGTTTACCAATTCTGTTTTATAGCTTTTGTTCATTTTCCGCACACTAGTTGTTTGACATAAAGCTTGAATTGGTTAATTTGTAAATTGGGGGTCTAAATGTTCAAGGGTGTTTTTACACTATTTGAACTTTCAAGCTTAACAAGCACTTTGACCAATGTTGCAACCGTAACATGGGGCTCTTGAAAAGTACCTATTTCTCCAATCTTTGGAGAGGCACTGCAACTATTTTTGGTCTTATAATCTTTGGATTCAGTCTCTGGAGTATCATTAGGCCTTAAGTTGTATAGATTAAATCCATTGCATCTGAACTTGCCACATCACTCTCTCTCTCTCGTTCCTAACAGGGTAGTCTATATTCTATATTTGGGTGCTGGTTGTTTGAAATGTTGTTTTAGCATCATCCATGAATGATATGTAATAATAATGTTCAATCTTTTGTTATTTCCCTTTACCACTGAATGTTATTTATAATATCATTGTTTCTTGTGGGGTTAATGCCTACTATATAGATTCTTTTTTCTTTACATTGACATTTTTCATATACAATATTATGCGGTTTCTAATAAAATTTAATATATTATTGTAGGAGGTGAAAATTTTAAGCCAATCATAAAATGCCACATCAAAATTTAGTGGCAAATTCTAAATTAATGTTATTAAATTAATTAAATTACATGATGACATGTGTCATCCAAACTGATATTACATTGACATGTTTAAATTCGTCACGTGTCATTTGGCCCACAAGATAAAGATAAATTCTCTATTCAAAATTTATGGATAATTATCTTTATAAATAAATAAAATAAAGATAAATTTTCTATTCAAAATTGATAGATAATTATCTTTATTAAAATAAATTAAATAGAGATAATTATTTATCTTTATTGATTATTATCTTTATCAAAATATGATATTTATCAAAATAGATAAATAGAGATAATTATCTCTAAGAAGAATTTGGGCCAATCAAAAGTCTACTATATACTTTCAAGTATATCAATTCAAAGTGGAGTTTATCCTCTAAAATCATTATAAATAGAGGACATCCCCTCTCATTTTGACCACCAAGTTTTCAAGAGGCCCAATCTCTGGAGAAATTCCGTCTCAAGAAATTTTGAAAAACTTGAAGGACGATATATCTCTAATAAGCTCGAAGCTAGAGATTTATTGTGAAGACCGATCAATTCATCTTCCAATTAAAGTCAAGAAGATTCTTGTTCGAGTCAAATTCAATGAAGAAGAATTAAAGGGTATTCTTTTTTAAAAGAATCGAAATAGAGATTGTACTCATTATACATCAATACAAATTTATATTTGCAAACCATATTTCTTTTCAACTGTTTGATTTTCTGCAATTAGGAAATTTTGTGTTTACAATTATTTTTTTGGAATTGTCAAAATTAGAGAAAACCCAGAGAAGAAGGGATCGAAATAATTAGCCTGATCAACGATAGCAAAAGTGTATTCCAAAAAGCACCAACGGTACGAAATAGGAACCAGGTACCGCCACCGATCCGCAAAGCTTTTGTGGATCACTGGATTGCTTGTCCCACAAGAAGTTTTTTCCATCACTGATGACAAATGATGAGTTTTAATTTATCAATTTTATTTTTGAAAATAAGTTTTTATTTTTTTATTTTTTATTTAATATTAATTTACGACACACGGTGAAGGAAAGTTGAAATTTAGAGAGACTTATAAAAAAAAAAAAAAAAAATTCTCAAACTCTTAAGGTAAATTGATCATTAATAATAATTTAGTATGCTTGCATAATGTATTTTTGAAAAATATTAGAGTTACAAACTATTTTATAGTAGTTTTTATAAACTATTGATTTGATAAGTGGTTATTATTTATTAGTAAGTAAAAAATTGATTCTAGTGGTGGATCTAGATGAGAACCTATAAAAATTAGTCACATCAACAGTTTGTAATATAGATTGTAGTGGTAGTATTGTACTTTCCTTCTGAAAGTTCAAATATGTGTATAAACACCCTTAAACGATTAGACCCCAAAATTACAACTTAACCAATTCAAGTATTATGTCAAACAACTAGTGTGCGGAAAATTAACATAAGCTATAATATGGAATTGGAAAAACTATCTAAGCCAAATTAAAATCACAACCCACAGCAGATAAAAAGGCAAAGCTAAAAGGGAAGGAAGATGCAAACACAAAGACAACACGCGATGTGTTATAGAAGAGGAAACCGAAACTCTCGGCGTAAAACCTCTTCGCCACCCTTCAAGCGGTAAACAATCCACTAGAAAATATAGTTGGGATACATGGACAGCAATAGACCCTCCAAGCCTAATCTACCCAGTGCACCTAAGCCCTCCAAGCTTCTTACTCCAACGAGGTTGCGCTGAACCTTTTTCTTTTCTAGCTTCCCGGATTCCGTTACTAGACCATAGCATCAACCAATGTAGATTGGTTCCTTCCTAATCGCTTCCCGAAAAATCCAAACAGCCCTCTCACAGTAATGAATATGGTGAGAACAAGGTTTGGTAAAATGCCTCTCAAGGTTTTGACAATGGAGAGGAAGAGAGTTGAGGAATTTGAAGAGACTCTAATGTATAGGTTGTGGGTGAATCAATCTTGTTTTTCTTTAGGGTTTCTCTCTGGAAGCTCTCTTTCATTTGTAGGTAAAAGGGGTACTTATATTGGAGTAAGAGAGGAATGTGAAACGTCGGGATTTACAAAACAAGGGTGGCTCGCGACTTGATCGAGTCGCGCGATCCATCCGCGAGATAACTGTATGGCCAGTTGTTCTGTTTTGTCCTGTAGTGCTCCAAATAGTATGACTGTTCACCTTCTCGCATGCTTGGCACGTGTGCTTCGCCTGGCGGCTTGAAGCCGCGAGCCACCTGCGAGAACAAGCCGCGAGTCTCTGTTTTCTTGCACACTCTTGAGCAATCAACACTCTATCTCACTCACTACCCTTACAACAAACCCACCTAAATACGGGGTTACTAAATGTTGAAATACAAGCAAATTTGGCACGGAATAAAGCCAATAAAATGGTTGATTAAATTCAACCTCACACCTTCTTTTTCTTTTTCCTTTTAATTTTTAATTTTTTTTGGATAAAAGGCACAAGTCTAATACATAGAAATATATCATACATAAACCATAAAAAGAAAATAAAGAAAGAGAATCTAAAGTCATAAAATTGGGTTTTTTTAAACAAATGTATTCGGCAATCCTTTTGAGTTATTATGAAATAAAACTTGACCTTTGGGTCTAGAATCTCAAAAAAAAAAAAAAAATTAATAATAATAATAATTGTATTCGGCAATAAATATTGCAAACCTTTTTGACGGTGTATGAACAGCCTTTTGAACATGTTCCAGGAATAATTTTTTTGAAGATGCTCGAAGAAGCAGAACAACACCGCAAGACAATATAGGGGAAAATTAATTGTGGTAGAAGCAATTTTCTCAATAGAAGGTATTAAAGACGGTAAATAGGAAGATCATTATTAGTCGTACATACCTTTTCCTAAGATGCTTGAAGAAGCAAAACAACATTGAATAAGGGGGAAAATTAAGTGCGGTAGAAGCAATTTTTCCTAATCTTAAGGCATTCCATCCAAAACTCATCTCATTTACATGTCAAAAGTCAACCGATTGGTACTTTCTGGTTTTTCCAATGGCAAGAGATGTTTAGAATTCAAATCTCTCTCCACCAACTATCAAGTTATTATTATTAAATTTTAAAAGAAACCCACTTGTTTTTCTAACGATGAGTTGAGTTAAAGGTGTCATAACATGTCACGTTAAACCTAAAATTAAATATTTGAAATAATTTCTATAATATTAAAAGTCAAAGCGTAATGATAAGGGTAAAATTGTGAATGTGAATATTCATGAATATAGTATCATGAAGCGACATTCAAAATAGACCCGTCGGCCTCATTTGTCATAAATGGCAGTCAAACAACTTTAGGACGTCTACAGCTTTAGGAAGACGGGGTTAACTTGTCATAAATGAAAAGTTGACACTACTAAGCTCAAGGGAGTAGTGTCACCTGACGACCTTAACGAGGTCGACGACCTCGGCGAGGGAGTAGGCGAAGCCGACGACCCCGACGAGGGGGTAGGCGAAGCCGACGACCCCGACGAGGCCGACGACCCTAACAAGGGAGTAGGCGAAGCGACGACCTTAACGAGGCCGACGACCTCGGCGAGGAGTAGGCGAAGCGACGACCCCGACGAGGGGTAGGCGAAGCCGACGACCCCGACGAGGCTGACGACCTCGGCGAGGAGTAGGCGAAGCCGACGACCCCGACGAGGCCGACGACCCTAACAAGGGAGTAGGCGAAGTCGACGACCTTAACGAGGCCGACGACCTCGACGAGGGAGTAGGCGAAGTTGACAACCCCGACGAGGGGGTAGGCGAAGCCGACGATCCCGACGAAGGCGACGACCCCGACGAGGGGGTAGGCAAAGCCGACGACCCTGACGTGGCCTTGCTTGGTCTCCACGTTTGCATATATAAAGAAATATCTTGCGCCCCACGCTTGGTGTTAAATAAAAAGACTCCTACAAGGAAATGATCTCGCAAAATACGTCTAAAGAGACTCCTATAAGGAAAAGACTTCTAATCCAATAAGGAGAGGTCAACCCTCTACCACTATAAAAACCCCAATACCCTCACCAACCAAGGTACGCATAATTTACCCTCTCTAACACTTTAGAGTTGTGAGAAGTTCTAACTTGACCTTCGGAGGGTATTTGGCCGGCACCACACCGGTGTTCTCTGCGAGGTCTTCTCTTTTTGTGTTGTGCGGGCGTTGTTTCGAGCACGTGAGTGCCGTGTAGCTCACCGACGATTTTTCGGCATCATCGATTGGCGTCGTCTGTGGGAACGGAGCGTACTTTAGCCTATCGCTTCCCGGACAAAGAGTTGCATGGTACTTACTCACTCGATGACAACCACCAACAACGTTCAGGGAGACGAGCTGCGACCCACTACCCTGGAGAGGCGGTCCAAACCCTCATGGCAACAAAGTGGAACGTCTCACCAAACAGAATCGGGACCTTGAAGAACAGCTACGGCAAAAGAACGCCGCTATGGGTACCCAAGGGGAAAGTCAAGAAGGTACCAGTCTTGCCGGCGAAGAGACCAAGAGGGGCCGGAAGGTAGTAATGCCCCAAGCGGACCCAAGCGACAAGATATGAGCTGTCCATCCGTCATTGATATGGCTCAACCCCACATTGTCGCGGAGATGCAAGCGATGAAGGAACAGATGGACGTCATGATGAACGCCCTCAAAGGACGGGTGTCCAGCGACCTTGATGATCTGGTCCACCGAACCGACTCACCATTCACCGCGTCCGTCAACTCCTTCCCCCTTCCACCAAAGTTCCGTATGCCGCAAGTGGAAAACTACGACGGAAACAAAGACCCTCTAGATCATTTGGAGTCCTTCAAGACCCTGATGCACCTTCGAGGGGTACCCGACGAGATCATATGCGAGCTTTCCCCACCACGCTGAAGGGTCCCGCAAGGATATGGTTTAGCAGGTGACGCCTAACTCCATCAAGACTTTCAAGGAGCTAAGCGCCCGGTTGCTTCGCACTTCATCGGAGGACACAGTATAAGAAGTCTACAAGATGCTTGATAAGCATCAAGCGGCGGGAAGATGAGACGCTAAGGTCTTACATAGCACGCTTTAACAAAGAGGCACTTTCAATTGATGAAGCTAACGACAAGATACTTGTAGCCGCTTTCACAAATGGGTCGGAAGGGTAAGTTCCTATTTTCACTATATAAGAACGACCAAGACTATGTCGGACGTGCTTTACAGGGCAACCAAGTATATGAATGCCGAGGACGCGCTTCCGACTCGAGAGAAGAGAGAAAGGCAAGAGGATACGCGACAGACAGAGGGCGAGAAAGATGGCAAGAATCGAGACGCTGAACGGACGAAGCTACACCGCCCGTGGAACACCAAGCACCTACGGAAGTACTACAAGTAAAAAGGATGGCATGAAGAGCAGACCCCTTTATTTCTAGTTTACCTTAGTGAATTTTAGCTATACTCCTCGTTTTTCTATTTACTTTAGTTTTTGCTACAATAACTCTTTTAAAGCCCAAAGGGCAGGTCTTCGTTTTCTTTTTAAGAACTACTTTTTCTATGAATGCATGGTTTATTTTAATAAGAGGAGTTTATTCACGCATGGCCAAAGTCGCCTACGGGTGGACGGTCACTACGCTAAGTTACCTACGGGTAGACGCATGACCAAAGTCGCCTACGGGTGGACGGTCACTACGCTAAGTTACCTACGGGTAGACGCATGACCAAAGTCGCCTACGGGTGGACGGTCACTATGCTAAGTTACCTACGGGTAGACGCATGGCCAAAGTCGCCTACGGGTGGACGGTCACTACGCTAAGTTACCTATCGCCTACGGGTGGACGGTCACTACGCTAAGTTACCTACGGATAGACGCATGGCCAACGCCTACGGGTGGACGGTCACTACGCTAAGTCACCTACGGGTAGACGCATGGCCAAAGTCGCCTACGGGTGGACGGTCACTACGCTAAGTCACCGTCACCTCAATTAGTCCACGACTCCAAGTGGACAACTCACAAGGTGACGAGGTACCAATACTTAGTCACCTCAACAAGTCCACAAAGTGGAGGAATCCAAGTCTACAAAATAGACGACCCTAATATGCATCCATTAAGTGGACAACCTCATCTCGAGATGATGAAATGTTATCAAGTCCATAAAATGGACAAGCTTATTAAGTCCACAAGATGGACGATTTCATCCTAGGAGTATGAAAAAATTATTAAGTCCATAAAATGGACACAAAGTGAACAACCATGTCTTATTAAGTCCACAAGCTGGACGACCCTATTAAATCCACAAGTCGGACGACCCTACTAAATCCACAAAGCGGACGACATTGCTAAGTCCAAAGTGGACGACCCAATCCTAAGAGAATGAAAAATTATTAAGTCCACAAGTGGACGAGTTTATCATTAAGCCTCTGATTGGATGAGTCACTTAGTAATACCCACGAAATGGATGATTGCGCCAAGTCCCCAAAGCGGACGAGCCCATAAAGTTGACGAGTTCGTCCACTAAAGGATATGACTAATATTACAAGACGATGGTTTTAACATAAAAGATAACGAGAGGAACAAGTCTACTAAAGAGACGAGTTGGAATTATCCAAATGAAAAGGACTTAAACTCCATGAACCTCCGTCGCTTTAAGCCGACGAGATCATGGAGTGGGGGCAACTGATAAGGGTAAAATTGTGAATGTGAATATTCATGAATATAGTATCATGAAGCGACATTCAAAATAGACCCGTCGGCCTCATTTGTCATAAATGGCAGTCAAACAACTTTAGGACGTCTGACTTTAGGAAGACGGGGTTAACTTGTCATAAATGAAAAGTTGACACTACTAAGTCAAGGGAGTAGTGTCACCGACAACCTTAACGAGGTGACGACCTCGGCGAGGAGTAGGCGAAGCGACGACCCCGACGAGGGGGTAGGCGAAGCCGACGACCCCGACGAGGTGACGACCCTAACGAGGAGTAGGCGGGCGGCGACGACCTTGATGAGGGAGTAGGCGGTCGACGACCCCGACGAGGGGGTAGGCGAAGCCGACGACCCCGACGAGGTCGACGACCCTAACAAGGGAGTAGGCGAAGCCGACGACCTTAACGAGGCCGACGACCTCGGCGACGAGGAGTAGGCGAAGCCGACGACCCCGACGAGGGGTAGGCGAAGCCGACGACCCTGACGAGGTCGACGACCTCGGCGAGGAGTAGGCGAAGCCGACGACGACCGACGAGGTCGACGACCCTAACAAGGGAGTAGGCGAAGGCGACGACCTTAACGAGGCGACGACCTCGGCGAGGGAGTAGGCGAAGTTGACAACCCCGACGAGAGGGTAGGCGAAGCCGACGATCCCGACGAAGGCCGACGACCCCGACGAGGGGGTAGGCAAAGTCGACGACCCCGACGTGGCCTTGCTTGGTCTCCACGTTTGCATATATAAAGAAATATCTTGCGCCCACGCTTGGTGTTAAATAAAAAGACTCCTACAAGGAAATGATCTCGCAAAATACGTCTAAAGAGACTCCTATAAGGAAAAGACTTCTAATCCAATAAGGAGAGGTCAACCCTCTACCACTATAAAAACCCCAATACCCTCACCAACCAAGGTACGCATAATTTACCCTCTCTAACACTTTAGAGTTGTGAGAAGTTCTAACTTGACCTTCGGAGGGTATTTGGCCGGCACCACACCGGTGTTCTCTGCGAGGTCTTCTCTTTTTGTGTTGTGCAGGCGTTGTTTCGAGCACGTGAGTGCCGTGTAGCTCACCGACGATTTTTCGGCATCATCACGTAATATTTACTGTTGTTATACTCTTGTTGAACCACATCATTGGTTATGTCACAATTTTTTAATGATTTTTTCCTCTAATTTTTTTTTATGATATTAATATATTAAAATGTCTAAGATATTATATTAAAAAAAAAATTATCCAAAATAAACATGTAAAGTCAATCAATTAATATACAATCTTTTAAAATAGAAAGAAAGAAAGTTTATTATTAGGGTCCAATTGGATTTGAAAACCCACTAAGCATCAACCACTACCATCCCCTATTAACTTAGAGCATGTTTGGTAGACTATAATAGGCGTTATAATGTAATAATTATTCCTATGGTTTAGTTATTCTTTAGTTTAGTTATGTTTTTATTACAAGGAATAGTCATTCTTTATGAATAGTCATTATTCGAGAATGAGGAATAACTATTCTTTTTTAAAATGTTGTATTAGCTATTACTTAGTAAGTGCAATAATTTCAAAACTTAATATATTTCCAAATAAACAAACTTTCCATATACATCTAACAATTATAAAAATAAAAAATCATAAAAAATAATATATATATCTCTCTTAAATTTAAAAATAACAATTTTTAAAGAAATATAATTGTATGAGTAAGATATTTCCTAAAATAAATGTTAAGTTTCATTCTAATGTTATAACTCATAACCAAACTAATGAATATGTTTAGTTATTACATTACAACACATTTTATTAATAGTAATAAAGATTACATTTCTTGTCGTAATCTCTATTCAGTGTACCAAACGTACCCTCGGGAGTTATACAAAATGCTGCATTTTGATCTCTTAAAGAAACAAAAAAAGAAAAAGAAAGAGAAAAAAAAATCGTTGAATACACTCATCCCCTACTCTCGAAAAGAAGGATAAAAGTTTTCTCCAACTTATTAGATCGGAGGAATCTCCATCAATCCAATATGTAATGGTTTTAAGGGCTATAGCTGTGCTTACACACACGGCCTAAACCCTGCGACTATAGGCTCTTATGGGTCTAACGCGACTATATGTTGAGACCTGTGGCTGTGTTTTCCAAATGGGGCTAAAGCCTCCTATATGGGTTTTGTCTATAGCCACGTTTATAAAAATGCAGCTATAGACAATTTTTTCCCCTTTTTTCTCCTTGCTAAATCACAAATTCCTACCAAGAAATACAAAGCAAGTTCCCAACAGATACAAAACAGATACTTAAATTTCTCAAGTTCATTACCAAAATTTTGCAAGTTCCCAACATAAAATATATCGGTTTGTAAGTTCTACTTACAAAAGATCCTATACATCACAAAAAATATTTACAAGGAGTTTTTTACATTCTAATTGCATGAAGAAATACAGCTATAACCAGCAAGCAACAACAACACTTCCCAACCGACCTCAAAGTTCCGGTCTTGCCATGCTTGCCATCACTTCCCTACAGTAAGCTTGCTCCCTGCAGGAATTTAAGGTGCAAGTCCATAAAGAGCAAAATTTGAGACAAAAAAACACATACCAATATATCAAAAACCAAAGAACTTACTGTACAATTTCCTCAATGGGTATGTTTTCCTACGCTCACAAAGAAAGGTATATACCTGGGGCCTTTTAAGTAAAGAGATTTTGAGGTGGTTATAGAAACAAACTAGTGATTATTGATTATAATTAAGCCAAATGGAATATTATGCACTAAGTATACATTATCAATAGAAAAATCTACACACGTGGACACAATAAAAGTGACCCCAACTCCTTGTACAAAATTAATTTATCCTTATGAACTCAAAATCAACCCAAAGAAAGTATCAAAATACCATTACCTCATGGCCACAGTATACTCGAGTTGGCTTTGGCAATGAACCCAATGTTACACAAATGATTGATACATCTACTCTGGTGTTCCCTCAAAAAATTTCCCACAACCAACAATAAATTACACACACAAACAATAAAAAATTAATTAACTAATTAAAAAAAAGTGACCGCTATTAGTTACCTAATACCATAAAATTAGAAATGAAATCTACAAGTTAATTTAGTAAAAAGAAGAAGACAAATTGTCACTGGCCAAGAGCTTGCCAAGAAAAGAACATAATTTAGGGAATAACTTCTTCAAACAATCTTATGTTGTTTCATATTCACAGATACAATATTCACTTCATAATGCAAGACAATAAACATGGAGTCTTCACAAATAGATTTCCTGACCGCAATAATTCAGGGCATTCCCCCTAAGGATTTAACTCTTTTGTTCCTCCCTTCTCAGCAAATGAAGGTGATGAAATTGCCCACCATTCTAATTAAAGATGGGGGGAAGGATTTGTTGTGAGTGCATTCGTTTTGCCAAGCTAAATTGGTAATGTTGTTTCCCTCTTTTTTTTTTCTTCTATCATCCACCTTTCCCCAACAAAAGAAATATAATAGACCAGGGAAAAGGTCTTCCGCCATCTAATCATGTGGCACTTTTTAAAGAAAGCTGATCACACACATGCGTGCACACATATAAAATAGTCCCCCATCAACTTACCAATGTGTCTCCAAAGAAAACAAGTGGGTCTTCTTCCTCTTTGCTAGTCACATAATAACTAATGTGATCATTGGTGTGGCTTATTAGAGCAAGTCAAAGACACACAGATAAAGCTAAAAAAAAAAAAAAAAAAAAAGGATGCAAGGCATAAATGTGCAAAACGCTAAAACCAATATGCCTCGGATAAATAAATTGCCAATAAGTTTTTAGCTCAAATGGCACTTGGTTCTTTTTTCATAATAATGGGATGGAAGGTGAGAGCATCATATTCATAGACATAGTATGGTGGAGTAGGTTCTTTCTATTGGCGGTTTTAGACTCTCCAACATGATCATAGAAATTAAATAGAGAGACAAGGTGGTGTTTTGTGAACAAAGTACAGAAAAATATACCACCCCCAAGCCCCACCCCCACCCCCAAAAACAGGGGGTTAATTCTTGAGTTGACATAAAAATAGAAGGGACACTGGAATGGTGCACTACGTGTCTTTGCTTGTGGTTGCCACCGAAATTTCCATAGAAGAGAAGTGGAAACTGAGGTAGTTTATGAGTATTCACCACCTACTTTCAATGATTAGATAACTTTATATAGAGATATAATAGCCCTTTTGTATGTGTGAATAGCTAGAGGGTGTTTTGTGTGATTTTATCATTTTATCGATTGATGAAGCGTAAGTTCGTCGACCAAAGAAGGCAGATGGAACCAATCTTTAGCCCGGGTGATTGTATCCTTAAGATGGTCACTGTGTGGTGCACCGCCACAAAGTCTCCGATACCAAAGTCAATATCAAGAAGTTCATTCAAAAAGAATAATGCAATATGACAGAGCAAGAAATATAGCCGAGTATGTCTATGTACATTGTGTTGGTAACGTGAGAGCTTTATATATGTTGCCTTGGATTCTGACCATTGTGGTTAATAATGGGATGTTAATACCTTTCTTGGTAACACCTCCTGCTTAGTAATGGGGCTTTAATGTGCTTTCAACGGTCTGCGTAGTTGTTGTTGCAACCGTCCGAGTTGTTCTTGGCGGTATTGAATGGTCTTGATACCTTCGTTGGTGATGGAGGCACTTGTTTGGGTTCGTCCATGAGGATGGTCTTGTCTGTAATACTGGGTTTGTTGGTAGTTGATTTTGTCGGTCCCATCACCGCCGCCGATTCTATGGTCGTCTTGACTTGTCATGACGACCATGGAAGGTGAAAAGGCTTTTTTTTTTTTTTTTTGGGAATTGTAAGCAACTCTTTGGGATTTCCTGCCGTATTAAATGCGTAGTGGCGACTCTTCGCAGGGAGTGGCCACGTGGTGCTTTTTGACCGGTGGAGTTAATGCTCCGCTTCATGGGACTATTGGGCTTCCTGCTGGTTTTCAATCATTTTGAGTCTTGATTTTTAAAACTTCTCCCCTTCTTATTTCTTTCACTTTTCTCAAAAAACTTCCAATCATTGTTCTAAGCGATTTTTTCGAACTTTCATTCTATAACTCTTCTTCAAACTAGTGTGCTGTGTATTGGTGCTTCTTTTACTCGACATTTGTTAAGGTAGATTTTTTCTTTCTTTCATGTTTTTACCTTTGCTTTTCATCTTATTGCGATATAGCCTCCGATTCTCTTCTTCTCTTCTTCTTTTTCCTTTTGTTTGTCTTTGATTTCTTGGGGATTTTGCTTGTGTTGTTTCCCTTTGCACTTTTTCTGTATTTCCATGGTTAGCAGCTCTGAGGTTAGGATAGTTTGCTCATTAATTTCCTTTCTTTTTGCGCACCTAGGAGGGTCTTTGGGTGTTTTCCCACATTTAGAGGATTTTGTTTTTGAGGGTAATTGTTTGAGTGTTGTATTGGCCAACCTGCTGCCTTTGCTTCGCTAATCACTTAACTGGTTTCGAGGGTCCGGTGAGAGATAGAGAGGCAATGTCCGAGGTTAGGTCTAGCGATCTTGAGACTGGGTTATCGTCTAACGGTGACCCGGTGGAGGGAGATACTGTTGTCTCTGCCCCTCGAGAGGTTAGGGCTTTTTATGCCCTCAAGGAGGCGTGCGGGTTGGATGCCAACACTGTGAGTAGATTTAAGGATAGGTTTCAGTTTTTGGAGTGGGTTCGTGTTCGTTGGTCTAATGACGAGGATAGGGCTTGCCATTTTTTCCTTGGTGAGGTATGCTTTTATGAAGCGGCCTTCACTTGTGGGCTTAGGCTCCCCATCCACCCATTCCCGATGGAACTTTTAGCCCATTTTGGTATTGCTCTTGGGCGGTTTATGCCCAACTCGTGGAGAATTGTGGTCAACTACATGCAAACATGGTTGGCTATTAACGGAAACATGATTAAGGTAGGTGAACTCACCTATCTATACCGTTTGAAAGAGTCTAAAGAGTACGGATACTATGAGTTAGTTCCTTGGGAGAGAAGAACAAGGATTGTCAAAGGTTTACCTTCGTCTTTCAGGTATTGGAAATCAAGATTTTTCTTTGTGTCCGGGGATGATTTTGAAACTCAATCCAGTAGGGATTGGGGCGATATCCCGAGGTTGCTTCGTAGGTGGGGAACCCCGACTTTAGGTGCATCAGTATTTCTTCTCGTCGTTTTAGTTTTGTTGTATTTGTTGTTTATCGCTACTAACTCCTTTATCTTTTGTTTTGCACAGTTAAGAGATGGCCTAAGCTTAAAAGCAGGCATAATGAGCGTGTTGAAACTACGATAGGATACGCACAAACAATCGAAAGTTGGGATGATCTGGTTGATCCATGGACCCTTGCCTTTTACAACCTTGGACCTGACCCGTCTCCTTACGTTCTATGCGGTATTGGTATTGAAGGAAAAAAGAGAATGTATTGACCTCGTTAGTATCGACTCTTCTTATGTACACTTGGATTTTCTTTTAAGTGTTTTTCTCTTGTAGAAATGACGACCAAGTTCAATAAGGATATGTATGACAATTTTTAGATGTCTTAAACAATTGATTTAACCTAGGTAATTAGCCAAGTTGTTACTTAGTCCAATTAAACAAGTCTAGGTTATAACAATAACAAGATCAAATCATACAAAGCAGCAGAAAATAAATAACACAAGATATGATCACCTAGGAAACTAAACCGATAAAAACCTGGGGAGGATTTGATCTAGCTATCCTCAAGGTAAACTTGAATCCACTATCTTGAAAGAATCAAAGTTCATACAATAAGACTTACAAGCCCCCACGCTCGACTTCTTATTGCTACCAACCAAGAGAGAACTTACCGACACGACCATGTGCAAGCTTCGAATCCACGGACTCCTTCTTTCTTTGGATTCACCACCGGATACAAGCACACCCGCTTGTGTTTTCTTTAAGCTTCAATGGTAGCAACTGAATTGATCATCAAGGCATAGATAAATCTTCTCCTTGAAAAGCTTAAGTTTGTGTAAAGGAAAGATCCTCTAGATCTCACAAGAGATTTACACAAACCGCAATTATGAGCCAATCTAAAACGTGGCTAGGGTTTGTCTTTTATACTTAGGACAAATAAGAAACCCTAAAAATGTTTTAAAACACTTAGGGCTGAGTTGGACGAATCTGCAAAAAAACATTCTGCCCGAGCTTCGATCGATCGAGCTAGCCTAAAAGGCACAATGCTTCCTGCTTTAACTCAATTCCAACTTTACAAAAAATCACAACTTTGAGCTGAATTAAAAACATTGTTTTGATCATGGTTTGCCAACAATACAAATTAGAGTTCTAAATACATAAAATCCTAAGACTTTTAGAACCTAACAATGTACGCAAAGATGAGGCCCAAAAAGGATGAGCCGCTGTCAAACATTGGGAAGAAGACAGTGCGTGTTACCGGGAAGGGTCCTTCCATCACCCCCCTTGTCTCTGTCAATCCCATAGTTTCAGTTACCTAGACGACGAAGACGGCTTCTTCTACCACCTCGGTTGAAGAGATCCCTACTCCAGGTTCCGAAAGGCCGCGTATTTGGTAAAGAGAAGAAGAAGGTTGATTCCCAATCGTCCACTATATGGGATGACGAGAGATTGGCGGTGGATAGGGCTTATGAGGTCGTGACTACGGTATACTTGAAGGCCCTCTCTGGCATCCTTAACATCTAGAATAGAGGCCTTGGAAAAGGAGAATTCTGAGCTCAAGAAGAATCTTATTGTTTCTATGGATGAGGCCACCACTTTAAAGGAGAAGGTCAAGATCCTGAATGACGACCTCAGAGTCAAGTGCAAGTTGACTCTAGAGAAGGACGAGCATCTTCTTAATGCCAAAGAAAAGCTTAAAACTATTGTTGTTAGATCCGTTGAGGCCTTCCAAACAATCGACAAGTACAACACAGTACTCTTTAGTTGGTACTCTTTAGGAGGTATCTAGTTAAACATCCTACTGGAGTTGACATGGAGAGCTTGGACCTGGAGGAGGTTGACAAAGAGATGGTGATTGACGAAGCTGCTCAATCCTCAACTCCTAAAGCCGATGTCCCCGAGAATGCTACGACACTGGGGTGGTGAAAATTCTATTGTTGATGTCTGACCTTGTTACTTAAGAAAATTTCTTTTCATTTTTGTGGATGCCCGTCATGTTTTAGGCCCCTTTTTTTGTAAATCTAATTTTAGAACAATTGCTTGTTATCCTGTCTTAAGAACAATATTTGTGGCCCAACGTTTATGGGTCTTTTTGGATATAACAACAATGGTAATTGCCCTTGGTTTTTGGGCTTTAATGGAATTTGCTGCATACTTATTTGTTACTTGTATCTGTGGTTGCACACTTGTTGGTTCATGATATGTTTGTGGGATTCGTCCATACTTTATACTTAGCAAAAGTTTTCAGTTGTGCCTTTCTTCTTCATCAATGATTTTGCTTCTCGTTACTTAGTTTTTTTCTCAGAATTTGAACCCCTTCAAGGGGTCTCATCGAGGGTTCTCGTGAACTGGTTGGGAGCCCAGTTTTAGCCTTGGCTTTGTTCCAATTTGTTGCAAGGTTCTTTGTCCCCTTCCCTTTGGATTTTTTTTTTTTTTTTTTTTGGGTTCATCAAGAACTTACATCCTTCAAGGCAGAATCTTGTTATGTGACTATTTTACGACTTACACTCATTTAAGGGATCTTGTCGTGTTTGTTTGGCTTCATCGGTAACTTGCATTCGTCAAGGCGGAATCTTGTTACTTGGCCATTTTATGACTTACAGCCATTTAAGGGATCTTGTTGTGTTTGTTTGGCTTTGTCTCAGAATCTTACATTCGTTAAGCCGGAATCTTGTTACTTGGCCATTTTGTTTTGTACGGTTGAGTAGACCGGCTTGCATAAAGACATTAGGTGAATAATTCTTTTATTAATTTTAGGAATGAATATATTCATTTGTTACATCTATTGGTGGTACTTCTTTAAGCGCTCAATGTTCCATGGTCAAGGGAGTCTCTGTCCGTCTATGGTTTCCAGGTGATAACTACCTTGCCTAGAGTAGTGGATAACTTGGTAATGTCCTTCCCATGTGGGGCTAAGCTTTCCTTGGGCGTAGTCTTTAGTTGCTGTGGTAACCTTGCACAGGATGAGGTTGCCTATGTCAAGTCATATGAGTTTCACCCTCTTGTTGTCGTATTTGGCCATCTTCTACTGGTACTTTGTCATTTTTCTGGAAGCTTTGTCTCTTACTTCGTCCAAACAATCTAGGTTAAGTCGTAGTTCATCATCATTGCCCTCTTTGTTGAATATCTCTCACTTTGATGCTTGTTACTCCTACTTCGACCGGTATTATTGCTTCGATGCCATAGGTAAGCCTAAAAGGGGTTTCTCCTGTTGGGGTTCTCACTGTGGTTTTGTAAGCCCACAGGACATTAGACAATTCTTCTGGCCAAGCACCCTTCGCATCTTCCAACTTAGCTTTGACAATCTTGAGCGATGTCGATTCGTTACTTCCGTCTGTCTATTAGTCCGGGGATGCCCTAGGGATGAGAATTGGTTCTTGATTCCTAGGTTTGAATGGAAGTCTCTAAAGCCTTGGTTGTCGAACCGCCTCCCATTATCCGATATAATCGTCAATGGAATCTCGAACCCGCAAATTATATTCTTCCATACAAAGTTTCAAATTCTTGCCTCGGTGATTGTTGCTAGAGCCTTTGCTTCAACCCACTTTGTGAAGTAGTCAATAGCAACTAGTAAAAATTTTACCTGACCTTTACCTTAGGATAGTGGACTGACGATGTCGATTCCCTATCGTGCGAATGGCCACGGGGAGGCTATTGTCGTCATTTTCTCTGTTGGAAACCGCTGGATATTCTCATATTGTTGGCACTTGTTGCACTTCTTGACAATCTCCACTGCGTCTACCTACATAGTAGGCTAGAAATAACCTGTTCTTATTACCTTGTTTACCAAGGACTTGGGGCTGGCATGGTCACCGCAAATTCCTCCTGGATTTCTTCCAGTATGTACTTGGCTTCTTCTTCATCAACACATTTCAAGTAAGGCATGGAGAAGCCTCTCTTGTATAAGGTATCATTAAGGATCGTAAATCTGGCCGCCCTTTTCTTGTCTTTTTGGCCTCTTCTGTATTCTGAGGGAGGTGCTCGTCTTGGAGGAAGGAAACTATTGGTGTCATCTAGCTGTTTATGCTCTGGATTGTGAAAGTTAAGACTTCTTCAATGATGGGGTGTTTCTGGACTTCCATTGCCAAGCCCATGCTTATCCCCCATTCTTCCGACGATGCTAGCTTCGAGATTTCGTCCGCCACCATACTTTGGCTTTTGGAGATCTGAACAAATTCCACATTATCGAACTCCCGAGTAAGATGTTTCACACTGAGATATTTTTGCATTCTCTCTTCTTTTGCTTCGTACTCTCCCTTGATTTGCTCGATCACCAGCTTTGAATCACTTTGAACTAACGGGTTCTTAGCTCCAAGTGCCTTTCTGAGCCTCAACCCGTCGGTATTCCTTTGTATTCAGCTTCATTGTTGGAAATCAGAAATTTCAGTTAAACTCAGTACTTGAGTACTTCTCCGTTCGGGGCGGTTATGACGACCCCTACTCCCCCCTACTTTTGGGCTAACAAACCATCACTCTGTATCATCCATTTTTCGACTTCTTTGGTGAGACTGTCTTCGTCCGGAAGGGTAAACTCAGCGATGAAGTTTGCCAAAGCTTGTGCCTTGATGGCTGTTCTGGGATGGTACTCAATGTTAAATTGGCTGAGTTCAATTGCCCACTAGACCATTCTTTCGATCGCTTTAGGTTTGTTCATGGATTTTTTAATAGGTTGGTCCGTCATCACAAGGATAGGATTTGCTGAAAAACACCGCCTTAGTTTTCGTGAGGCTACTATTAATGCGAATTCAATCTTTTCAATCCGGGGATACTTGGACTCGGCCCCTTGGGAGAGTCGTGTCTTGTCTTCTTCTCTAATCAAGGCTGCACTCACTGCTATAATTGATACTGCCAAGTACAAATATAGGTTTTCTCCTTGCTTGGATGGACTTAAGAGGGGTGGGTTACTCGGGTAACGTTTGAGTTATTGGAACGCTACTTCACATTCGTCGGTCCAGGAGAAAGCCTGCTTCAAAGTCTTGAAAAAGGGTAGACACTTGTCTGTCGCTCTAGAGATGAACCTGTTTAAGGCTGCGATCCTTCCCGTGAGTTTCTGGACTTTCTTGACGGTTTTGGGCGATGCCATATTGATTATAGCTTGCACTTTCTCCGGGTTTGCTTCTATTTCTTTTTGGGACACTATGAAGCCCAAGAACTTCCCTAAAGCTACACCAAAAATGCACTTACTTGGATTTAACTTCATCTAGTATTGTTTGAGGGTAGCAAATGTCTCCCTTAGGTTGTCCGGATGCGCAAGCTCTTCTTTACTCTTGACGAGTTTATCATCCACATATACTTCCATGTTCCTGCCAATCTGTTTGCTGAACATTTTGTTCACTAGTCTCTGATACGTAGCTCCGGCATTCTTCACTCCAAAAGGCATTACCTTGTAACAATAGAGTCCTTGACTCGTGATGAAAGCAGTCTTCTCCCGATCTTCTTCAGCCATCCTTATCTAGTTATATCTCGAGAAAGCGTCCATGAACGATAGCAACTTATGTCCGGCCATAGAATCCACAAGCTGATCTATCCTTGGTAGAGGGAAACTGTCCTTCGAGTATGCCTTGTTCGGGTTTGTAAAATCCACACACATTCTCAATTTCCCATTTGCTTTCTTTACAAGGATGACGTTTACGGGCAATTTAGGATAGTGTACTTCCCGGATGAAACATGCCGCCAACAGTTTGGTAACTTCGTTTGTAATTGCTTGGTCTCATTCTAGGGCAAAGACTCTTTGTCTTTGCTGGATGGGTTTTCTTTCCGGGTTCACATTCAACTTATGCTAAATGACTTCGAGAGCTATGCCTAGCATGTCCTCGTGGCTCCATGCGAAGGCGTCTCGGTTTTCTTTAAGGAATTGGATGAGCCTTGTTCTTATCCCAGGGCTTAATGTCGTCCCTATCTTCATGGTCTTGGTTGCCTCTCTTTTGACCAGTTCTCCTGTTTCCAAGGCTTCCATTTTGTTCTCGTCATTCCTTTCGATCATCCATGTGTGATTCTCCTTTACATCCAAGACGGCTCGATAACACTCCCTGGCTAAGACTTGATCTCCTTTTACTTTGCCGACACCGTTATCTGTTGGGAATTTTACCTTCAAGTAATAGGTTGATGTGGCTGCTTTCCATTTGTTAAGTGTGGGCCTCCCAATGATCACATTGTAAGATGAGGGGCAATCTACTATCGGGAAGTCTAATTGATGGGTCAACTACGCCGGGTAGGTCCCCACTATTACTGTCGGCGTCACTATGCCCCTGGGATATACCCTATCTCCGCTGAAACCGACGAGGGGGGAATCAAATGAACGCAGTCCTCGTGGATCTAGCTTCAGCTGTTGGAAGGCAAGGAGGTAGAAGATGTCCGTGAAGCTACCGTTGTCCACGAGGATTCTTTTGGTGTTGAATCCCTCTGTATTTAGCATTATAACCAAAGGGTCATTATGGGGCTGCTTCACTCCCCTGGCACCCACTTCATTGAAGGACATGTCCTAGTCCGTCCGTTGCTGCTTGAACGGAGGTATCATGTGGACACTATTAACCTGTCTTTGATATGCTTTCTTGAGGGATTTAAATGACCCTTCTATGAAAGGCCCTTCTATAATCATCTTTATCTCCCCGATCACGTCCTGTATAGGTTGGAGTAGCCGATCGTCACTCCCGGAAGAGGACTTATGCTGACTCTTATTACCGTCCCTAAACTTATTATATTCTCCCTTCTTCAAATATTTTTGTAATTTGTCTTTCCGTATCAACTTTTCTATCTGTTCCTTTAGGTCCTTACAATCTTTCGTGTTATGGCCATGATCCTTGTGGAATTGGCGTGACTTGTTCTTATCACGGTCGTTAGAAGATGAGTGTAATAGTCTTGGCCATTTGAGATAGTGTTCGTCCTTAATCTGCATTAAAATTTTGTCAATAGGCATAACTAGAGAGGTAAATTTTACTATCTGAGGACCTTTGTTTTCTTTTCTTCTATTCCCGTCATTATTCCGACGATCCGGGTGTTCCCTCTTTTAACCCCTACGCTTGTCATCCCTTCTTCCTTTGTCTCCTGACTTCTCTATGTCCTTTATGACTGCTAAAGCATCTTTGGCATTCATGTGATTTTGTGCTTTTAGGAGCATTTCTGCCATCGTCTTTGGAGGGTTCTTCACGAGTGAAGCCACGAGATCTTTGGATCTCGATCCCCCGCTTTGAAGGTTCGTCACCTGTACTTTGTCATCGCCCGTCTACCTTAAGGGTCTCCCGAGTAAAACGTTTCACGTATGACCTCAAGGTTTTCTTTTCCCCCTGCCTAATGGTGAGTAAGTAGTCCGCCCGGCTCTGGGGATGCTGCTCCCCAATGGAGTGACATAAGAAAACGCTGCTTAATCGCTTGAAGTTATCGATGGACGATGTGGGCAACTTTGTGAACCATTCCCTTGCTGCCCTTTGAGAGTGGTGGGAAAAGAATGACACAGTATCTCATAGGGTGGTCATTGAAGGTCCAGAGACGTTTTAAAGGTATTAAGGTGATCCTGAGGGTCTTTGAGCCCGTTGAACGGCTCAAGTTGAGGTAAACGAAACTTTGACGGCACGGGGCATTCAAGTCTTTGCTACAAATGAAAGGCGAATCTGTGGCCCTTACCATTCTATCTATACTTGAGTCTGTCTTCTCCTTAATATCATTCCTTAATTCGTCCATCTCCTTCCTCATCTCTCAAAGTAGATCTAAATTCTGCTTCGTGCTGGGTAGTAGGTCTTTGATGAATACTCCTCTTATGGCTATCCCTTTCCCCTTCCATGTTATCCTTGGACCGATTCTTTTCCCGTTGAGCCTGTTGAACCCGTTGAAGTCGTAGCTTCATTTCCTGATTTTGTTTGATGAGTTCTTCAATAGTGGCCGCAAGAGCTTGAACTTGCTAGGCCAAGGCTATGAAATCTGGGTTGGATTCCATCTGAATGTAGAAGTTGATGGAAACTACATTTTCAAATATGAATCTGAAAATGTCGTTCCCACAGACGGCGCCAAACCGATGATGCGTAAGTTCGTCAGTCAAAGAAGGCAGATGGAACCAATCTTCAGCCCGGGTGATTGTATCCTCAAGATGGTCACTGTGTGGTGCCTGCCACAAAGTCTCTGATGCCAAAGTCAATATCAAGAAGTTCATTCAGAAAGAATAATGCAATATGACAAAGCAAGAAATATAGCCGAGTATGTCTATGTACCTTGTGTTGGTAACGTGAGAGCTTTATATATGTTGCCTTAGATTCTGACCGTTGTGGTTAACAATGGGATGTTAATGCCTTTCTTGGTAACGCCTCCCGCTTAGTAATGGAGCTTTAATGTGCTTTCAACGGTGCATGTAGTCGTTTGTTGCAACTGGCCTGAGATGTTAATGCGGTATTGAATGGTCTTGATACCTTCGTCGGTGATGGAGGCACTTGTTTGGGTTCGTCCATGAGGATGGTCTTGTCTGTAATACTAGGTTCGTTGATAGTTGATTTCATCAGTCCCATCACCGATTGTTATCATAATAGAACAAATTGTTGTTGCAAATCCTCATCAATAAATCATATGACTCTTTTGTCAGAGAAAATCAAACTTTTTAAGTATTGTATTATATGTGTTAATACATTTTAAAATAAATATGTTGAAACTCAAAATAACTAAAGATGAATAAAGAGATGAGTTATAATAAAATTTGTTAAAGAAAGAGTTACTTGTATGTAAGTTAGATTAAGTGTGCGTTTGGATATTGCTTATTTTGGTGAAAACTGAAAACACTGTAGCAAAATAATTTTAAATGTGTGAATAGTATCTTGTGACCCATTTTTAATGAAAGTTTTATTGAAAAAAGAAATTTGTGGGTCCTATAGACAGTGCACGGACTCACAAAAGAAGCTAGAAATGCGCCTCTGGTAAAAAAAAAAAAAAAAAAAAAAAGGAGGAAAACACAGGCACGCTAAACGTGGATGCAATCCAAATGGAGCCTAAATAAATTAAGAGAAGTTTTCTAAATTAATAAATAACATGTAGGTTATGTGAAGGGTTGGAAGACTATATATATGACTATGCTATGAACTAATTTCATATCAAGAGCGAATGAAGAAAAATAGTTAAAAGTAAAGAGTATTGTGTGAAAGAGTGAATTTAATAATATTCCTAAATATTTGAGAGATTTCGGGCCAAAAAAAGGATTTCTTCTGGTGGAGTTTTAGGCTTGAATACTTTGTGTAGAAGCTATTCTAGTCATACAATATTTGTTGGACTGTTGTATTCTGGGGGAGACAAGTCAGAGAAGGTCTACATTAGTTACAAAGATTAGCCAACCAAGGGCTTGAATTTCTTTTTTTGTTGTTTCCATTATTACTATGTTTGCACCAACAATATATAATTTGATGGGTAAGATATCAATTGAGAAATCAAACTACAAGTACTTCATTGTTCAGGGGAATATAGTTTCTCTTCATTTTTATTTCTCTTATCATCTTAGCCCAAGTCCTACTCCAAGAAAAGGAAAAAGAAGGGTAAGAATGTAGCCAAATTTTGTTTGTTATATTAGAAGGAAGATGAAAACTTTGAGATTGTTTGTATTGGTACAAATATATATATATATATATATATGTGAAGAATAAAAGGAAAGAGATGGAGATATCCATTTTTGGCTATATTAAATTTGTTAAAGTTAGCTATTCCACCCAAAATATAGTCTCTAAAATTATAGATGTACAATTTCGAAATTAAATATGGTTCTTTATTCTTTAGCGTCTGATGCATGAATTGTCTATTTTTTTTTTTTCTCTTTATTATTATTATTATTTTTTTTTATGTTTTTTAAGTTGTCTAATAATGATTACCATTGGTTTTTTATATGCAAATAAGGAAGATTAAACATGAATAGACAGGAAAGGAGGAACTTCAACCGATACAAACTAACTTATGTCACCCAATAATTCATTTAACCAAAACAAAGTCCTTTATAGCAAATGGAATTTTCTTCACCTTATCAAAGCAAATAATTCTGAGTAACTAGCTTACATATCAGGCATGGGACCCTAAGTTAATAAGACAGTTCAATATCCTTCTTTACTCCAACTAATTTTCCTTCATAATATTATCTCAATTTAAGTTCTAAGAGATATGCAGTGATGAAAACTGGGATACTCAGTTATGTCTAGCAAACTTGAATGAAACACTCGATGAGTTTTTATTGTTTCTAGAAGCCAAAAATTGTGAGAATTCCTCTTTCTTGATTGAAGACGGTTTCTCTTTGTAACAATCATTTGGTATTTGGAATATAATACCTAGAAAGGCCCACATGCCCAATCATGCTATGGCCACATTTTTATTTAATATGTAGTATTACTCAAAGGCAACTATATATGCTCACGCAGCAAATTTTTTAATGTTGTAGAAGTGACCCAGTTTCTATTTTATTTTAGTGGTGAGTGGAACTTATCAGAAAGATAAAGAATAAGATAGAAGATTTCATATAGAATATTGTACCACTATCAAATTAGTTCAAAGTGAAGTTTTGCCTAATATATTCTCCTTGAGATGTTGCACTTCAAATTTATAAAATAGTTCTGTCAAAACACATATAGGATATTTTCATTTTGAGATCCATATATCCACGTAGATAAACTTTCACTAATAAAGCAAAAGAAAGTGGTAAGATAGTCATTGAAAAGACTGGTTATCTCCTATATGGAATTTATAATCTTACAGTACTACACAACTAGAGAAGATAGTGGTTTGGACAAGGAACAGTAATCTATTGCATCAAAGAATTAACTCGCTCATGAATGTCGAGGATAGAATCATTACATGCCGATGGGCTAGCCAGCCCTTAGGTTGGTTTTTTTTTTTTTTTTTTTTGAAAGAATTGGGCTGAGAATTGTCTTGAAAGAGGCGTTTGGTACTCAGTTTAGTTAGGAAGAATTGAACCCGACTGAAGTTCTCCAGTGGATTGGACTTTGTAAATCAGGTTTGGTGATGGCGAGGTGACCCCATTAGTTTTGAGAAAATTTGTGGACACAATTTTTGTTCCAGTTTTAATGTAATTAATTGTAAATGATAAAAAAATAATGATGAGTTTATATAAAAAATAATAAACAGCAGTAAAAGTTGTGGTTGAGCAGTGTTTTAGGTTTTCGTGTATTTGTCCCAATTGATTATTCTTTGTCTAAGTGCAATGTGTTACGCGTGGGAATAACCAATTTTGGTATGCATCCCTGCCTCGATCATGTAGCATCAATTTTGAAAGACAGCTCTACGCAATGAAGCTAAAAAAAACCAACGCCAATCATGAAAATTGATTAGCTAGGGATATCATCTTGAAATAATTTGTTAGCTTGTTACGTCGTAATTAATATAGACATTCATGCACTTATGCCTTTTGTTTTTAAACTCATGGTCATGATGTAGATTGAAAGTCTTTGTAAATGTGATAAGTATCACTCTAACCAAATTATTAGAAATTTTACTATATAAATCATACAAATTAATATGATAATAAGAATATGAATATTCGTGAGTTTTAACTATTTTATAAATGAATATTTTAACTGTTTTTTTTGTAATTGGTGGTATATTAGTTTGCAAGCTTAATGTAGTAAATATAAAAATATTTTACTAATTTTGGATAATTGACTTTTACTTTCTAGATCAGGGAAGTAGCCGCAAGAAGACTGTGTAAACAAGTTAAGAATGTTCTGCAGATTGTAAGTCCGTGTGAATGTGAGAATAATTGATTTTGTTTTTTGAAACAAAAAGCTGCCGCAGTAGGACTGTGTAAACAAGCTAGGAATCTTTGTTTGTAAACTTGTGAGAATTACGTTTTCTAATCGTGTTTTGTACTTGTATCAGTTGTATGTATATGAGAGAGAGAGAGAGAGAGAGAGAGAGAAGGGTCTATAAAGAGGATTGCAAGAAGACGCAATCCTATAAGTGTGTATTTAAGAGGTGCTCTCAAGGGTAAAAGCATTTGTTTCTGGGCCTATTTGCTTGGTAAGACTTAGAATTATTTAGAATTTAAAATTCTCAGGAAATTATTTAAAATTTTTGTCTATTTGAATTCTTGATAAATTAGATCTTATTGTTCAGTAGGCCCTAAGAAATTACTCTCGAAATCCTGAGTTTAGTATTGTAAGTTTAACAAGAAGAAAACAACCCATGTGGCCAATTAGATCGAGTAGACTTGAAAAAGAAATGTTCGCTAGTTTTAGGTAAGATTTATTATGATTCAAATTTATTATGTTTAATAATTAAATTCTTATCTTTTAAGTGAAATTAGTTTGTAACCGTATGCATATGTCTAGATACATTTAAAATATGCAATTATATACATTATATAATTCATACATAAGCTAAATATATGGAATCGTTACTTTTATATTTTATTAGCTCTTAAAAAAGTCTTGTAAGAATATTTTTTACTAAAAAAAAATGTAAATTGTTCATACTTATGTGTTTTATTATAGGGAAAAATATTTTAATTCTAGTTGTGGGGGATTAGGAAAAAGACCAGGGAGCCCATACCAATATATACATTGGGCCAAGGGCGCAGTCTAAGGAAGAACCTCTCCTCGGCCATGGGAAGAACCCCTTCTCGGCCAAGTATGGCCAAGGACAAAGGGAACGGCCTACCATTGAGAGTGACACTCCGGGTCATTCCATGGAATATGATAAGTACTAAGACAGAAAAGGACAACGGAAGGAATGAAAATGTCTAAGGGAAAGCTGCCATTATTGCATTAAGTGCTTTGTACCTAACCGAGCCATGTTTTTCAGCCTTTACAACCACTCCCAACGACTTTGAGGAGAGGCGGATGGGACAAATATCAGCCTAAGCCATCAACTATCCACGTGTAGGGTAAAGGTGAAAGGAGAGAGGTAGTATAAATGAGAATAGAGACCTTAGAGGAGGGGGATCGAAAAATAGAGAAAGAACACTGTACCAATCATAATTGCACTTGTACTCTATTTACTTAATTTATATGAGTACTTGCCTCCTCGGACAAGAGGTTCATCCATATTAGCCATTGTTCAATTCACTAAAACCTAGTTCTTTAACCCACTTTCTACAAATTTATTGTATTGGGTTCACTATGTTAAGATCCCATACATTTTGGGCTTGGGCTGCAAATCGTGTCCCTTCAACTGGCACCATCTGTGGGAAGAGCTTGTGTGTTAGTGAGTGCAACGGTTAATCATGGTAGGATCAAGCTTCTATCAGCAAGAGTCTCTCGAGAAGACCATTTTGGTGGTAGTGCATGCTACATGAAAGCTTTCCCATTATTTCCAAGAACACACAATTGTTGTCGTAATCGGCCTTCCGCTCAGGTCTACACTTCAAAGTACTGATTACGCAGGGAGGATTGCTAAATGGGGGACAGTTCTAGGGGCTTCTAATATCAAGTAAATGCCCTGTACACTTGTCAAGGGGCTAGTTCTTGCGGGTCTAGTAGCTCGGTTTGCCGAATTCCCACTAGACAAAGAAGTCGAGAATCAAAGCATGGATGGAAAATCGGTTGGCACAATTTCCCTACAAAAACTTCTATTTTGGAAGGAATATATTGGTATCTTCTAATCTTTTGAAGTGGTTAAACAGAACCTTAGCTATGCCGGGTCCTCGAACCTCTTGCTTTAGGGAAATTAACATGCACCGAAATCTTTTGGAGTCATAAACGAGCCTTAGCTATATCGAGTCCTCGGACCTTCTGCTTTAGGGAAATTAACACGCACCGGAATCTTTTGGAGTCATTAAACAGACCTTAGCTATATCGAGTCCTTGGACTTCCTGCTTTGGGGAAATTAACACGCACCGGAATCTTTTGAAGTCATTAAACAGAACCTTAGCTATGTCGGGTCCTCGGACCTCCTGTTTTGGGGAAATTAACACGCACTAGAATCTTTTGAAATCTGTAAATAGAACCTTAGCTATGCGGGTCCTCGGACCTCCCGCTTTGGGGAAATTAACACGCACCGAAAATCTTTTGAAGTCATTAAATGTAACCTTAGCTATCTTTGGGTTCTAAGACCTCTCGCTTTGGGAAATTAACACGCACTGAGAATCTTTTGGAGTCATGTACAAACGTAACCTTAGCTATGTCGGGTCCTCGGACCTCCCGCTTTGGGGAAATTAACATGCACTAGAATCTTTTAAAGCTATTAAATAGAACCTTAGCTATGTCGGGTTCTTGAACCTCCTACTTTAGGAAAATTAACACGCATCAGAATCTTTTGAAACTGTTAAAATGTAAACTTAAGCTATGTCAGGACCTTGGACCTCCCGCTTTGGGGAAATTAACACGCACCGGCAACTTTCTAAGTGTTTAAGCTGAACTCAATCATGCCTCGGTCCTCGGACTAGATGATGTCGGAAGGCTAACACTCCGTGACAACTTTTAAAGTGGTTAAACAGAACCTTAACTATGTCGGGTCCTCGGACCTCCCGCTTTGGGGAAATTAATGTGCACTGGCTACTTTATAAGTGTTTAAGCTGAACTCAATCATGCCTCGATCCTCGGACCAGATGATGTGGGAAGGCTAACACTCAGTAACAACTTTTAAAGTGCTTAAACAAAACCTAACACATGCTTGAGTCCTTGGACCAGATGCTTCGGGGAAATCAACACTAGGACATCTCTATAAAGTGCTTAAACAAAACCTAGTGCATGCCTGAGTCCTCGGACCGGATGCTTAAGGGAAGTTAACGCTATAACATCATTGTAAATGTTGAAAAGGACCTTAGTACCTGGTGGCCGCCTTGGATCGCTTACTTTAAATTACACATTCTTTGATGGTTGCACTGTTCGCAGTATAGAGTACACGGTTATTCTCCTGATTAGTCCTACATAGTTAACTTATTTAAAGTTAGCGGTCGGGTGTCCGTCGGTTTTGATAAACTCGGGGTGACAACTTTTCATTACTATCAACAACATCAATTCTAAGTACTATTTGAAAGAAAAATACCAACACACCTTTTCATGAAACAATTATTGCAGAAAAGGAAAGGTCCGTAAAGTAAAATGCAGTTATCTTTTTATTAAATAAAGGAAAAGTACATCATATACAAAGGGCTTGGCAAGCCTGTTTCAAAAGCCAACTATAAAAAGCAGTCCATAGGAACAATAGATCCACAATCTTGTTCTAGCAGCAATCGAGCTAGTATGGATGATACCGGCGATGAGAAAGAAGAAGAAGCGGAGACACTAGATCCACAATCTTATTCTAGCAACGATCGAGCCAATATGGATGGTACTGGTGATGAGAAAGAAGAAAAGGTGGGAGCGTTTGATGGACCCCTCTTCTCTTAACTACGAGATGTTCTACTATTAAGGCCGAGAGACAGAACACCTACCTACCCACGTTCTTGTTGGTTTGCTTGATCAACCTTAGTCCGTCTCCACATATGCGCACACGTGACACATGGCGCCGGGTGAAACCCAAATTTTGTCGTACCAAAAATCTAATGCGGTCTACACCTACATTAGGTTTTGGCTCAAGGAAGAGAGACTTCTTTCTTGCTCAGTTGAAAGGAAGAAATGTCTTTGGCCTCCGCTTCCCTAGCCTTAATCGTGTCATCCTAAATCTTGGCAATGTCCTCGGCTTCTGAAGAGGGCTTGGTTCCCTCACCCTCACCCTCACCTTTATCCTTGGCCACTTCATTCCCTAGACCTCAATCACCACCTTGGTGGGGCCCTTGGGAACGTCTAAAGAGTTAAGAGCTTGAAACCCCCGCAGAACTCAAGGATCTGTAAATAAGGAAGAACAACCCCCCACCCCATATGTCTTATATAGGAGGCAAACTCGGTGGCGATTAATTTGACCAAATCTCAAAGAAAGAATTACAAGCGAGATAAATCTCGCTCAATTTCCAAAGCAGTCTTCAACCGTTGGATTTGCGTCACTTCGTAAAAGACCTTAATGATCACGCGTCTCGTGTATCAAAACGGCAGGAACGTGATTTGGATAAACCAAAAGAATATCTTACAATCAAACATAGTGTAAAATGGGCGCGAAAGAACTATCATCACATCGAGATCCTCCTTTCCTCCCATGGGGAAGAAAAGAAAAATCTCGAGGGGCTATTGTGGAGGATTAGGAAAAAGACCAAGGAGCCCATATCAATATATACGTTAAGCCAAGGGTTCAGTCTAAGGAAGAACCCCTCCTCAACCAAGTATGGCCAAGGACAAAGGGAACGGCCTACCACTAAGAGTGATACTCCGGGTCATTCCATGGAATAAGATAAGTACTAAGACAACAAAGGACAACGGAAGGAATGGAAATATCTATGGGAAAGCTATCATTATTGCATTAAGTGTTATGTACCTAACAAAGCCATGTTTTTCAGCCTTTAGAACCACTCCCAACGACTTTAGGGAGAGGCGGATGGGACAAATATCAGCCTAAGCTATCAACTTTTCACGTGTAGGGTAAAAGTGAAGGGAGAGAGATAGTATAAATGAGAATAGAGACCTTAGAGGAGGGGAATCGGAAAACATAGAAAGAATACTGTAGTAATCACAATTGCACTTGTACTATGTTTTCTTGATTTATATGAGCACTTGCCTCCTCGGACAAGAGGTTCATCCATATTAGCCATTGCCCAATTCACTAAAGCCTAGTTCTTTGACCCATTCTCTATAAATTTATTGTACTGGGTTCACTAGGCCAAGATTACATACATTTTGGGTTTAGGCTGCAAATCGTGTCTCTACACTAGTTATTATTGAAAATGGCGTCACATTTAATATAAAACAAACAAGACACTTGATTGTTGCAATGAGTGATAAATACTTGCACCAAAATTATTTGATACTTGACACAAAATTACACTTTAATTTTGAAATTTAATTAGATTTTTTCTAGTTTTTGGTTTTAATATTATATATGATTTTACAATGACATAATTTGAAAATTGAGGTATCACTATTTATCAATTCCTACACTGTTAATTTACCGTATCATGTTATCTTGTTTAATTGCAAAATAGTTTCACGAAATTGTAGATTTTTTTTTTTTTTTTTTTTTTTTTTTTTTTGTGTGGGTAAAACAACTTCTTTTTATTTTTATTTTATTTTTGACTAAAAGGATAAAACAACTTAATTTTTTATATCAAATTTTCCTTCAATGTTTTATCTATTTTTAGAATAGACAAGAAATCTTAATTATATTATCAGCTTTACCTTTTCACTCTTTTTTTCCCCTTTTCTATTAAGGTTAAACTATATATTGAGGTTTATTAGTTTTTCTTCTTCTTCTTCTCTTCCCCTTTTTACTAACTATTAATTTTTACTAACAATTTATTGACACACCGTTATATACACTTTTGGTTCCTATCAAGATTTTATTAACAGATTTTCTTTTTAATTCTTATAACAATGTATGTATGCTTTTATCTCTTTTTGTACTCATCATATTGACACCTAATTCACGTTCAATATGATGAGTAAAATAATCACCTATGCATCTTATTAACCTTTTCTTTTCACCTGTAATCAATAATTATCATTCTCTTATAATTTCTAAATTGATTAAAAATCAAAATTCATTGAAATTTTAAATTTTATATCTAATCAAACTTTTATATATTCTCGATTTTTCTTCTTCAGAGTCATATTGCTACCTCATGTAGTAATTTACTGACACAACCACGTGCAAACTTCGAATCCATGGACTTCTTCTCTTCTTGTATTTACACCAACACAATCACCCTTACTTGTGACTTTGAAATCCCACTCAAAGGTTTTAGATTACCATCGAACCCATCTTGATGTAGCAATTATATTCTACCAGCGCTTGATTATAGATCTTGCTTGGTAGATTATTGTAGTTAGAAGGTACAAAACCTCTCGGATCTCACAAAAAGTAACACACAAGTCTTCCAAAAGTCTAAAAAACATAGCTAGAGTTTTCCTTTTATATGTAGAGAAGTTGGAATGAAACCCTAAATGTTTTCACAAGCTTGGGCCTGATTTAAAAATTCTGCAGAATTTTGTTCCTGCGATTTTGATTGGTCAAGCCTAATTTTTGATCGGTTGAGCAGGACATAAACCGTCTTCCTTTTTCTACAATCAGCTGGACTTGAAACTTGAAACCAACTCTTTTAAGCATTGTCTAACACATAGACTAAACATGTTTTGTTCATGGTTTGCCAACACATTTAAAATGTGATTCTAAACATCTAAACCTAAACATTTAGAACCTAATAGTTTTTGATACTCTACTAGTGGTTGTTGTTGATGACCCAACAAGGACAACTAAAAAATTATTTGGATTAAACCCTTTGCTAATTTTTCTTTTACTTATACATTTTCATAATGTATATGAAAAGTACTTATTTATTGCTAATATGCATGTTTTCAAATTAAAGTTTTATTTTCTAAAAATTTGTAAATTTGGTGCTCTCTATATAAATATATACTTTGGTTATTAGTCTCATACTCTATATATATATATATATATATATATATATATATATATATATATATATATTTTGGTAGAAAAGGATCTTTCATAATTTATATTCATACTAATTTAATGCTTAGTATATTAATCTACATATATGTAGGGGGTGTTTTCGAGGCTCAGCCCAACAAAGGGCGATTCTGGCCCAAAAGTCCCTCAACAATGAATTTGTAGAGAGTAGGTTACAGAACTAGGTCTTTGACAAATGGGGACGTAGTTATGAACAAGCCATGCAACCAGTTGGACGTAGAAATATTCCTCTAAGCTTTAGGGGTAAATAAATGGGGCTGATCTTACGCTTTATATTGCTCACTTTTTTATTCTTTTTTCTATGTCTTTCTTCCTCCTGCTTGCGATCCCCTGGCCATGGGAATCTCCTTCTCTTATATAGCACTCTTCCTAAGATCTCGACCCTACACTTGTTAATCATCCGGGTCTCCACTTGAGTATCTGTCTCATAGGACATCCTCCCTCTTTTCTGTGAGTTGCACTGGCCAAGACAATTCTGCGCTCCTGTCCTTTCTACATTAATGCGGCCGGAAAAGTAGTTCCTTGGCATTTAATGCGGCAGTCGTGGTTGCCCCCTTCCTCGAACGTCATGCACTATTTCTTCATATTGGACGACTTTTCGCCATGTATAGGGTGCGAATCAGGCACCCACTTGGCGAGTCCGGGGAGGTACTCCTCCTCGGACGCGCCTTAAGCAGCCCGCCCAACATGGTTGGGTTGGGATATCCTATGCCCATGCCTTTTCTTCTCGTCGTGGTTGGGCTTAGTACATGTACTAGGGCCAAAGATCGATCGACGGATTTTACCCCCACAATAGCCCCTCAAAATTCTTGCCTTTCTTCTGCGTCCGAGGAGAAAAGGCGGGATTTTGATACTCACCGGACAGTTTGTGGTGAATCACTGCTGCACACGTGTAGGGGGGGAGCATGCTTTCACGTGCCCTATTAATGTTAAGGGCATTTAATGACCCAGGGAAAAGTAATCGCAGCTTTCGAGGTTTTACACTCGTCCAATCCAACGGTTGGGGGCCGGATCTACGGTGGAAAGTGTTTCACTCGTCTTAAACGTAAGTGCGTCTGTTCAACTTCTTCCGAGTATAATAAGTTTTGAGGGCGTTTGTCCCTCATTTTTGACGAGTACTCCAATATTCAGAACGTCCCAGAGCTTTCTCCTTCAGTCCGTTCTCACTTCCGCTGCCATTCTCTTGAAGACTCCTTCGAGCTTCTTACCCGTAAATGCGCTTCTTCTCCGTTATTCTTCATTAATCATACTGCCTTCAAGTTGTTTTTAGGATTAGAGGGGATGGGTAGGCTTGAGAAAATGGTAGATTCTCCGGCCGTATGGTGGGCTTCATGGCGAAGTATCGTATCCCACCGGAGGTAGGTTTAGAGTACTGTCATCGGGAGGAAATTTTGTTCAAGCGGAGAACAAGGGAAGTCGCAATTCCAATGATAGCCTTCGTGGAAGGAGGAATGACTATTCCAATGGGGAGAATAACTAGGGATTACCTACGTGGTCATAGATTGACCCCCCATTAATGCAATGCTAATCTATTCCGGATCCTGGGGTGTGTCGAAACCCTAAACGATCGGATGAACCTCGGCCTCTCATGGCGCGGCGTGGTTCATCTTTATGAATGCCATAGGCTCGGCGACACATATTATCTAAAGTCCAGGACTGACGAAGTGAGGTTGATATCCTGCCTTCCGAAGTCCAAAAAAGGCTTGAAGGACGACCATTTGATCGTCTCCGGACCATGGTATGACGACCCTTACTGTCCGACCAGGGCAAGAACGCCAGGTGGGGTGCCATAGAACTAGATTCCGTGAGGAGGACTTTAGTTTCAACCTCCTCTCCCTCCTTTTTCCTTTATTTTAAACTTGTTGGCTTGGTTGCATGTCTCCTTGGACTAACATAAACCTTTTAACGGTCTTCGCAGACAAGGAGCGAACATCCCCTCGGTGAGCTTGGTCAATATCCAGGCCCTAAATTACCTCCCGAGGTCCGAGATCTTCGTTAGCGAGGACGGACAACTACGGTCGGCTCCTTTGATTTTGGACTATACTCCACTCACTCGAGCCTGTGTGGAAGCCGGACAAGCTATAAGGGCTGGCAGTCCGAGGTTGGCACGCATTGACGTTTCCATACCAGGGTTTCTCGATACGATCTGACTTGCCTCTTGTTCGGTTACCTCTCCCAACGAGCCTTTCCCCCAAGTAGTTATCCCGGAGGAGGAAGTCTGGCTCTTCACATTCATCCTTAGAGGATCGAATGACCCAGTTTCAATTTGCGAGGAAGGGGAGGCGTCGGTCGGGTAGTAGAGCTCTCCGACTGACGATTTAGACCGCGCCTCGGCTGCCATCGGTACTTGGTTTGGTCATCGCGCAACCTTTGATATCGGCGAGACACGAAGAAGAAGAAGAAGGAATGGATCTCCAGCCGAGGACCGCCTCGGGGTCTTCTATCTAACAGTCCAAGGGCGAGACCTCAAGGAAGTCTCGAAGGGACGATGGTCCCCAAAACTCCCGTTCCTCCTCCCCTCCCTCATCGGATGCGGCGCCGCAGCCCATGCCTAACTTAAGGCGAAAAAGGTCTGTAGAAGAGATGGAGGAGGGAGAGGTTGCCCGTGAGAAGGCCGGGCCTAAAAAGAAGGGCAAGGAAACGAAAGAGCCCCGAGAGAAAAGGACCAGGTCTACGGAGAGCCGAGATGAGGCGGCCATTATGAGGGGACCACGAACATGGTCTCCTCGGATCAAGTTAGATGGGGCTCCAATCCTCCGGGATGCGACCCTATGGGAAACCCAGCGAGAGCAGGTGCTTCGCTCTTGGCCGAGGCACTGCAGCAGCCTCTTCTCTTGCCCCCCGACATGGAGGGTCTCGGGAAGACTCGTCGGCCAGAAGTTTTCATGTCACTGAAGAGGGACATGGCTATGGTAAGTGGAATCTTCTATCTTGTCTTTGTACTGAGTACCCTCTTATCGTCTTGTTTTGATATCGTCTTTATTTCCGTCCTGGTGCGGGTCACTCAACAAATTTATGTTGTTGAGGAGTGGGCCAAGAAGGCCCGTGAGGATATGCATAGGGAGGCTCGATCCGTTCGCACCGAGAGGGCGCTGGCGATCTCAAACGAGATCTTGATCGTCGGGCAATGAACTAAAGGAGGTGAAGAAGGCCAAGTCACGAGTGCAGAGGCCGGCCTCAAAAACGCTGAAAAGCAAGGCGACGATCTGCGCAAGCGCCTTCGTCACTCTGAGGAAAGACTGGCAACCGAGCAACAAGCGGTTTGAGCTTAAGGTTCAGCTTGCAAGGACTAAGGAGGAAGCTCGCTTGTCCAGGGAGGTTGCCGAGAAGGCCGTGGCGGCTTCATATGACCGTGGAGTCCACGATACGAGGAGAGATCGGCCGAGGAAGTTGCCACCGTTTGCAGGGAATATGTCATTTCGACCTAGGGCGTGGCCATGGATTGAGCATCCGTCCCTGCAGATTCCCGATCTCGGAAAGCCGAGAACATCTTTTTCCCGGTGGAGATACGTGAGATTCCTGGCGAGGTCACCTCCACCGAGCCTCCTCCAACAGATTCCTCTGTTCCTGAGACTGGGGGCATGGAGCAAGCCACGCAGGCCGCCACCGGAGGACGATCTTCGATCGGCGAGATCCTTGCCTGTGCCCGGAAGTCGCACCGAGAGAACCCAAAGAATGGACGATCACCGCCCCGACTCAAGGTTTTTAGGGACTTAGTATAGGGATTCGTTTGTTTTCCTTTTTGAGACTCGTTTTGTTTAATCCTCACTAATGTTTGTGAACCGAGTTATTTTGAACATTAAATGACAAAAGTTATTTCATTTCCTATATCGTTGCTTTACTCTATTTTGTTTTCATCATGAATGGATATTGGTTTTGCCATTTTACCGCAAGAAGTCAAGCAATAACGAATGAATACGTTAGAACGGCGCTACTTTATAATTGGGCAAAAACGGTGACAATGCTGATTTCTCCCAAGTCCGTGGGCGAGAATCCGCACAAGACTTGGGCTCCCTTTAACACTTATTGAGAGTCGCACAACGGTAAATTTCCCCCAAGTCGTGGTCCGAGAAGCCATGCAGGATTTGGATTCTGTTTAACACGTATTGAGAATCGTTGCGTGGTTAATTTCCCCCAAGTCGTGGTCCGAGGAGCCATGCGGGACTTGGGTTCTGTTTAACACCAATTGAGAATCGTTGCGTGGTTAATTTCCCCCAAGTCCGTGGTCCGAGGAGCCATGCGGGACTTGGGTTTTGTTTAACACTTATTGAGAATCGTTGCGTGGTTAATTTCCCCCAGTCGTGGGTCCGAGGAGCCATGCGGGGACTTGGGTTACTTTAACACTTATTGAGAATCGTGATGTGGTTAATTTCCCCCAAGTCTGTGGTCCGAGGAGCCATGCGGGACTTGGGTTTGTTTAACACTTATTGAGAATCGTTGCGTGGTTAATTTCCCCCAAATCACGTGGTCCGAGGAGCCATGCGGGACTTGGGTTCTTTTAACACTTATTGAGAATCGTGGCGTGGTTAATTTCCCCCAAGTCGTGGTCCGAGGAGCCATGCGGGACTTGGGTTACTGTTTAACACTTATTGAGAATTGTTGCGTGGTTAATTTCCCCCAAGTCTCGTGGTCCGAGAGCCATGCGGGAGGACTTGGGTTTTGTTTAACACTTATTGAGAATCGTTGCGTGGTTAATTTCCCCAAATTTGTGGTCCGAGGAGCCATGCGCGGGACTTGGGTTTGGGTTTGAGAATCGTTTTAACACTTATTGAGAATCGTTGAACGTGGTTAATTTCCCCCAAGTCGTGGGAGAGAGGAGCCATGCGGGACTTGGGTTACTTGTTTAACACTTATTGAGAATCGTTGCGTGGTTAATTTCCCCAAGTACGTGGTCCGAGGAGCCATGCGAGGACTTGGGTTCTGTTTTTAACACTTATTGAGAATCGTTGCGTGGTTAATTTCCCCCAAATCGTGTGGTCCGAGGGAGCCATGCGGGACTTGGGTTAATTTCCCCCAAATACGTTTAACACTTATTGAGAATCGTGAATCGTGGTTAATTTCCCCCAAATCGTGGTCCGAGGAGCCATGCGGGGACTTGGGTTCTGTTTAACACTTATTGAGAATCGTTGCGTGGTTAATTTCCCCCAAGTCGTGGTCCGAGGAGCCATGCGGGACTTGGGTTACTGTTTAACACTTATTGAGAATCGTTGCGTGGTTAATTTCCCCCAGTCGTGGTCCGAGGAGCCATGCGGGACTTGGGTTACTGTTTAACACGTATTGAGAATCGTTGCGTGGTTAATTTCCCCCAAGTCTCGTGGTCCAAGGAGCCATGCGGGACTTGGGTTCTGTTTAACACTTATTGAGAATCGTTGCGTGGTTAATTTCCCCAAGTCCATGTGGTCCGAGCCAGTGCGGGGACTTGGGTTTTATTTAACACTTATTGAGAATCGTTGCGTGGTTAATTTCCCCCAAGTCGTGGTCCGAGGAGCCATGCGGGACTTGGGTTCTTGTTTAACACTTATTGAGAATCGTTGCGTGGTTAATTTCCCCCAAATCCGTGGTCCGAGGAGCCATGCGGGACTTGGGTTCTGTTTAACACTTATTGAGAATCGTTGCGTGGTTAATTTCCCCCAAGTCGTGGTCCGAGGTGCCATGCGGGGACTTGGGTTTGCCATTTTGAGAATCGTTGCGTGGTTAATTTCCCCCAAGTACGTGGTCCGAGGCCATGCGGGACTTGAATACGTTAGAGAATGGCGTGGTTAATTTCCCAAAGTTTATAATTGGGCAAAAATCGGTGACAATGGTTAATTTCCCCAAGTCCGTGGTCCGAGGAGCCATGCGAAGACTTGGGTTCCCTTTAACACTTATTGAGAATCGTTGCGTGGTTAATTTCCCCCAAGTCGTGGTCCGAGGAGCCATGCGGGACTTGGGTTACTGTTTAACACTTATTGAGAATCGTTGCGTGGTTAATTTCCCCCAAGTCTGTGGTCCGAGGGGCCATGCGGGGACTTGGGTTCTGTTTAACACTTATTGAGAATCGTTGCGTGGTTAATTTCCCCCAGTCCGTGGTCCGAGGAGCCATGCGGGACTTGGGTTCTGTTTAACACTTATTGAGAATCGTTGCGTGGTTAATTTCCCCCAGTCGTGGTCCGAGGCCATGCGGGACTTGGGTTTTTTTAACACTTATTGAGAATCGTTGCGTGGTTAATTTCCCCCAAGTCGTGGTCCGAGGAGCCATGCGGGACTTGGGTTACTGTTTAACACTTATTGAGAATCGTTGCGTGGTTAATTTCCCCCCAAATTTGTGGTCCGAGGAGCCATGCGGGACTTTGGGTTCTGTTTAACACTTATTGAGAATCGTGACGTGGTTAATTTCCCCCAAGTCTGTGGTCCGAGGAGCCATGCGGGACTTGGGTTCTGTTTAACACTTATTGAGAATCGTTGCGTGGTTAATTTCCCCAAATTTGTGGTCCGAGGAGCCATGCGGGACTTGGGTTCTTTTTAACACTTATTGAGAATCGTTGCGTGGTTAATTTCCCCAAAGTCGTGGTCCGAGGAGCCATGCGGGACTTGGGTTCATTTAACACCTATTGAGAATCGTTGCGTGGTTAATTTCCCCAAGTCGTGGTCCGAGGAGCCATGCGGGACTTGGGTTCTGTTTAACACTTATTGAGAATCGTTGCGTGGTTAATTTCCCCCAAGTCGTTTAACACTCCGAGAATCGGAGTGGTTAATTTCCCCAAGGGACTTGGGTTTTGTTTAACACTTATTGAGAATCGTTGCGTGGTTAATTTCCCCAAGTCTGTGGTCCGAGGAGCCATGCGGGACTTGGGTTCTATTCAACACTTATTGAGAATCGTTGCGTGGTTAATTTCCCCCAAATCTGTGGTCCGAGGAGCCATGCGGGACTTGGGTTACTTTTAACACTTATTGAGAATCGTTGCGTGGTTAATTTCCCCCAAGTTTGTGGTCCGAGGTGCCATGCGGGACTTGGGTTTGCCATTTTAACACTTATTGAGAATCGTCAAGCCCCAAGTAACGAATGAATACTTGGGTTAGAATTTAACTACTTTATAATTGTTGCAAAAGTCGTGACCATGTTAATTTCTCCCAAGTCCGTGGCGTGGAGAATTTCCCCCAAGTGCAAGACTTGGGGACTTGGGTTAACAACACTTATTGAGAATCGTTGCGTGGTTAATTTCCCCCAAGTCTGTGGTCCGAGGAGCCATGCGGGACTTGGGTTGGGTTCTTTTAACACTTATTGAGAATCGTTGCGTGGTTAATTTCCCCAAGTCGTGGTCCGAGGGGCCATGCGGGACTTGGGTTCTGTTTAACACTTATTGAGAATCGTTGCGTGGTTAATTTCCCCCAAGTCCGTGGTCCGAGGAGCCATGCGGGACTTGGGTTCTGTTTAACACTTATTGAGAATCGTTGCGTGGTTAATTTCCCCCAAGTCGTGGTCCGAGGAGTATGCGGGACTTGGGTTTTTTTAACACTTATTGAGAATCGTTGCGTGGTTAATTTCCCCAAGTCTGTGGTCCGAGGAGCCATGCGGGACTTGGGTTACTGTTTAACACTTATTGAGAATCGTTGCGTGGTTAATTTCCCCCAAATTTGTGGTCCGAGGAGCCATGCGGGACTTGGGTTTTGTTTAACACTTATTGAGAATCGTTGCGTGGTTAATTTCCCCCAAGTCTGTGGTCCGAGGAGCCATGCGGGACTTGGGTTCTGTTTAACACTTATTGAGAATCGTTGCGTGGTTAATTTCCCCCAAGTCTGTGGTCCGAGGAGCCATGCGGGACTTGGGTTACACTTATTTAACACTTATTGAGAATCGTTGCGTGGTTAATTTCCCCCAAATTTGTGGTCCGAGGAGCCATGCGGGACTTGGGTTACTGTTTAACACTTATTGAGAATCGTTGCGTGGTTAATTTCCCCCAAGTCGTGGTCCGAGAGCCATGCGGGACTTGGGTTACTTTAACACTTATTGAGAATCGTTGCGTGGTTAATTTCCCCCAAATCGTGGTCCGAGGAGCCATGCGGGGACTTGGGTTCTGTTTAACACTTATTGAGAATCGTTGCGTGGTTAATTTCCCCCAAGTCCGTGGTCCGAGGAGCCATGCGGGACTTGGGTTCTGTTTAACACTTATTGAGAATCGTTGCGTGGTTAATTTCCCCCAAGTCGTGGTTCGAGGAGTGGTTAATTTCCCCAAGCGGGACTTGGGTTTTTTTAACACTTATTGAGAATCGTTGCGTGGTTAATTTCCCCCAAGTCCGTGGTCCGAGGAGCCATGCGGGACTTGGGTTACTGTTTAACACTTATTGAGAATCGTTGCGTGGTTAATTTCCCCAAATTTGTGGTCCGAGGAGCCATGCGGGACTTGGGTTACTGTTTAACACTTATTGAGAATCGTTGCGTGGTTAATTTCCCCCAAGTCGTGGTCCGAGGAGCCATGCGGGACTTGGGTTCTGTTTAACACTTATTGAGAATCGTTGCGTGGTTAATTTCCCCAAGTCTGTGGTCCGAGGAGCCATGCGGGACTTGGGTTACTGTTTAACACTTATTGAGAATCGTTGCGTGGTTAATTTCCCCCAAGTCGTGGTCCGAGGAGCCATGCGGGACTTGGGTTACTGTTTAACACTTATTGAGAATCGTTGCGTGGTTAATTTCCCCAAGTACGTGGTCAGAGGCCATGCGGGACTTGGGTTACGTATTGAGAATCGTTGCGTGGTTAATTTCCCCCAAGTACGTGGTCCCAGAGGCCATGCGGGACTTGGGTTATGCGGGACTTGGGTTCTTTAACACTTATTGAGAATCGTTGCGTGGTTAATTTCCCCAAGTCGTGGTCCGAGGAGCCATGCGGGACTTGGGTTCTGTTTAACACTTATTGAGAATCGTTGCGTGGTTAATTTCCCCAAGTCGTGGTCCGAGAGCATGCGGGACTTGACTTGGGTTCTGTTTAACACTTATTGAGAATCGTTGCGTGACTTAATTTCCCCAAATCGTTGTGGTTAATTTCCCCAAGTGTGGTCGGGCCATGCGGGACTTGGGTTCTGTTTAACACTTATTGAGAATCGTTGCGTGGTTAATTTCCCCCAAGTCCGTGGTCCGAGGAGCCATGCGGGGACTTGGGTTCTGTTTAACACTTATTGAGAATCGTTGCGTGGTTAATTTCCCCCAAGTCTGGTCCGAGGAGCCATGCGGGACTTGGGTTTTTTTTTCAAACACTTATTGAGAATCGTTGCGTGGTTAATTTCCCCCAGTCGTGGTCGAGGAGCCATGCGGGACTTGGGTTCTGTTTAACACTTATTGAGAATCGTTGCGTGGTTAATTTCCCCAAATTTGTGGTCCGAGGAGCCATGCGGGGACTTGGGTTCTGTTTAACACTTATTGAGAATCGTTGCGTGGTTAATTTCCCCAAGTCGTGGTCCGAGGAGCCATGCGGGACTTGGGTTACATTTAACACTTATTGAGAATCGTTGCGTGGTTAATTTCCCCCAAGTGTGTGGTCCGAGGAGCCATGCGGGACTTGGGTTCTGTTTAACACTTATTGAGAATCGTTGCGTGGTTAATTTCCCCAAGTCGTTGCGTGGTCCCCAGAGGAGCCATGCGGGACTTGGGTTACATTTTAACACTTATTGAGAATCGTTGCGTGGTTAATTTCCCCCAAGTCGTGTGGTCCGAGGCCATGCGGGACTTGGGTTACTGTTTAACACTTATTGAGAATCGTTGCGTGGTTAATTTCCCCAAATCGTGGTCCGAGGAGCCATGCGGGACTTGGGTTACTTTTAACACTTATTGAGAATCGTTGCGTGGTTAATTTCCCCCAAGTCTGTGGTCCGAGGAGCCATGCGGGACTTGGGTTACTTTTAACACTTATTGAGAATCGTTGCGTGGTTAATTTCCCCCAAGTCGTGGTCCGAGGAGCCATGCGGGACTTGGGTTCTGTTTAACACTTATTGAGAATCGTTGCGTGGTTAATTTCCCCCAAGTCGTGGTCCGAGGAGCCATGCGGGGACTTGGGTTACTGTTTAACACGTATTGAGAATCGTTGCGTGGTTAATTTCCCCAAGTTTGTGGTCCGAGGCCATGCGGGACTTGGGTTCTGTTTAACACTTATTGAGAATCGTTGCGTGGTTAATTTCCCCAAATCGTGGTCCGAGGAGCCATGCGGGGACTTGGGTTCTGTTTAACACTTATTGAGAATCGTTGCGTGGTTAATTTCCCCCAAGTCCGTGGTCCGAGGAGCCATGCGGGACTTGGGTTCTGTTTAACACTTATTGAGAATCGTTGCGTGGTTAATTTCCCCCAAGTCTGTGGTCCGAGGAGCCATGCGGGACTTGGGTTTTTTTTAACACTTATTGAGAATCGTTGCGTGGTTAATTTCCCCAAGTCCATGCGTGGTCCGAGGAGCCATGCGGGACTTGGGTTCTGTTTAACACTTATTGAGAATCGTTGCGTGGTTAATTTCCCCAAATTTGTGGTCCGAGGAGCCATGCGGGACTTGGGTTCTGTTTAACACTTATTGAGAATCGTTGCGTGGTTAATTTCCCCAAGTCTGTGGTCCGAGGAGCCATGCGGGACTTGGGTTCTGTTTAACACTTATTGAGAATCGTTGCGTGGTTAATTTCCCCAAATTTGTGGTCCGAGGAGCCATGCGGGACTTGGGTTCATTTAACACTTATTGAGAATCGTTGCGTGGTTAATTTCCCCCAAGTACGTGGTCCGAGGAGCCATGCGGGACTTGGGTTCTGTTTTAACACTTATTGAGAATCGTTGCATGGTTAATTTCCCCCAAGTCGTGGTCCGAGGAGCCATGCGGGACTTGGGTTCTGTTTAACACTTATTGAGAATCGTTGCGTGGTTAATTTCCCCCAAGTCCGTGGTCCGAGAGGTTAATTTCCCCATGCAGGATTGCGGGACTTTGTTTTGTTTAACACTTATTGAGAATCGTTGCGTGGTTAATTTCCCCCAAGTCTGTGGTCCGAGGAGCCATGCGGGACTTGGGTTCTATTCAACACTTATTGAGAATCGTTGCGTGGTTAATTTCCCCCAAATGCGTGGTCCGAGGAGCCATGCGGGACTTGGGTTACATTTAACACGTATTGAGAATCGTTGCGTGGTTAATTTCCCCCAAGTCGTGGTCCGACGAGCCATGCATGCGGGACTTGGGTTACATTTAACACTTATTGAGAATCGTTGCGTGGTTAATTTCCCCAAATCGTGGTCGTGGTCCGAGGAGCCATGCGGGACTTGGGTTCTGTTTAACACTTATTGAGAATCGTTGCGTGGTTAATTTCCCCCAAGTCCGTGGTCCGAGGAGCCATGCGGGACTTGGGTTCTGTTTAACACTTATTGAGAATCGTTGCGTGGTTAATTTCCCCCAAGTCGTGGTCCGAGGAGCCATGCGGGACTTGGGTTTTTTTAACACTTATTGAGAATCGTTGCGTGGTTAATTTCCCCCAAGTCTGTGGTCCGAGGAGCCATGCGGGACTTGGGTTCTGTTCAACACTTATTGAGAATCGTTGCGTGGTTAATTTCCCCCAAATTTGTGGTCCGAGGAGCCATGCGGGACTTGGGTTACTGTTTAACACTTATTGAGAATCGTTGCGTGGTTAATTTCCCCCAAGTCGTGGTCCGAGGAGCCATGCGGGACTTGGGTTACTTTTAACACTTATTGAGAATCGTTGCGTGGTTAATTTCCCCCAAGTCGTGGTCCGAGGCCATGCGGGACTTGGGTTCTGTTTAACACTTATTGAGAATCGTTGCGTGGTTAATTTCCCCCAAGTCGTGGTCCGAGGAGCCATGCGGGACTTGGGTTACTTTTTAACACTTATTGAGAATCGTTGCGTGGTTAATTTCCCCCAAGTCGTGGTCCGACTTGGGTTTTGCGGGACTTGGGTTAATTTCCCCCAGTTTTAACACTTATTGAGAATCGTTGCGTGGTTAATTTCCCCAAATCGTGGTCCGAGGAGCCATGCCATGCGGGACTTGGGTTCTGTTTAACACTTATTGAGAATCGTTGCGTGGTTAATTTCCCCCAAGTCCGTGGTCCGAGGAGCCATGCGGGACTTGGGTTCTGTTTAACACTTATTGAGAATCGTTGCGTGGTTAATTTCCCCCAAGTCTGTGTGGTCCGAGGAGTAATGCGGGACTTGGGTTTTTTTTAACACTTATTGAGAATCGTTAATTTCCCCCAGTGGTTAATTTCCCCCAAGTGAGAATCGTGGTTAATTTCCCCAAGTCTGTCGTGGAGCCATGCGGGACTTGGGTTCTGTTTAACACTTATTGAGAATCGTTGCGTGGTTAATTTCCCCCAAATTTGTGGTCCGAGGAGCCATGCGGGACTTGGGTTACTGTTTAACACTTATTGAGAATCGTTGCGTGGTTAATTTCCCCCAAGTCTTGTGGTCCGAGGAGCCATGCGGGACTTGGGTTCTTTTTAACACTTATTGAGAATCGTTGCGTGGTTAATTTCCCCAAATTTGTGGTCCGAGGAGCCATGCGGGGACTTGGGTTCTGTTTAACACTTATTGAGAATCGTTGCGTGGTTAATTTCCCCCAAGTCGTGGTCCGAGGAGCCATGCGGGACTTGGGTTCATTTTAACACTTATTGAGAATCGTTGCGTGGTTAATTTCCCCCAAGTCTGTGGTCCGAGGAGCCATGCGGGGACTTGGGTTCTGTTTAACACTTATTGAGAATCGTTGCGTGGTTAATTTCCCCCAAGTCTGTGGTCCGAGGAGCCATGCGGGACTTGGGTTTTGTTTAACACTTATTGAGAATCGTTGCGTGGTTAATTTCCCCCAAGTCTATGGTCCGAGGAGCCATGCGGGACTTGGGTTCTATTCAACACTTATTGAGAATCGTTGCGTGGTTAATTTCCCCAAAATCGTTTCCCCAGGAGCCATGCGGGACTTGGGTTCTGTTTAACACTTATTGAGAATCGTTGCGTGGTTAATTTCCCCCAAGTTTGTGGTCCGAGGTGCCATGCGGGACTTGGGTTTGTTAATTTTATTGAGAATCGTTATTTGTTAAGGTCAAGCAATAACAACTTGAATTATTGAGAATCGTTGTGGTTAATTTCCCCAAGAATGCGGGACTTGGGTTTATTTAATTGGGCAGAATCGTTGCAATGGTTAATTTCCCCAAGTCCGTGCCATGCGGGGACTTGGGTTCTGTTTAACACTTATTGAGAATCCATGGTTAATTTCCCCCAAGACTTGGGCCATGCGGGACTTGGGTTCTGTTTACACTTATTGAGAATCGTTGCAACGGTTAATTTCCCCCAAGTCGTGGTCCGAGGAGCCATGCGGGGACTTGGGTTACTGTTTAACACTTATTGAGAATCGTTGCGTGGTTAATTTCCCCCAAGTCGCGTGGTCCGAGGGGCCATGCGGGACTTGGGTTACTGTTTAACACTTATTGAGAATCGTTGCGTGGTTAATTTCCCCCAAGTCCGTGGTCCGAGGAGCCATGCGGGACTTGGGTTACTGTTTAACACTTATTGAGAATCGTTGCGTGGTTAATTTCCCCCAAGTCGTGGTCCGAGGAGCCATGCGGGACTTGGGTTTTTTTAACACTTATTGAGAATCGTTGCGTGGTTAATTTCCCCCAAGTCGTGGTCCCAGGAGCCAGGAGCCATGCGGGACTTGGGTTTTCCCCATTTAACACTTATTGAGAATCGTTGCGTGGTTAATTTCCCCAAATTTGTGGTCCGAGGAGCCATGCGGGACTTGGGTTTTGTTTAACACTTATTGAGAATCGTTGCGTGGTTAATTTCCCCCAAGTACGTGGTCCGAGGAGCCATGCGGGACTTGGGTTCTTGTTTAACACTTATTGAGAATCGTTGCGTGGTTAATTTCCCCAAGTCGTGGTCCGAGGCCATGCGGGACTTGGGTTACTGTTTTAACACTTATTGAGAATCGTTGCGTGGTTAATTTCCCCCAAATTTGTGGTCCGAGGAGCCATGCGGGGACTTGGGTTTTGTTTAACACTTATTGAGAATCGTTGCGTGGTTAATTTCCCCCAAGTACGTGGTCGGAGGAGCCATGCGGGACTTGGGTTCTGTTTAACACTTATTGAGAATCGTTGCGTGGTTAATTTCCCCCAAGTCTGTGGTCCGAGGAGCCATGCGGGGACTTGGGTTCTGTTTAACACTTATTGAGAATCGTTGCGTGGTTAATTTCCCCAAGTCGTGGTCCGAGGAGCCATGCGGGGACTTGGGTTCTGTTTAACACTTATTGAGAATCGTTGCGTGGTTAATTTCCCCCAAGTCGTGGTCCGAGGGCCATGCGGGACTTGGGTTCTTTTAACACTTATTGAGAATCGTTGCGTGGTTAATTTCCCCCAAATCGTGGTCCGAGGAGCCATGCGGGACTTGGGTTCTGTTTAACACTTATTGAGAATCGTTGCGTGGTTAATTTCCCCCAAGTCGTGGTCCGAGGGAGCCATGCGGGACTTGGGTTCTGTTTAACACTTATTGAGAATCGTTGCGTGGTTAATTTCCCCCAAGTCGTGGTCCGAGGGCCATGCGGGACTTGGGTTACATTTAACACTTATTGAGAATCGTTGCGTGGTTAATTTCCCCCAAGTCCGTGGTCCGAGGAGCCATGCGGGACTTGGGTTCTGTTTAACTTATTGAGAATCGTTGCGTGGTTAATTTCCCCAAGTCGTGGTCCGAGGAGTATGCGGACTTGGGTTTTGTTTAACACTTATTGAGAATCGTTGCGTGGTTAATTTCCCCCAAGTCGTGGTCCGAGGAGCCATGCGGGACTTGGGTTCTGTTTAACACTTATTGAGAATCGTTGCGTGGTTAATTTCCCCCAAATTTGTGGTCCGAGGCCATGCGGGACTTGGGTTACTGTTTAACACTTATTGAGAATCGTTGCGTGGTTAATTTCCCCAAGTACGTGGTCCGGAGGAGCCATGCGGGACTTGGGTTCTTTTAACACTTATTGAGAATCGTTGCGTGGTTAATTTCCCCAAGTCGTGGTCCCCCCCAGGAGCCATGCGGGACTTGGGTTTTTTAACACTTTGAGAACACTTATTGAGAATCGTTGCGTGGTTAATTTCCCCAAATTGCGTGGTCCCCAGAGGAGCCATGCGGGACTTGGGTTCTGTTTAAAACTTATTGAGAATCGTTGCGTGGTTAATTTCCCCCAAGTCGTGGTCCGAGGAGCCATGCGGGACTTGGGTTCTGTTTAACACTTATTGAGAATCGTTGCGTGGTTAATTTCCCCAAGTCGTTGTGGTCCCCAGAGCCATGCGGGACTTGGGTTTTTTTAACACTTATTGAGAATCGTTGCGTGGTTAATTTCCCCCAAGTCTGTGGTCCGAGGAGCCATGCGGGGACTTGGGTTCTGTTTAACACTTATTGAGAATCGTTGCGTGGTTAATTTCCCCCAAATCGTGGTCCGAGGAGCCATGCGGGACTTGGGTTACTTTTTAACACTTATTGAGAATCGTGCGTGGTTAATTTCCCCCAAGTCTGTGGTCCGGGAGCCATGCGGGACTTGGGTTACTGTTTAACACTTATTGAGAATCGTTGCGTGGTTAATTTCCCCAAAGTCGTGGTCCGAGGAGCCATGCGGGACTTGGGTTTTTTTTAACACTTATTGAGAATCGTTGCGTGGTTAATTTCCCCCAATTTCCCCCAGTCGTGGTCCGAGGCCATGCGGGACTTGGGTTCTGTTTAACACTTATTGAGAATCGTTGCGTGGTTAATTTCCCCAAAGTACGTGGTCCGAGGAGCCATGCGGGACTTGGGTTCTGTTTAACACTTATTGAGAATCGTTGCGTGGTTAATTTCCCCCAAGTCGTGGTCCGAGGAGCCATGCGGGACTTGGGTTACTGTTTAACACTTATTGAGAATCGTTGCGTGGTTAATTTCCCCCAAGTCGTGGTCCGAGGAGCCATGCGGGACTTGGGTTCTGTTTAACACTTATTGAGAATCGTTGCGTGGTTAATTTCCCCAAAGTCGTGGTCCGAGGAGCCATGCGGGGACTTGGGTTCTGTTTAACACTTATTGAGAATCGTTGCGTGGTTAATTTCCCCCAAGTCCGTGGTCCGAGGAGCCATGCGGGACTTGGGTTCTGTTTAACACTTATTGAGAATCGTTGCGTGGTTAATTTCCCCCAAGTCGTGGTCCGAGGCCATGCGGGACTTGGGTTTTTTTTAACACTTATTGAGAATCGTTGCGTGGTTAATTTCCCCCAAGTACGTGGTCAGGAGCCATGCGGGAGCCATGCGGGACTTGGGTTAATTTCCCCCATTTTTAACACTTATTGAGAATCGTTGCGTGGTTAATTTCCCCCAAGTACGTGGTCCGAGGAGCCATGCGGGACTTGGGTTACTGTTTAACACTTATTGAGAATCGTTGCGTGGTTAATTTCCCCCAAATTTGTGGTCCGAGGAGCCATGCGGGGACTTGGGTTACTGTTTAACACTTATTGAGAATCGTTGCGTGGTTAATTTCCCCAAAGTCGTGGTCCGAGGATGCCATGCGGGACTTGGGTTCTTTTTAACACTTATTGAGAATCGTTGCGTGGTTAATTTCCCCCAAGTACGTGGTCCGAGGAGCCATGCGGGACTTGGGTTCTTGTTTAACACTTATTGAGAATCGTTGCGTGGTTAATTTCCCCCAAGTCGTGGTCCGAGGAGCCATGCGGGGACTTGGGTTACTTGTTCATTTAACACTTATTGAGAATCGTTGCGTGGTTAATTTCCCCCAAGTCGTTGGTCCGAGGAGCCATGCGGGGACTTGGGTTCTTGGGTTAACACTTATTGAGAATCGTTGCGTGGTTAATTTCCCCAAGTACGTGGTCCGAGGAGCCATGCGGGACTTGGGTTACTTTAACACTTATTGAGAATCGTTGCGTGGTTAATTTCCCCCAAGTACGTGGTCCGAGGAGCCATGCGGGGACTTGGGTTACTGTTTAACACTTATTGAGAATCGTTGCGTGGTTAATTTCCCCCAAGTCGTGGTCCGAGGAGCCATGCGGGACTTGGGTTCTGTTTAACACTTATTGAGAATCGTTGCGTGGTTAATTTCCCCAAGTCGTGGTCCGAGGAGCCATGCGGGGACTTGGGTTCTGTTTAACACTTATTGAGAATCGTTGCGTGGTTAATTTCCCCAGAAGTCTGTGGTCCGAGGAGCCATGCGGGACTTTACTGGGTTTTGTTTAACACTTATTGAGAATCGTTGCGTGGTTAATTTCCCCCAAGAGAATCGTGGTTAATTTCCCCCAGAGGTGGTCCGAGCCATGCGGGACTTGGGTTCTGTTTAACACTTATTGAGAATCGTTGCGTGGTTAATTTCCCCCAAATTTGTGGTCCGAGGAGCCATGCGGGACTTGGGTTCTGTTTAACACTTATTGAGAATCGTTGCGTGGTTAATTTCCCCAAGTACGTGGTCCGAGGAGCCATGCGGGACTTGGGTTACTTTTAACACTTATTGAGAATCGTTGCGTGGTTAATTTCCCCCAAGTCTGTGGTCCGAGGAGCCATGCGGGACTTGGGTTCTTTTAACACTTATTGAGAATCGTTGCGTGGTTAATTTCCCCCAAGTACGTGGTCCGAGGAGCCATGCGGGGACTTGGGTTACTTTTTAACACTTATTGAGAATCGTTGCGTGGTTAATTTCCCCCAAGTCGTGGTCCGAGGAGCCATGCGGGGACTTGGGTTCTGTTTAACACTTATTGAGAATCGTTGCGTGGTTAATTTCCCCAAGTCGTGGTCCGAGGAGCCATGCGGGGACTTGGGTTACTGTTTAACACTTATTGAGAATCGTTGCGTGGTTAATTTCCCCCAAGTTTGTGGTCCGAGGCCATGCGGGACTTGGGTTTTGTTTAACACTTATTGAGAATCGTTGCGTGGTTAATTTCCCCCAAATACGTGGTCCGAGGAGCCATGCGGGACTTGGGTTCTTTTTAACACTTATTGAGAATCGTTGCGTGGTTAATTTCCCCCAAGTCCGTGGTCCGAGGAGCCATGCGGGACTTGGGTTACTGTTTTAACACTTATTGAGAATCGTTGCGTGGTTAATTTCCCCAAGTCGTGGTCCGGAGCCATGGGGACTTGGGTTACATGCGGGACTTGGGTTAATTTCCCCCAGTTTAACACTTATTGAGAATCGTTGCGTGGTTAATTTCCCCCAAGTACGTGGTCCGAGGAGCCATGCGGGACTTGGGTTACATTTAACACTTATTGAGAATCGTTGCGTGGTTAATTTCCCCCAAATTTTGTGGTCCGAGGAGCCATGCGGGGACTTGGGTTCTGTTTAACACTTATTGAGAATCGTTGCGTGGTTAATTTCCCCAGAGTCGTGGTCCATGAGGGCCATGCGGGACTTGGGTTGCGGGACTTGGGTTTAACACTTATTGAGAATCGTTGCGTGGTTAATTTCCCCCAAATTTGTGGTCCAGGAGCCATGCGGGACTTGGGTTCTGTTTAACACTTATTGAGAATCGTTGCGTGGTTAATTTCCCCCAAGTCGTGGTCCGAGGCCAGCCATGCGGGGACTTGGGTTAATTTTAACACCATATTGAGAATCGTTGCGTGGTTAATTTCCCCAAGTCGTGGTCCGAGGCCATGCGGGACTTGGGTTCATTTAACACTTATTGAGAATCGTTGCGTGGTTAATTTCCCCCAAGTCGTGGTCCGAGGGCCATGCGGGGACTTGGGTTTTGTTTAACACTTATTGAGAATCGTTGCGTGGTTAATTTCCCCCAGTCGTGGTCCGAGGAGCCATGCGGGACTTAGGTTCTGTTTAACACTTATTGACTTGGGTTCTTACATTTAACACTTATTGAGAATCGTTGCGTGGTTAATTTCCCCCAAGTCGTGGTCCGAGGGCCATGCGGGACTTGGGTTACTTTTAACACTTATTGAGAATCGTTGCGTGGTTAATTTCCCCAAGTCGTGGTCCGAGGAGCCATGCGGGACTTGGGTTACTTTTAACACTTATTGAGAATCGTTGCGTGGTTAATTTCCCCCAAATCGTGGTCCGAGGCCATGCGGGACTTGGGTTCTGTTTAACACTTATTGAGAATCGTTGCGTGGTTAATTTCCCCCAAGTCTGTGGTCCGAGGAGCCATGCGGGACTTGGGTTCACTTTTAACACTTATTGAGAATCGTTGCGTGGTTAATTTCCCCCAAGTCGTGGTCCCCCAGGGCCATGCGGGGACTTGGGTTTTTTTTAACACTTATTGAGAATCGTTGCGTGGTTAATTTCCCCAAGTCGTGGTCCGGGAGCCATGCGGGACTTGGGTTCTGTTTAACACTTATTGAGAATCGTTGCGTGGTTAATTTCCCCAAATTTGTGGTCCGAGGAGCCATGCGGGACTTGGGTTCTGTTTAACACTTATTGAGAATCGTTGCGTGGTTAATTTCCCCCAAGTCGTGGTCAGAGGCCATGCGGGACTTGGGTTCTGTTTAACACTTATTGAGAATCGTTGCGTGGTTAATTTCCCCAAGTACGTGGTCCGAGGAGCCATGCGGGACTTGGGTTACTTTTTAACACTTATTGAGAATCGTTGCGTGGTTAATTTCCCCCAAGTACGTGGTCCGAGGAGCCATGCGGGACTTGGGTTACTGTTTAACACTTATTGAGAATCGTTGCGTGGTTAATTTCCCCAAGTCGTGTCGTTGGGTCCGAGAATCGGCCATGCGGGGACTTGGGTTACATTTTAACACTTATTGAGAATCGTTGCGTGGTTAATTTCCCCCAAGTCGTGGTCCGAGGAGCCATGCGGGACTTGGGTTCTTTTAACACTTACTTATTGAGAATCGTTGCGTGGTTAATTTCCCCCAAGTTTCCCAAGTCGTGGTCCGAGGAGCCATGCGGGACTTGGGTTACTGTTTAACACTTATTGAGAATCGTTGCGTGGTTAATTTCCCCAAGTCGTGGTCCGAGGAGCCATGCGGGACTTGGGTTTTTCCCCAAGTTAACACTTATTGAGAATCGTTGCGTGGTTAATTTCCCCAAGTCGTGGTCCGAGGAGCCATGCGGGGACTTGGGTTCTGTTTAACACTTATTGAGAATCGTTGCGTGGTTAATTTCCCCAAATTTGTGGTCCGAGGAGCCATGCGGGACTTGGGTTACTGTTTAACACTTATTGAGAATCGTTGCGTGGTTAATTTCCCCCAAGTACGTGGTCCGAGGAGCCATGCGGGGACTTGGGTTACATTTAACACTTATTGAGAATCGTTGCGTGGTTAATTTCCCCAAATTTGTGGTCCGAGGAGCCATGCGGGACTTGGGTTCTGTTTAACACTTATTGAGAATCGTTGCGTGGTTAATTTCCCCAAGTCGTGGTCCGAGGAGCCATGCGGGACTTGGGTTACTGTTTAACACTTATTGAGAATCGTTGCGTGGTTAATTTCCCCCAAGTACGTGGTCCGAGGAGCCATGCGGGGACTTGGGTTCTTTTAACACTTATTGAGAATCGTTGCGTGGTTAATTTCCCCCAAGTCTGTGGTCCGAGGAGCCATGCGGGACTTGGGTTTTGTTTAACACTTATTGAGAATCGTTGCGTGGTTAATTTCCCCCAGTCTTGCGTGGTTAATTTCCCCAGGAGCCATGCGGGGACTTGGGTTTGGGTTCTGTTAACACTTATTGAGAATCGTTGCGTGGTTAATTTCCCCCAAATCGTGGTCCGAGGCCATGCGGGACTTGGGTTCTGTTTAACACTTATTGAGAATCGTTGCGTGGTTAATTTCCCCAAGTTTGTGGTCCGAGGTGCCATGCGGGACTTGGGTTACTTTTTAACACTTATTGAGAATCGTTGCGTGGTTAATTTCCCCCAGTACGTGGTCCGGAATGGCCATGCGGGACTTGCATTACTTGGGTTCCATTTGGGTTCTGTTTAACACTTATTGAGAATCGTTGCGTGGTTAATTTCCCCAAGTCGTGGTCCGAGGAGCCATGCGGGACTTGGGTTCTGTTTAACACTTATTGAGAATCGTTGCGTGGTTAATTTCCCCAAAGTACGTGGTCAGAGGCCATGCGGGACTTGGGTTCTTTTAACACTTATTGAGAATCGTTGCGTGGTTAATTTCCCCCAAGTCTGTGGTCCGAGGAGCCATGCGAGGACTTGGGTTACATTTAACACTTATTGAGAATCGTTGCGTGGTTAATTTCCCCAAGTCTGTGGTCCGAGGAGCCATGCGGGACTTGGGTTCTGTTTAACACTTATTGAGAATCGTTGCGTGGTTAATTTCCCCCAAGTACGTGGTCCGAGGCCATGCGGGACTTGGGTTTTTTATTGAACACTTATTGAGAATTGGTTG